>VXBZ01009995.1:670972-829530 GCA_013399135.1 Heliornis fulica | reverse complement strand
AAGGTATCTCTAGAGAGCTATTACATTTTCTTATATAAACAAACTTTTAAACTACTCTGCCACTGATCTTCTGTTTTTTCTTCTGTTGTTTCCTCACTGAACCACCCTCCCAGCACTTCCAAATGTTATCTGAAAACCCTTCCTCTCCCTTGGTCGTTGTGTTGTTCCATTTGACAAAGGACATTGTCCACTGTTAGACAGAGGATGGTTTGTAGGACGCTTGAGACGAAAATAAGAATTGTGGGGTTTTTAAATCCTATTGCCTCTTCCTTTCATGACTAACTGGTTGGAGTTATAAGAGCTCGAGGGGAGTAGGTTAAACAAGCCAATAAATAAAACGTTACAGCGCGAGGTGGCTACAGCGTTCTTTTCAGTGTGTTCTTCCCTTGTGGAAAATCCGGATGGAGCTTCTGCTAACAGGTATTTAGGGTAAAATAAGACTAAGCAGTACACTTTTTTTTTTTTTCTCCCTTCTCTGTAAGGGATGTGAAAGTGAGCAGCACTTCACTGCTGTACAGCCCTGAGGGGGCTGGCTGGTGCCATTGGAGCCTTTCTGTGCCCTTTGAAACCTGCACACCCAGGTGGCTTCCAGGGAGTTGCAGGTGCTGCTAGACTTTTTAGAGCATGGAGGAGAAGACATGCCCCTGTCCTGACCCCAAATGCCCAGTGTTTTTTCATATTTAGCTGATTGAATACAGTTGTAATAGCTTTTAACTCTACTATTAAAGACTTACTGAAAGGACAGGTACTCTGCAGGTCATGAAAGTGTGTCTCTGAGGCATGTAATTTAATGGCAATTAAATTACTGTCCACAGAATTTCATTTAGTATAGAGAGGAAGAAAGACTTGTATGTCATGGAGGTTTCGTGGTTTACATGTCTCATTGAAGATCACTTGACCTATACAGGACTTTGGTCTTTGTGTTCTGTGTGCTAGGGGATGAACTGGTGAATGGTCCAGGCTGAACTCCATTAAATGCTAGGGGATGAGGAGATGCTCAGGGCTGCTTTCACTCTCCAGGAGGGAGCTAGTAGCCATTAAGTGGATCTCTTCTCCATGTTCTTTCCTCTTATATTCTAGAATTTGGGGCTTTCAGGCTAAAGCAGGTGGATTTTTGTCTAGTGATCCTTCCCCACACCCACACCCCCCCCAAAGGTTTTTCAAAAAAAAAGGTTTTCTTTCTTACAAAAGAACCAGTATGTGAATTGTGGGCTGGATCTGGTAAAACATCATTTCTAATTTTAACTGTAGTGGTTTGTGACCCTCTTACGATGAGGGCACAGCACTTATGGACATACTCATTTAATGACAAGGAGAGTGCTAATACAACTTGCTAAATACAGATGGAAGAGCCATCCTTTGAGCTTCCAGCAGACCAGAGCCAGATCAAGAGTGACTGAACCTATCCACATGGGTGCATTTGAGCTAATGCACGTTTTATTAAGTAGCTTAAGTCAGTAATACTTTTTTGCTGTCCTCAAGCAAGCAAATGTTGAAGTTCAGGAGCTGTGCAAGTAGGGAGCAAGGAACTTGTGTCTCCTGGGTTTCATCAGTAGGCTTGGTCCACTTGGGAAGTTCATTGAGACCTCGCTGTACAGGCGGGAGTGGATGTGTTGGGCTGTAACAGTGTGACCATGGCAGGGTCTTTCCATCAGTTTGTGTCCTGCTTCATCTGCCTGTGGAAGTAGTACGAGCTTGTACTGAGGGACTGTAAAGCTTAATTGATATCAGCTTCACAGATATTAAAGTACAAGCAAAAAACATTGTGTCTGAATCAGTGTACAATTTTGTGTGTTGAGGAAAAAAGTCATTATTTTTAGATGAACCACATTAACAAATATCACCTTGGTGCATATGCTAAATTGGGAGTCCTCTGATGTTTGCTGGGGTCTTTGCAAGTAACCTGCCTGCAGAGAACCATTTTTGCAACCTGGCTTTATTTTTCTAGTTCTCCAAAATATCCCAACGACAACAAGAAGAAAACTTAGAATATCTTATTCCTTTATCTGGCCTTGGCAATAAACCTCAGGAATTTCTTTGTTATTGTGGATTGCAGCCTTGCATCCCTTTGCTCCTAACTCCCCTCCCTCTTTCCCCAGAAAGAAAAGATTATCTCTAGAAACGTAAACCAAAAGTTGAAGGATCTCAGGGGGTCATCCTTCCTGTCGAGGAAGCTGCTTTTTGGCACTTCCTACTTGCACAGAAGAGAGGGAGCATATCGGTTTCAAAGAATGCTGTGAGCAGTTGATATGACATATTAATGAAAACAAAGATTAATACCATGTGACACTGTTGCCTTGCAGTACAACTGGGAACTAATGAGGCTAATGAGAACCATATTTTTGTTTGAGAGATTAAAATTTAATCATGGCTGATGTCAGAAATGAATCATTTAGTGTTTCCCCCCTCAGCATGTGTAAGACTTCCCCTCCCTGCCCTAGGCTGGCCCTTGGTTTAGCAGCAGTCCTCGAGAGGGGCCAGCCCTGTGCCATCTCCTTGCCTGGCATTCAGCATGGCTGGGGAGGAGGAGGTTGATGCTATGGCTGGCTGGTCTTCCTTAGCACCCAAGACCTGAAAAATTATTCTCCACAGGGTGAGAATCCTTGATTCAGTTGAGGTAATGAGTGAAATGCAGGTAGACTTTTTACAGGAGCAAGTAGGAGCAGAGCCATAAGATGTCCAGGGAGGTTTGTGTCTGCTCCTGCCCACATCTACTCCAAAAAATGTGTGTTAGTCTGTGAGAGTGGAGTGAACTGAAAAGGCAGGTGGAGAAGAACCTGATTAAGAAGCCAGGTCCAGCTATGTTATGAATTTGAGAAGATCCACATGAGCTGTCTGTAGAAGAGCTGCCTGAAGTTGTCCAGGGATGCTTCAGTGGGGTCTTGGGCTGCCCCAGGTCTGGCTGTTGCCTGCTTCCATGAATATACTTCTGGAGAAGAACTGACCTGTGGCAAGTCTAACTTGCCATTGAAACATGGTGTGAAAAAACAGACAAGTGGCTTTGGTAAAATGGTGTGCCAGGGCTTCTTGGGGAGCTGCAGCATGGAAATTGGAGAATAACTGCTGAGGCCTTTGGTTTTGTAGCAGGTGGTGCCTGTAAGATTAATCTGAATAATTTGACTGCTTTTAGGAACTTAAATAGATTTAACTAGAGGGAAACTAAAGAAGAATTTAAATATTTTACATTAGTTGGTTGCACGTATTGTTTTGACTTCTTGTAATTACTGGCTTCACTTAATAATAGCACCTATGGTTATTTTTTAATTCAAATCTGCCGCGAGATAGCTGGAGGTCTATAAAAATTAATTCACCATGTATAGAAGACATCATGTCTTTGTCTGCAGCAGAAAACAGTGCTGTGTTGAGGGTTCTCTTAAGGTGTGTGTAGGGTCTGTATGGCTGGTGTTCATGGGCTGACTGGTGCTGCTCCCACGAGCACCCCGCTGCCAGCCAGCGCTGCTCCTGCCCCAGCGTGTGCTCCATCTGTGAACTGAGTGCTGGGGAATTGCTCTGACTCCTGGTTCGTTACCTTTTACCAAGTTAATCCCAGTAACTGCTCCTGTCTGAAGGTCAGGACTGTTACCTATATCTTCTGTTAGGCATAGAACAGGGGTGTGTGTCTGTTGCAGAAAGCCCAGCACAATGACTTGGTATCACAGAGGTGCCGCTTTGGCCAATGTCAGCGAAAGGCACGTAGCAGTACTCTTACCCCTCCTTCCTGCTTCCCTGCCACCTAACATGATTTCATGGAAGCCCACATTAAAACATCAGCAGCCTTTGGAATGGGATATGGGCTGAAGCAATCACACAGGGAGCTGGGTATGCTCTGTGGACAGCTAAAAACTCCCCACAGTTTCCTTTACACAAACTGCCTCTAGATTCCAACAACTTCTGCAAATCATGGCCGATGAGCAAATGAGAGCAAAGAAATTATCAGAAGATTATGTGGTTAGTGGCGTGGCTGTGCAGTGTCTGATGTACCACAGGCTTTTGCCAGAGACTGAGACAAATATTTTTTAATTGCTTATTATCTGGCATATCTAATTGCCAGCTCTATTCAGTGTGTAGACTTGGGTATTGATTCCACAGCTGAAAGATTTAGGAGAAGAATGAATAATGTTGGGGTTTTTTATTTATTATTTTTTTAAACTGCAACTTGCCATATAGCTCCATGCACCCAGTCTGGTCCAGCACACGTTCATGTTGTTTAGCTCCTCTAACTTCTCAAACAGCTGTGGTTGGAAAGAATGTTAATACAGTGATTGGTACAGCTGAATAGCAATCAGGGGTTAGGGAAGGGTCCAAGCCGTGGTGGGATCTGTGTTTACTAACTTCCCTAAGGGTCTTAATCCAGAAATTTATTCTTGAGAACAGGGTTTGCTACCAGTGCTGGCTCATCGCTGGGCCGGGGTTACTACACAACCAGAGTTATTTTCAGGGATGAGCCGTGTTACTGGAGAGATGTTCCAGGTCTGTCTGGGTAAACAGCAGCTCTGTCCTGGAGAAGGGGAGGCAAGTGCCTGCAAAAACAAGCAAGGTTTCCCTGGGGTAAGGGTCTGTGGTAAAAGTAGGTGGAAAATTGCATTAGAATAACTCATGTCTCTGTGAATGTAGCATAAAGGAAATGACTGTGCCTTCTCTGGGCCTCATACCGTTGTTGCAGGCTTCATTTGATGGGGAACCACACTCAGTTTGCAATGGCTGGTAGTGGGGGACCAGCCATTGGAGAGAGATTAATTAGTGCAATTAAATTATTTTACTTTTTAACATCAAGTAATGGAATTACCAAAGTGCAGGGGTTTGGGTGGGTTTTTTTTTTTATTTTTACCTTCCAGCATGTTGTCAGGAGAAATACAAAACCCTTCTGCTTGCTGGTCTTGAAGTCGTGGTGTCCTGCCTCCTTGTGCACACACGTGCACCAAGACACTGTGGTGGGACTGACCTCTTGTTCTCAGGCTTGAACATGCTCAGACTGGTGCTGACCCCTTTATTTTCCATCAGTGTGTGACATGCACGTGCTTTTTGAGCTTATTTCTGCCTAGGGAAATGCAGTGATTTCAGCTGGACGGGCAGCCTGGTGCTCCGGTGGGGCAGAGCAGGATGGAGGAGCTGTGGTGCTGCTGTGGTTGCCTCCCTGCTGCCAGCTCCTGTTCTCACCTCTTGGATCCACCGTCCCACTTAAGGAAAAACTCAGAGTAGGGTTCCCAAGGCTACCATTTCAGCATCTGGTTTTGGCACTGGAAGGATTTAACCAAACTTCTCTTGAGTTTGGCAAATTCCACAGTCGTGTAAGCCAGAACATGTAATAATTCTTAACTTCAGCAATGAGCACGGACAGAGCAGCGGGTGAGTGCTGGAGCTTAGTTGGGTAATTCATGTTTGGCCTCTTAACCAAGCCTAGCTTCTTGCTTTGCAAGGGGGAAATGAAGTGGTGCTGTGGTGGCTTTCCACCTGGGAGCTGCCATTTCCTCTGCCACGGGGAGAGATGTACAGCAGCTCAACCACGTCATGGCAGCACGGGATGGATGTGGGTGTGAGCACCCGGCCTGGTGCCAGGAGGGTGGCTGTCCTGCTCCTCCTCCACTGGTTGGCTCCAGCTCCACTCAGGCACCTTTCCCAACACCATGTGCAAACCGAGGAGTAAATCCATCCTCAAGCACTCTTTATTTCTCTTTTTTATGAAAATGTTAGCCCCGTTCCTTCCATTTAAATGTGGATGTTGTAATTACAGAGTGCAGAATCCCAGTTTTTAGAGATCTGTGACCACAATAAAGTGAATCCAGAAACCAGACGGGTGGTTTCATTTACTACCATTCTAGCTTATTTCCTCCCCCCGCGACCGCTGTGCAATACTAAAGGCTTGGCAGCAACTGAAACCAGCTGTCAAAAATGTTTCTTACCCCCACACTTTTAAGTTAATGATGTTCTGAAATTAATGGTGCACTAGACTAATTCTGTCATCTCATTTTGATGGACTCTCAGTCTTGGTGTTTGCCAACTGGCTGCTTTGTTTTGAGGTGGTGTGCTGAGGAAGTGGATCTCCACATGCCAGGTATCTATATATATATACCTTACAAGGATGGGGTTTTTTTTTGGTCCTGAAGTGTTTACATCTTTAATTTGGTCGGTATATTGTGGTTCACCAAACAAGCTTTCAGGCCCATAAACCAGTAAATTTTGGGAGCATCCATGTGCAAGACAGCCGTAGGTGAGGTTTTCCACTTGTCTGAGCTGGGGAGGTGTTGGCAGCCAGCATCTTGTGTCTGGTTGTCCTGGTGTGCAGGAAGTGGCTACAGCCCCACACGGGGCTGAGAAGAGGCACAACCTCGGCAGCGGGGAAGAAAGTGGCCTGTTGTGAACACTAATTTGATTAGTTGAGGGAAAGGAGAATGGGAAGGAGGCAAAGTTTTTCAGGCATGTGAAAGCAGCAGAGCAGGAGGGAAAGTAGCTGTTCTCCATGTTTGTGATCTCCACCTGGATAGGATAAGAAGCTGTTGGTTTACATGGTGGAAAGGAAGATAATGTGTTCATGTCAGGAAAAGTCTTCTAACTGTGGAGGAACACTAGACTGGATACCTGGAGAGGGAGCTGGAGTTCCTGTCACTGCTTTAAGCAGATGCCTGGCTGGGGTGATTCTTGTAGTCAGCCCTGTCTTGGGACAGGTGGATTTTCCATATTTTCTGTGCTTCCCTGGCTTAGCCCTGGTTTTCCCTCCCCTAATGCAATGCTTCTATTTATGGCAAGCAGCTCATCCATCTTTCCCTGTTATCAAAATTTTGCCAGGAAGCTCCTCACTCTGTCTCCTCTCTGTGCATCTGTTGGGTAGCCCACTGCAGCCTGAGGCTTCTGCCATCTCCTGGGGAGATGGTCCCCTGCTTCCTCCTCTCCCTGGCTGGGTACCGGAGGGGGACCAGGGTAGTTGGTGATGATATATTTCCACCCTTCACAGGGAAGGGATTCCTCAAAGTGTAGCTTCTACCTGTTTTCCATTGTGGAGACATGCTGTGGAAACCTTGTTGCAGCAGATTATGGAGTCACACCCTGATAGGGTGTCAAAAGGTGTCAGTACTACCCAGACACTCTTACCGACCCCAAGTTATACAGCCCAGACAATCAGGAGGCATTCATTATGGAGATGAAAGTTGACATCTGGGTTCACTTTCTATAGAGGATGTTCTCCATGGAGAACAGTGAGAGAAGCTGTTAACACCAGCTGCAGATTAGGGATGCAGCAGGGAATTATCCTGCCTGTGAAAATAGGTTTGGTTGGAAGGATCTTGTGTTAGGCACTGCTGGGATGAGAATCATGGGTAGCATTGGTTTTTTTTCTTTTTTTTTTTTTTAATTAAAAATACAGATATATTTTCCTAGGAAGCATCAGTTGATGTAAAGTCTAATGCCGTTACTTAGTGGACTCTAGAAATTTGTTGGGTTCTAAAGCTTGGTAAGAGGTATCCCTATCCCAGGCAACTCTTGCATTAAAGAACTTGGTCAGCTATGGGGTAGGTGAGCAGAGAGGGGATGCAAATTTGGGTGGCAGTCTGGCTGATCTGCTTTTCCTCCTCTTTGAGTAAATAGGAACCATGATCCCATATACTTTGCACGAGAAGAAAGTGGTGTTTTCTGCTGGGTGGGTTGGGGGTTCCCTGTTTGTTTGCACAGCGGTGTCTGTGTGTGGTTTGGAGATGTGGGAAGCACTTGCAGAGCTGTGTCCTCAAACCCAGCTGAGCTCTGTGCTGCCTCTGCCATAGGCACTAATGGCAGAAAGTATTTTCATCAGGAGTGATGTACTTTAATGTCATATAAGCTATGTTTTGGTGTCAATTTTTGCTTTCCAGGAATATATTTGAGCTAGAATTAATTGGCATGACAGTGTGGTGAAAACAATTTAACCCAAATATTTGATGATGTTTATGATTCCCATCTGATACTTAGTCTTTTGAAATGTGACATGAAGTTTGCCTCTAACAACAAGTCACAGCTAATTACATTGTTTCTCCAACCAGAAAATAGAAATGACATCACATTTTAATTTGATTTAGAAAATCCAGTTGGAATGTACTTTGAATTTCCAAAATTTCTAGTTTTGACAATGTGCAGATCAAATTGCTGAAATTTGCCCAAACCCCCCACACGCACAAAATCAAATCAGTGCCTTTACATGACATTATCTATCAATGATATTTCAAATGCCAAGGAGGCAGTAGGAGAAAAAAAAAGCCATTGAACACCCCCCCAACAGTTCTGCTTACTCCAAATAAGCAAGGAAGAGGACATTGAATAGAAAAAAAATGGTAATTAGGTTCCAAACTACAACCTGAAGTCTGTGGGAATTGGGTACCTGCCTGTTTGTACCTATATATATATATAAAAAAAAATCCCTGCAAGAAGCCCTGCTGCTTTTATGTATGTGGAGTGGGCCATTTGGTTTGGTTTCCTTGGCATTTGTATCACAAGCTTCTTCAGAGACATAAATTCACAAGTGTTTGCCTGTCATCACATGACAAGTTATGGAGCCTAGATTGATGTAATCAGCAACAGACACACGTCAGAAAACTTAATGTGGTTCAGAAAAATACAATATTTTATTAATTCCTCATTTTGTGTGTGTCTGTGTGTGTGTGTGTTTTAAATGAGCCTCAGGGGGTTCTTAACTTCTGCCAAGAAATAAGAATAATTCGTACAAGTTTATGTTTAACTGCACCACAAGTGTGGTGGAGAATAGTGAAGTTAGGTTGCCCTTAATGACAGATATCTTTATAAAGAGCCGCTTTTATTAACGAAGTTAAAACTTAGTGTACACTTTAAAGTTACTTCTCTCTATACTTCAGTAGCCCTGTATGAAATTGTTGTTAAATATGTAGTAAAATATTTAGATAGATGAAATTTGGAACTGTTTGAACTACATGGGTATAATATTTGCACACCTATTCAGGATATTTTCAGTAAGAACAAATATTTCTGAAAATCTGTACGAGTCTGGTGTATGTTTTTGTTTTGAGGTTCTGGGCTTTTTTTTGTTTTGCATTTTTGTTTAGTGTAAGGAAATATGATGCAAATATAAATAATAAAGTCCTGATTAGGGATTGAAAGCATAATGGGAGTAAATATGAGTGGTCTGTTGAAGAACAACCTCTTAAAACCCGTTAACCTCTGGATTTATTTTTAATCAGAACTGGTAATCTTGCAGAAAATCACTGTGGTGTAGCTAAGGCTCAATGTGATGTCAATGAGAAGACAAGCTAAAAAAGCAAGTTGAATGATGCACCAGAGTATAGTGAAAATTCACATGACAATGGCACAGTAAGCATGTGGCGCTTCTCCTCAGGCAGAAGATTGATGAGGAACTAGTATGTGGCACTCAGTTAGCAGATGACATGGTACTATGTTAAAAAAGGGAAGAGAAAAAAATTAATGCTTCACCAGTGAGAAGTATTGTAATGTTTTGCTTACTGTTTTGAGTTTCACTACATTAGAAATATGCATTAAGCTTTGTGTTTAACATCTTCCGTTGTTCTCTTCTGCCTGGGAAGTGCTTGCCATGCTTTGAAATCCAGAAATTAGTAGTTTTGCAGTGGAACCTGATCAAGCTGTGCTATCGAGTGGATTTCTGAAGTCAGAGGGTGAGGAGCAGCCCTTGGTGAAGCCTGGTATCTGTTGTGGTTTGGGACTGTGCTGCCTCTTCTGGTATGCTGCTTTAGCAGCTTTATCAAAAGGAGGGTGACCAATTGCTTGGAGTGCTGACAAACATCTTAATTGTCCCAGAAGTGAGGGAGTTTGCTCTTCTTGCATTTCCAGGTAGCAGAAATTTGCCCTTCAGTGCCTTTGAGTTGCATGTTACATGGTTTGTGCATGACAGATGTGTTTTGAAATGCAAAACATGTGAAGAATGAAATAAAAGTAATATGAAACAAAGATTCCTACAACTGATAAACCCAAATTCTAATTTTTGTTTTTTGCTTTTTCTGCATTTTGTTTTGCAGGTATTCCTTTGGTAAGTGAATAAAAATGAGAGAAATCTGCAGTAATAATATATTGGTGCATTTGTGGGTATGTAGCTTTTACGTTAATCTAGCTTGCTTTCTCTGTTCCTTGTGTCAAACACTTAAGTTACAGTTGTCTTCGTTGTCTGCCTTTCATTTCATTTCTTTCTGCCTGTATGCCCTTAAGGAAAGGATAACTGGTGTAAATTCTGTAAATTGAGATTGAAGGAGACTTGGTGGAAGAGTTGTGTAAGTACCAATAGCATCGTTTGAGGGTGACATTAAAGAAGAATAGCTAAATAAGTCTGAGGCAACCAAGCAAAACAAGGTCTGAAGGACATCTCCTGGGAGGGGAAGATGTTCCTTCTAAATTCCAATTCCTTACCAGTGGTGATTTGCATGAGCATCACGAATCTCTTACTCATCTCCTTTCCCACTGGTGTGTGGAGCAGATATCATTTCTGGGAGGTTGATTTGTGTTTTGGACAGGTTGGGATTTTCTTCAGCACTCAGTACTCCAACCCACAGCTGAGTCTGAGCAGAAAGATAGAAATACCCTTATAAAACCTGTTTCTCTCTGGAAATATTAGGATATCTGTTAGTGTATTTACGATTTTGTGACATGCTGCCGTGGCACAATGTCACAGAAGAGCTTGTTTGGCTGTATCTTCTCATCCCTTCAGCTTGGTGCTTTTCCTGGTGGGTGGGGGGAGAAGGATGATTTTTGTGTGGATGAAAAGGGAACCCGTATTCCCAAATTGTCTCTAGCCAGTTGCAAGTAGAAATCTGGTGGTTGTAAGAGCATGCCTCCCCTTTCCCCTTCCAGGAACTGCATTTCTTTCCTTGTTACCTATTGATGGTTTCAATGAGTTGCAAGTGAACAAACTGTTTGTGTGCATGGTATCATTAAGATGGTGCTTCACCAAGGAGAGAAGCAGGGGAGCGCAGAGTATTCTTTCCACCCCTGTGTGGTTTAGATAATACTTTTGTGTTGGACAGGGATATTTTTAAGCAGCTGGACTGTGCAGTGTGAATCCAGACTTTTGTTGGGTTGGTGAGGACACCCATCTTAGTTTTAACTCAAGTTACTCATCTTCTGTGTGTGTTTTCCACTCTTGCTGATGGTTGTAGAAAAAACTGCGTTTTCCAAGTGGTGTTTTGTCTTTGTTTGACTGTTCTTTATGTCCCAACTGGCTAGCCACCCTATGAGGGTTACTGAAGGCCTTTGTACGCAGTAGGGTCTCCCTTCCTTGTTTTTGGCTTAAGGGCTACTTCTGAATAAGATGAATGAGATGTAAATCTTGAGTTACTTTTGTTAGAATACAGGAAAACCACAATATTTTTGTTATAATATAGCTGAAACAACAACATTGTCATCCATTGCTGTAGAAGTACATTAAATATTCCTGAGCTCTGGAAGCCTTATTCTTTGGTAGCATCTACTTCAAAGCGAGATCTTATTAAAAATAAAAAAAAAAAATGTTCCTGGAGAGAGCTTTGTAAATGCTGACTGTTTCCTATTCCCCTTCAGGAAGTGTGCTGCCTTTTTTTTTTTTCCTTTGGATACATCTTAGGATGGATTTTGGTAGCCTATATTAAAACTGCAGGCTGTCCCTATGAATTTTAAAGAACTCCAGAGTCTGGAAATAACAACAAGCTGTTAGGCCAAATGGGATCAACTGGTATTGCCACAGGTTTTGCTCTTTGCTCTTACTCCTGTCAGGTAACAGTTATTAAAACCACTCCTCACTTCAGGGAATGAACTGTGAAACAGCCAGGCAAGAGCCTTCACAGTGCAAAGCACGGGCTGGGTTGGACTATTCATCTTTGAAAGGTGAAGGGGTACTCTGCAATGCAAATCCTGGAGCAGGCATCAGCCTGGGGGTTAGCGCTGTTCCGAAATTAGCCAAGCTGTAATAACTTCTTGGCTTTATTTATTGTTATTTTGGGTATAAATTTGGCTTTAGATGTAGCGTGGCGTGTTTCAGTGGGCTCATGGGGGTTTTACATCAGTTCCCTCCCCGTGGTTAGGCACAGCTCAGGTGTGTGAGGCTCACTGCCAGGAGACACGGGCGTCTGACTTGATGGCCCTTTTCCTCCCTGCTTTTGGCAGAGCAGGGCTCTGGCGGTTGTGTGGATGTACTCTGGTGGGATTGCTCGATGGCTGGAGCACACTGCATGGCTTTCGTTCCTCCTAGCTGCGCCGAGGTCCTAGCTCAGCTCCAGAAATGGCTGGTTTTCCTCTCTCTGTAGGTTACAGCTGTGGTGCTGGGACTAGGAAGAACTAGAAAGGTCAACGTGTTAATTCATCCATCTGAAATTAAGGTCTTCTTTTCTACTAGCTTAGAGTGAGGCCAAAGCTGCTTCAGCAGATGGGTGGTGTTGACAGCTTTGCTGTTTCTGACCTTGTCTCAGCAAGAGTGCTCCCTTCTAAAGCAGTAGTTCCTGATGATGCTTCTCTCTGAGATTCCAAGGACTGGAGGTTTTGGTTTGTTTTTCTTTTTTTCTTTTTTTTTTTTTTTCCTCTCAATGTAAGCCTAATTTAATAGTGATCTATTATCTCTGCTCTAACAGAGGCTTTGAAAAAGATGATGCTCTTTTACAAGCTTTCTTGTCTTCTTTCTTCTAGCCCCAGATATTCAGAAAACAGTTTGATGACCTTAAGTTTGTCCTGAGATCCTGATCAAATGGGATACCAGTGGGGAGCTCAGCAGAGCTGCAGAAAAGCTTGTGTGATTTGTAATGGACAGTCATGTCTCTCTGTAGAGTAAAAATCCAGGTGTGGTGTGGGAAAATGATGTAACTGTCTGGGGAGATTCTGTCTCCACATCGTCACCTCCATGGCCATTGGATACATCTTGATCTGGATTCCCAGCAAGGAACATTCAGGGAACACTCAGGAAAGACAGAAATGCATCTTTTTACCTTTTGGCTATCAATGGGATCATTAAACTGAAAGGATGGAAAAGCAGCTGATCTTATTTGACTCCTGATGCACAAAAGTGTCCTATTTGGAGCCAAAGCAAATGTTTCCTTGGGGATTGTTCCAGAGAGTCTTGCTTATGCACTCTTTGCAGGCTGACTGTATGGCTAGAATTAGAAGCATATTTTAAAAGTGAGAGCTTATTTTACCCCTTAAAGATTCTTGTTAATTATGGTATTGAGAGAAGACAGTCACTAAAGGTTGAATTAAACTCCTTTTCCCCTATTTGTAAACATGGAATAAGAAAATAATTTAGTTAATACCTATGCAGGTCCCCAAATCTTGTATTGCATCTGTTATCTCAGAATTTAGGCTGAAGTGTGTTTTGATTAGAAGTAGAATAAAAAGTTGAGAGCCGAGTGTACGTAATTCTCCATTACTTGTTAAATCCTCACTCTTTACTTCAATGCAAATTGTTCCAAGGAGGATTTTCTTTTAAAAGGTCTTTAGGGATCTTGAATTTTAGATGTGCATTGACATAAAATTAAATGTTAGAGCGCACAGCTGGGGTTCTGGCTCCACAAGATTGAGCTGTTTCTCCTTTGTGAGTGCATGGTTTCCAAGGAAGGGGTGAAGTTCTCTTATTAGTTGCACTGTACCGGTGAGCAGTGCTGTGGTCATGGAGGAAAAAGAGTGTGAGTCAGAGGAACTGAGGTCAAACTTCACTAGCTCAGGTCCAAGCTGAAAAACGTGCTGTGCTGGAGATGTGTCTGGGTTGAGCTGTGCCCAGAGCTAACCCGCTGATTCCTGCAGATCCATCTGTAGTCTCTGCGTGGTGGGTGTGAGGTTGCCCAAGTTTAAGAGAATTCACTGTTCTAGGTTTGCTTTTTCACATGGCAGTATGTAAGTATCGTGCCAGCACCCGGTGGCACTTGGTACCCTGGCAGCTCTCTGTGCAGACGGCATGTGGGAGAGACACTGGCAGCAGGACGTGGAGGATGGGTTTGTCTGTATTATTCCCGGAGAACTTTGTTCTGTTCACAGCAGGAGACCATGGAGCTGCAGTGTAAGTGTCCCAGCAAGCCCCTGGGAATCACTGAAGGGTTGAGCACCCAGATGGCCATAGGCTGCTATTTATTCATCACCCCCCTCCATGCCGAGATGGGAGGGACGGGACTGCTTACCGACTGTTCCTGGCTAATATTGTGATCTGCTGTTCCTATTCCTTCTGTAAGAGTGGGAAACTTTTCTCTCTGTCTTATTAAATCTATTTTTCAAGCTGTCACTTAACCAGGTCTAGTGACAGAGTCGGATGTTTATGTGGCCCTGGACACTTGAACTCTGGTGTTTTCAATCACAACAGCACCTTTTGCCAGCCGTTGTGAATTAAATACTCCTCGTGACCTTTTACCCTCGCCGCTCTTAAATTCATGCTTTAAAAACAGCTTAATGAGGGGTTTACTGGCCCAATTGGAAGTTTTTATTAAAACCTATTAGTGTGCTAGAGTAGCCTGCCTGAAGGAAACGATTAGCCCAAAGCAACTAAACTTGGAGCTGGCCCCTAGCCACTCCAGGTTTTCACTAAACTGTTTCCAGACCCACGTTAACCCTAACACTGCAGCTTGCATGGTATTCATATCCTCTGCTTTAATTTATAGCTTGTCTGATTCCCTCCCCAGCCTTTCTCCATGTTCGCAAAAGCATTTTGGTTTAATGTAATTAGAACTGTGTTAAAGGGCAACGTGCCTTCACTCAGGCCTGACTTGGTCAAGAACCTCAATTAAGTGTAAGTGTTGCCCCAGAGTCCTCTGCTGATGCCGCCTGGGGAAGGAGCTGCCCTGTGGATGGTGTGTGGAGCCTGCATGGACAAAGCTGTGATGTTCCTAAGGCCCTGGCTGAGCATCCCATGAGGAGCATTCCAGCATCGTGGAGCATCCCAGTGATGCAGCTGCATTGGTGGAGCTGCCTGAGGTTGGAAATGAAGTTGTCTTATCTGGAGGACACAAACCTCTGGACAGCATGCAGGTGCTGGAGGATGGAAATCCTAGCTGGCTTCTGCTGCTAACAAGGTTGGGTTGTTTTCTCTAAGTCTATATTTTATATTCAAAACTGGGCCAGTGGTTCTTGCCCGTCTTAAAAAAAGACTTACAATGCTGCTAAAGCCCTGCAGCCGTTATTTTAGTGTTCTTGTGCTCATGTCTCCAAGAAGCTGAGAAAAACAGGCCAGAGCTCCTAGATGTTAAGGAAATTGCTGTAGCATGTCCCATGCTCCAAAAGTGCTGAGCAGCTATCAACTTTGTACATATTCCCTCCCCATCCATGCACCTGTCTGCTTCACCAGGCTTCCTGAGCTGTCTCCTGAAGCCCTGAGGTCTTTGGAGAAGGGAATTCCAGTTCTTAGGTGTGTGCATGTATGTGTGTGTGTATATATATATATATATATATATATTCACACATGCATAATAATATATATATTATTTTTGGCACAGTTTGTAGTTTTCTGCAACTACTGAAGACATGAAAGCAGAGCTTGTAAGCAGTATTTAATGTTTAGTTGATGCTTTTCTTTGTCTGGCTGTTGGAATGAGTGTCCCTATGTTAATGGTATGTCCCCAAAGTAATGATACATCACCCAGGGAGTCTCTGATGTACATACTGAATGCACTTGTCAGACTTTATGATTTTCATTGCTAACCTGTAGTCAGGGAAGGCAAGTTCAAGAGTGATACACAGCCTCTCACTTACAAGCCCTTGTTTTAGCCTGCGCAGAAGCCAGATTGAACCCATAATAAGATTACAGATAGAAAATACAAAAAATTAACAGGAAAAAACCAAACCCCAGGGATTTGTGGCAGTACCAGCTAGGCTGCTGTTTAAGTGACAAAGATTTTAGTTCTGGGTTGTATTTTGAGCATCATAAAGTGATTTTTTCCATAAGCAAAGCAGGTAGCAGAAAGCAACTGGTCCCTCTCTGCACCATGTATCTCCAGAGTGTCACCTCCTCTCTAATTTTACCGGCATACGGATGTGCCAGCCTTGGGAGGTACCTTTTAAAAAGAATGTTTAAGGAAAAATCTGCCATTAAAGTTATTACTGTAAAGTAGTGACTTTGATTGCGGCAATTATGCAAATGATTTTAAGGGATAAAATACGTCTTAACAAGGACTGATGTAAATGGTGGTGCTGGAATGAGTGCAAAACATCTTCAAACAAGATCTTTCTGTGCAAGTAATTCTCTTTCAGCTGTTTGCCATGTTGTCTGGATGTCGACCTATGTAACTGATGACCGGCCTGCGGATGTGATTTTATTTTCTCTTAATACAGGAATGTAAGTGGGTGGAATGGGAACGCTGGTCTTGCAGAAACTGGGAAACCCTTTCCCTAAGCAAATTGTTTCTCCACAGGTCTTGTGACTGACTTTTCTCCTAGCTGTATTAAAAAGGAAACAAACACAAATGCTTTTTGCAGGCAGAGATTTTTCAGCAAGAAAAGGCAAGTTGGACTGGGTGACTAGCAGGAGTGAAGGCCTCCTTGACTGAGGTTCTTGCCAATATAGCTCAAGATAATTATGCATTACTGTCAAAGTTCATTGAAATTTCTTCCAATATTAGCTTTGAAGCAGAGAGGTTGGTTCCTTGTCTCTCAATGTTTTGGAAAACATTGCCCACAATTGGAAGAGAAGCAAGTAAGTCTGTTGGCCACACCAACAGTATCTCCTCTTTGGTCTGTGGTACTTACACCATACTTCTAGCTTTTGGAGGAGCAGAAATGCAGTGCTGCATGGTGCACAGCATCAGTCAAGAGCAGGTTTACTCTTTCAGTTAAAATTATTCCCAGTGTCTTGACTTCAGACTAGGTCAAGGATGTCCTTCCTATATGATGTATTTGTTATTATTGGTGCTCCTGCAGCTGGCATAATGGCATAAAAGCTTAAAGCCTTTATAAAATCCATATAGCAAATAGGCATGGACATAGGGCAGTGTGTCAGGGTGCCCACATATGTCATGAGTGCCATTTGTGCTCTGCAAGGTAGCTGAATTGTTGAATCCTTTGAAACCTCTGATAAAGGGCATGGTGGGATTGCAAAATGAGTGTGCATTGTGTTTTTGTCACTAATGTCTCTGCCTGAAAACCTCTGTTGTGGGGAGAAAGCAGCAGGAATAAAATTACAGCAGCAAAAAAAAAGAAAAAAAAGAATCTTGGAGGTCTGGTAGCATAGATGTCATGTAGGGGTCTTGGTATGCGGTGGGTTACAGAGTGCTCTGCTTCCCAAACAGGCACAGCCTGCCCCAGGGTGCAGAAGCCTCTGACTTTGCCAGCAGTGGCGACAAGCAGCCCCGTTGTTCAGCCAGTGTCGGGCTTGCACGCGAGTGCTGCGTCTCTGTCGAGCTCTTGGATGCTCTCACGGTGATGGAGCTGCAGTGCTCAGTTTGCCTGGAGCAGGTGTGGTGATCTGCAGTTAGAGCTTCTGGGTTGGCAAGTCTGTGTGCAAATAGCAAGGGTATTGTATTCAAAGCTGTGTAACCTCCACGTGTTCTGTAAGGCGTTCTCCACTTTTCGGTGCTTTTCCTCCTTTATAAGGGAAGGATTTAATGTGCTGACTGCAATGGGATTAATGTGCTTAGATTTTTTTTTTCATCCTTCTAACAAGATTATAATGAGTAAAAATGTTTATATGTGGGTATGTATTTTAAACATGAGCATCTTTGTCTTTCTCCTCATACAGTGTGGCTCGATAAATTGCTATAAAGATCTAGGAGAGCACATACTCATATGTGCCAGAACATTTTGGTACTGCATTCACTTGACCATTATAAAGCCAGCACTTGTTCTCCTTATCTTGCATTAGTGTCTCTTATCTGCTATTCTGGTTTAGGTTGGATTTGTGTTAAACCTTTCTGTTAAACTTGTGACTTTGTGAGCGTTCCCTGTTGTGGCTTCCTGTGCAAAAGTGAAAATAAGACTAGGGCTAATAAAAATGCCAGCTTGCTTAAAAAAACACAAAAGCCCAAATAAAAAAACAAACCCAAACCAAAACCCAACTTTATAGTAGCCTTTTCATAGTGAGGTGTATCTGAACAAAGACACTGGCTCTGATCATGCCCACATTTTTGAGGAGGATTTGACTTATGTCCAAACATCCCAGCTTGGACTGATAGCTACTTTTTTGTG
Source organism: Heliornis fulica (assembly GCA_013399135.1). Lineage (NCBI taxonomy): Eukaryota > Metazoa > Chordata > Aves > Gruiformes > Heliornithidae > Heliornis > Heliornis fulica. Next base: position 811,452 of record VXBZ01009995.1, on the reverse strand, counting down.
GTTAAAAACAACAACAAAAAAGCATCTTTGCCAAAGAAAAAACCTTGTTCCACACTCAAGATAGACCAGGGAAATGGTGCCCATTGCCTTCAGGCTGCTACCGCTTCCCTGTCTGATAACACACAGGGCACAGTGTGAGATGGGGTAACCTGAACACAATGTCCTCTTGATTGGGGGGGGCAATGTTAAATGTAATTACCCAGTTGGAGTGTCACCAGGAGAGGGTGATTAATTCCCCCAATCCTTCAGAAAAGCTTGTTGATATGACCCTGGCAATAAGATCCTCAGTTCTGTGCATCATCCTGAAAAGTGGAGCTCCACCTGCCCAGCCCTGTGTAACGCTGGCTGTGCTCGGATTCAGGACTGGTCTGGCAGTGAGGAGGCATGGGGACATGTGGGTGCCACCTACAGAGCTGCCATCCGTGTTCTACAGCACAGACGCCTTCCCAAAAGGTAACCAAGCAGGTCCAACCTCCCTGACCCTGCTCAAGGTGTGGGTTAGCAAGAGTTTGCAGCAGTTGTACTGACTCCTGGGAGCTTCTTCCTTTTTTGGCTGTTCCTACTGTGTTGCTCAAAATCATTAATTTCTCTTCTGCCAAACTGGAGCAAAGTCTTTCAGCAGCACTAGCCTTGTACCACAGCCACAAAATTGTCCCTGCAAGTACCATACTATGTGATTTCTTTTTATTTTTTTCCTTGTACTCTGTTTTTAAGAAACAAAACACAGCTATTCAAAATAGGATTTAGTTAAGTGCCTAGGCATTTGCAGAGGACTTAGGCTTTATTTTATTTTATGGCTTACTGCTGGGTTTTCTGCTTCTGAGTGGTACCTTCTTTCTTCACCAACGTGTCCTTATGTGAAGGATCTTGGGTGTGATGCTGCGAGCTGCTGAGCAGGAGTAGTGACACTCCTGTCATCTCTGTGATATTGCCAGTGGTCATAAACACCAAGAGTCAACACAACCCAGGCACAGTCCATCTACTTGTTTTTTCTTGTAGAAAGCAGTTGGTTTGAGGGAGTATGTCTTGCAAGCCAGAAGGCCGAGATAAAAGCATAATGCACCTCAGAAGTGGGAGATAGTAAAGTTTTTTTTTCTTTTTTTTTTCTTATTTTTAGTGAGAAAGGAAAATTGGGGAGAATCCAGGGAAAACAGTGGATTAGCTCCATGACAGTGTTGGCTTCAACAGGCTGACACTTCTCAGCAAGGCGCTATTTAAATTCATTGTGATATCGCCAGGCTTTTGATGGAAGGAGCATGGATGAGACATGGGCAGAGTTGTCTTCAAGGCAAACTTCGATCAAAAGTTCAAGTCTGGCACAGGGGAACAAGTTTTATTTTTCTATTTTTCTGAAGTTAAATAAACCTTGATGTGCAGAGTAACCCCTGAATAATAATAATAAACTGAAGGACATCCAAGGAACTGCTGCTGTTTTTATTTTTCATTATCCACACTGTCATCTCTAACGTTGATCTGATTTATCTGTCTGCCCTTTTGCTGACCTGATAGATATCACCTAGAAGTTTTATAGCTGTAATTTGTAGAGGATGATTACAGTTATGAATGGAAGTTTTGGAGCACCGTTCTTGGGGAAGGTGGGTCCTGCTCAATGTTCCTCAGGTATATGGTAGGATTACAAATGAAAGGGTTGAGGTCTTGGGACTTGGCATCTCTGGGCAGCAGAAGGAAGTTGTCTGTGGCTCTCTGAGGAAGGTCAGTGAGAGTATGGGCTCTTTTTAAGGAATCAGGCTTGATCAGTGATTCATCCCTTCCTTCTGGACTTGATCCTGAGTGTTGAAGTTTGAGTGGAAGTCCACAGGTTTTGGATGCTTTCCATCCAGTGAATCAGAAGTGTGCTGCAGTTTGGGTTAGGTTAAACAGTCAAGAACTTTTGTCTTTTTTAGTCAGTCCTAGGGTTTAAAAAGCAGTTTGGAGGCTCATCATCAGACCTGCACCATACCCTGAATGCCTCTGTGCCAAATCCCCACTGCTCAGACATGGATGTGGAGAGAGCAGCAGCCGCATTGCGATGGAAGTGGTGTTTAGGAAGGAGGAGGAAAGCTTAGCTATTCCTGCCCAGTTGTGGCTGATTCTCACTTTTAATCCTTGCATTAAACACCAGTGTTAGTCCAGTGACTTGACCAATAAACAGAATCACAGAACTGTAGCGGTTGGAAGGGACCTTGAGAGATTGAGTCCAACCCCCCTGCCAGAGCAGATTCCCTAGAACAGGTCACACAGGTCGGTGTCCAGATGGGTCTTGAATGTCTCCGAAGAAGGAGACTCCACAACCCCCATGGGCAGCCTGTTTAGGTGCTCCAAAACAATGGGCTGGTTTTGGGACATGTATCCTAGCATGTTCTCATGTGGGGTTTTTTTTGTGGGGTTTTTTTTTTTTTCTAGCTGGGAGGACAAGGAGTATGTGTGTGTGGTTTTGGTCCCTTGTTTTAAGTCATCTTTTTTTAAGGGTATTTATGTGACTGCTCAGTGCTTCTGAGGGCAGAGTCTCTGCCCTGTGTGTTTCTTCATGAATCAGTATTTTGTAGTTCATCACATTTTCTGTGTTCACTCCCTGTGTAAAGACAGAAGTATGGGTGTTGGGTAACGGAGTGAGAGCTGGAGGTCAAGTTGGATCTTCTTCTGAGTGCTGGACTTCTTGATCTCCCCACAGCAGGGAACAAGCTGTCATCCTTCACTGCCTTTGCAGAAATTGATGCAAAATGAGTGGCCATGTGAATGGAGCCATCTGTGGGCTTCGTAAAGTTCCTTTGTCAAAAAATGCCATTTCCTTAAAATGGAGATAATTTGTGAAACTGCACTGATTTGAATTGATTTGGGATCAGAAAAATGAAGTCAGCATTTTGACATTGTTGAAACTCATCTTGCCATCTTAAATAAAAAAAAAAGTGTCATAGATCAGAGATTTAGTGTACAGACATCTAGACTTCAGTTGCACTTAGAACAAAGTGCTTGTGTGCGTGTTCTTGTGCATGTGAAAACCTGGCACTGTGCAGCGCCTCGAAGATCAAATCTGTAGGTTGTCAGCAATGAGAAATGCTGCATTTTCCTGCCTCTCCTTGGATTTAAGTGTGAGCAGACAGACTGATTGGTGTGAAGAAAATATTTAGTGACTTAGCATCATTAAAAGCCTGCCTCTTTGTAAACTTAGTGGGATCTGACTGTGTTCTTGAGTGTTGTTTGAAACTTCAGATTTTGGCTAAAATCATTCCAAGAGCAAATGTGTGAAATCTGAAACAGAAAAGATGGTGTATGGAGGAAAGTGTGTACCATGCTTTTGAGTATGTGTTGAGACACCAGAGATACCACATCGGGGAGCTTGGGCTTCGGAGCTGCCAGTTTTCTTACTGTCCCCGAGGCATCTTGTTTGATTGCAAGAATTTACTGTGGCAGTGGGAGTTGAGCTGTCTTGTGTGTTTGATCTTTGATTTGTGGCATCTTTGCACAGGAGTTGAAGCTGATGCATCTGCTTCCCACTGAGCTTCAGCACACTGTGGAGTGGGCTGCCCTTCATTTTCTTAAATACCATCGTAGCACCTCAGTATTACAGCTTTATGTTCTCAGTTTTGGGTTAAGGAGAATACTACCTAGCCAAATGCTTCTGAACATCTCATTGGATCCATCATGTTTCCTTAAACTCTTAAAAAAAATTTGATTCATTTATTTATTTTTAGTCTAGCGAAATAATGTTCTCATGGGTTTCTTTCCGTTCCTAAACTGGGTGAAACCGCAGTGTTAAGCCATCCTCTTCCCAGTCATATATAGGAAGTGAGTGTGAGCCAAGGTACATATTTTATGTTAGTCAAAAGAGATAAGTGTCAGGATTTCAAAGTAAATTCCACCTGGTGACTTCCAGCACTGAAATCTCTGCTGTACCTTGGCTCTCGTGCCGTCATTCAGAACAGTTGGTGCTTTTAGTGCAACTCTCTTGTGTTTTCATATTCTTTGGGGGTGGGGTACCTGCATATGTGCCAAAATTATCTCTCCAAATCACAATTCCTCTGGGAAAACCTTTGAATGGCCGGAAGGCTGCAGGTAGCAAAGCTGGAGAGGGGCTGCCATGGGAGCTGCAGGTGTGCTGGGGGAAGGGCCAGGCACGGGATGCTGGGCTTCATCACCTCCAGAGGAACAGATGTGGCTCTGGTCCTCACTGAGCAGAGGGCTTAGCACCCATGGGAGGTGGTCTGTCCCCAAGGGTACATACCTATGGTCCCATTTGCCTGGTGCACATTAACTGCATCTTCCACGTCCTGCTTGCTGTGACATCAAATGGGGATAAGGCTTTTCTCCAGGGTGTTCCCAGACCTCTATGTGGAGCTCTACGTAAGAGCAGAGGTTGCTGCTTGGTTAAGGCCTGGTGCCTAAAATAATAGTGTTTTAGTAGTGGGATTTTGAGTCTGTCCTGTGCTTCAGGTTATTACGGGATTAAACCACTGTTAAAGATGGACTAAACAGCTCAGGGTTTTAGTGGAGCAGGTAGCTGAGGTGTGGAGGTTTATGAGGTTATTTCTTGATTTACAGTTTATTATAAACATTTATCAAGGGAGTGATACAGGGTAATCTTCCATTTCACCGTTGAGCCATGCTGGGATGTGTCCAATTCAGCAGCTGACCTTGCACTCAGCTGGAAGACCTGGGGGATGGAGCCCTTTGCTTCTGTGAGGAGGGAGGACAGGGAGCCCTGGGTAGTTGGCTGCAGTGTTAGACGTGCACACTGAGCCTCTCCATGAGGATTGCTCAACCTCCCCGGAGCCGGCTCCTGGCCAGCCAGCTCGCTGCGTGGGCAGGCTGGGCTCCGACCTGCCTGCCCAGACCATGCAGGGATGGCTTCCAGGGATGGGTGGGAAATGGCAACGTCAGGAATTGGTCCTCAGCTCCAGTGTGGTCTGCTGCCCCCACCCAGCTGCCTGCCTTCAGCAGATAGGGACTTTTTTCCTCTGCAGACAAGGGGTTGGGGCCAGCACGGGATGGCTGCGCTTGACTTGGTGGAGATGTGGCTGGGAGCTGGACAGTGGCACCAAGGGGAAAAGTCACCCTTCAGTTCCCCCAAAATAGGGAGGTATTTTGTGTGGGAAGGGTGAGAGAGCAAAGATGGTCCCCCCAAAAAAAGACAGAGGAGGAAGGAATAAATATCTGTGCAATAAATAAGCAGTGAGGATCTGGGTGCAGGGTAGGGCGATGTCAGGAAGGCTCCTCTCAGGGAAAAAGAGCAGTGGGGAAAAGTGAAGGATGAGGGGTAGAAAACCAGCGGGGAAACTGTTCTGGTCCCTTGTTTGGGCTGGCTGAGGTAATGCTGTTATTTTGGAGCTGAGCTGGCGCCTGTGGCAGAGCTCAGTTCCCCTGTGTGATGTCTCTGCTCGGCCTCGCAGCTGCGGGAGGAAGGCTGTCGGTGACGGCACTGACGGGCTGCAGGGGCTGCGGGACGGCCAATTGTCATCACCAGTTGTCATGGGGGCAAACTGGGCTGCTCCCCTCGGCTTGGGCACATGGAAAAGTTACCAGTAGGATGGGGAGGGGCAGCAAGGAGGACAGAGATGTCAGGCATGTGTCCAAGGGGATAATGTGGAGTTGTAGCTCTTACCATCTATTCTGTGCTTTGCTATGCTCTAGAATGTCACTTTTTCTCCTCTGTATTTAGCTGATAAATATATTATGCTCTCACTTACATGGCTTCTTGACATGACTTCTGGCTTATTCAGCATTTAGAGCAGATGTGCCTGATAGCCAGTGGCCAGGGAGGGGAGGAGGAGAACACTGCTAAGTCGAGATTCAATGCTTTAGATTCAGTGCTTTAAATTTGAGCTTCGGAGGTTCCAGCTACAAGAACCAGTGTTCATGTGGAAAGGTGTGTGCCTTCATCCCAAGGCTCTGTCAGGAGGTTGAGCCTGGGTCTGTCTGGGAATTGCCCAGGCAATGCCAGTGCTGAGCAGCCACTGAATGTCAGCAGCCGAGCTGGGAGCAGCCGTGGGGGTCCAGTGTCGCCTGGCTCTGCCTGGAGCAGGCTCTGACACAGGGCAGCATCACTCCACACAGATTTGCACACTCACGTGTATCTGTGGGCACAATCCAGCGATCTTAGTCCTTAAAAGCCTTCAGGATTTGCAGCTGTCTCGGTTGTTGAACCCTTGGAAAGGGAGTTGGAGAGCTTTCAGCATTAGAGACACCTTGCCTGTGTCCCTGCTGCAGAGTGGGTGAGGTTCCATCTGAAGTGTCACTTGGGATTTAAAACTCCAGATACATGAGTGAACCTGACCTCTGAGCAAAGATAAATCCACAACCTTGGAAGTTTCTCGTGAGTTGCTGAGTCTTGCAATCAGTGCTGCAGCTCCTGTGTTGTGGTATGGCACAGCTTGACCTACAGCATCCTTGTCCATGTTTTGCAGTGTTGTGTCAGCCCTGCAGTGTAGCTCAGCTGGTGGTTTCACCTATTTATTTTTTAGAAGAAAGTGGCTTGATGTATAGATTTCAATCTACAGGAATATAGAGAGCTCAGAGATCTGTGCGGTGGAAATGGTTTATTGATAGTTAAGCAGGGGAATTTGGCCAAGACTTTCTGGCACATGGCTTGGACAGTTATAATAATTTATTATAATATTTCCCCATCTGTTTGTGATTATTAAATATGAAGTACTGATGTTGCACAATCTTACCTTTTGGATTTATGTCCAGAAGAAGTCGGTGTATGTTTTTATTGAATAACTTTTAACTCTAACTTATGGTTACAAACAGCATTTTGAACTTCTCCTTTGTGAATTTAAAACAAAATTAAATTTAAAAAACTCATGCCACGTGCCACGCTTTAAGGGTCAGCACTTTCTCTTTGGAAAATTACACGAATACCTTTCTCAAGTGTTTTATTTTGCTTTGAAATCCTGGTTTCCCAGCAGCTTCTTGTCCTGCTCAGGTTGTCCATGAAAGCAAAAAACAAAATTAAATGTTGTGTCACTGGCCACGCACATATGAAAGGCAGAGTAGTTGGTGTTCATACCCGCAGCAGATACACAAGTGCTGTGAACTAGAAGGTTCATGTCACTGCCAGGAAATAACTCCTGCTGCTGGTGCAGCTCAGGAGCTGTAGCTATCTCTGTGGATTTGTCCCACACCCTCTTTGCAGAGCCACGCTCTGTGATGGGAATGATTCTGTAGGCCAACAAGCATCTCCAGAAAGCCCAGACCACTGCTAAACACCCCCTCCCTGTGGATGCCTCGGTCAAAAGAGGATGAGGGCTTCCCTTTGGAAATGAAGAGCTCTTCCACTCCTCTCGGCCTAGAGGTTCCTGTGCTCAGTTCTCTTTGTTTCCACATTTCTAGATCCTTCAAATAATGTTTTATCTTTGAACTCTGTACTTATCCTCCCATGCAGTCAGAGTGCAGCATTGTGTCACACTAAAAAGATCTCTTAAACTACTTCTAGACTAACTGAGCAAGACTGCATTTATTAGAAGTGGAAAATTTTTGTTAAGAGTATATAGTAACATTTACAGCTATTTTGTGATTATTGTAACAACACTATATGCTTAGAATTGCTTTTGGTTCCCTTGCCATGTTTCAAATCATTTTTAAATAAACCGTGGGGTTTTGTTTCCCCTTCCGTGCAGGGCTTTACTGGTGTGAGCAGACCACAGGCTCAGGTGTATGACACATCACGGGGGTGAGGGGTGCTGGTGTGTGGGGCTACCTTCCCATGTGTTTCCACTTTTGGAATTTCAACCCCAGCTTTATCTAGAAGTTTCCCAGTACTGATCGAAAGGGTGCATCAAACACTGGAGGGTTGTTTCTGGCGATAAAACCAGCACATTCTTTGAGCAGCTCTGAGAGGTGTTGCTGTTCACTTGCAATTTCAGCACAAAAGCAGTTGTGGGATATTTTTCTCCTGCTTTGGGGTATTGATAATCATTTGTATGGAAACTCCACAAGCAGTACCTGATGTTCTGCCTTTCCAGGTTGGCTTTACGGTGCCGAATGCTTCACCAGCTACACGCTCCCTTGCTGGATCGCTCTTTGTTCTCAGCACATGCATTTTCAGACTGAATTAATAATGCTGGAGAGTGAGGACAGAAAAGCCAGTGATTAATTCATATGGTTCATTTTAGGCACTGAAGTCATTTGGATTTCTTACAGCGGGGAGAGCTGAGCGGGTGTACGAGTCTTGTGGTATTGGGACATATGTGAATAGCTGTTTAATATCAGTTGTCACTATCCTGTGTGATTTTTATTTTCATGTGGTTGATTTCAGTGGTTTACATAAAAATATAAAAAGCTGCTTCTTCAAATTAGAAGCAAAAATTCTAATTATATGCTACAGAATATCCTCGTGAGGGAATCTGATGTCACATGCATGGGAAACCCACCACCCAGGTTGCCGGCAGCGTAACCATGTCTGGCTGCTTCACGGCGGCGAGGGGCAAAGGAAAATCTTGCTGTATGCTGTGTTATGTTATCGTTAATCTGCTGAATCCTTCCAACTGGCAGCCTCTCTGTAGGACTCAGGGAATGGTAATGTTTGCGGGAAAACATGCTGCTCTTCTCCCCTCTTTGCTTTACCGGGAAGGCTGCACAGTGTTCGCAGCAGGGCTGGAGAAGGGGGGTTTTCCAGGGGGTTGCTCTTTGTTGGGATGCCCAACTCCGTGTCTTCCATCGGAAAGGTGTGGTGTGGGATCTGTCAAAGGGGCAAGAGAGTTGTTTTATTGGGGTGACTTGGATCAGGACTGAGACCGGGGGTTGCATCAAATCTCTTTTCTTGATATACAGGCTGTGCAAACCCTTTGCTCAGCACTGCTGGGTCTTCACACCTCAGTGGTGGGCTCTGCAGACCCAGCCAGCCCACAAGTGGTGGCCAGCCCATAGTCATCCCAGCTTCTCTTGACAGCAGGGTTTGGGTGAGCAGCCCAGTGTGCCGCTGCATCCATAGGTATCTATACTGAATATCTCTGGTCATAAATGGAGCAAAATCCTCACTCTGAACAGCTCCAGACGCTAATTTGCAATCAGTTTGAGTTTTGCAGCAGAAGCACCAAGTTGTAAATGTTTGTTGAGAGCTCTTTGAAGTAGGGAAAGGGCTAACAATTATAAAAATGCATTCCTGCATTTCCCTTGCAAACAAGAAAGCCTTGCTGGTTAAACTGTTGGACAATTTAAAGTAAAAGATTGCATCCTCTGAGTGTAGTGGTGGGGTTTCTTGTTTGTTTTTGTTGTTACTGTGTGTTTGAGCAGTCTCCTGACTAGAGGAGGAGAAAGATGGGACTGGATTTCTGTTACACTCTATGGGATGTAGACATGAATGAAAATAGAACTGTGAAGCTTAAAACATTTTGGCTATTGCTTTTGACACATTGCTGTGTCAGGAGCTTCAGGATCCCTCCATCACTCTCTCCAGCCCTGTAGGTTTAGCAGCAACAGTTGTCCAGACCCTGTACCTGGAGGAGGTGTGATACCCTGGGACAGAAATAGAGTACTTCATTTCCCATCAAGGGAAACTGTTTTGATGGATGGGGTGGACAACAAGAAATGAAGAGCCCCATAGTTCTAAACCTGCTTATGCCTCAGGAGCAGGTCTGCATTGCTTCTGTGCCTGGTGTAGTGGCACTGAACTATGGTCCAAAGTCACCTAGCCCAAAGGACATGGCAGAGCTGGTAAACTGAGGCAACAGCACGGCCTGAAGCATATTGTGGAAGACCAGACACTTCCCGCAGAGTGTGTGACACGTGTTTAGTCTTGCATAGTCATTGCTGCAGAGTGCAATTATGTAGTTACTTTGCCTTGGGTAAATATAGATTTCAGCTAGGATGAGTTTGAAGTGGATGTTGTAATTTTGGGAACATAGATCTGTTTTAATTTCCTTTCCAGGATTTTCTTGATCGCTCCCTTGATAATTCTCCCATCAAATTATTCTCTTGACAGCTGAGCATGACAGCTCAGGTCCCTCAAGTATATTTACTCCTGTCCCAGATGAATTTGGCCTTGGAAACCACGTCATAGCAGACAGGTCAGCAGAGTGGCTGCCTCTGAGGCAATATGCACCAAGCAAGAGAGCAAAATGGGGCGTTTGCCCAGGACTGTCTTTAGGCACCCAACTTGCTGGTTTTGTGGTGGGCTATGCTGGAACCCCCCTCTGCCCATGGGTCACAGTGCAGGCTCCAGTGCTTGTGGGGTGAGCAATGCACAGCCCTCCCGACCTGTGACTTGGGCTGGGGAGGGACTGAATATGGAGCTACCTGATAACGTGCAAGGGGAAGGATTTGTCCCAGGATTAGGTGACCAGCACCACTGTCCTGTCTGCATGGAGGGGCTGAGCCCTGCTGGGATGGGGTGGGTTCAGCTGTCTGCATGGAGTGGTGCTGCTGGGTGATAGGGCTAATGATGGGCTGAGCTACAGGGGGGAAAACTCCTTGTGTAGGTGAGTTACTGAAAGCTGGTGAGCAGCATCTCTTCAGCCTTCATAATTAGATGGTGTCTCCTCGCCCTTTGGCTTGGTGTTCCTGAGGGTCTGGGTAAAGAAACGCTTCTGTTTGCCCAGGCAGGTAGTTATTCTGTAATGATTGAACTCTCTCGCTGGTTACAAATAGTTTCTCACCAGAGTAATCCTGTTTAGCTGCATTTAACAAAATAGCATGGAGAAAGGAAGCAGAAGGCATGTAGTGCTGTGCTGCAGGGATTCAGGGGTTAAGGAGTGATGCTGCAATACTCTTTAACCTACTGTGGTCATCACCAATCCGAATAGATACTGACCACATGCTGCTCGTGTTTATACATGAGCAGTGAGTCTGCTCAGACTCAGGGCCCCACCTTTACCAAAGATCTAAGTAATAGCTTTGGGTTGTGGGTTTTCTTTTTTTAGTAGTATGAAATTAATATCTAAATTGTCATTTTTTGCCAAATTTGGTGTTGAATTCTGACTCCTTGGAAGCCACATGTGACTCTTCAAGGAGTTTCCTTTCCATAATGCTTTTTTGAGGATTTTTTTTGGTTTTACATTTTATTAGCACACAGTGATATTGCCTGTTCAATCGTAGGCAACAACTCTGCGAAATAGCTGGCAAACAAAGAAAAATATACATTCTTTTCCAAGTGTTGGGGAAGATGAGGCAAAGTAAAAGTAATTTATCCCAGCTGGCATTCTGAACCATAAAACAAATACATAGTATTTTCCAAAAAATGATGAGGGTGGCTCATAACTTCCAGGAATTGAGAAATTTGTTTTTCTTTGGGCAGTACTAAGAGTGATCTTTCTCATCAAAGATGTCCAGTTAATATCAGCTAACTGTGGCTGTGTCATTAACAGCATACCTGAACTAACAGTTCTTAATATTTTCTGGTGAAGTCAGAGGATATCTGCAGTACATCTGCTGGTGGGTGTCAGAGCTACGATACAGGTTTTTCTAGTGAGAATGCATATGTAAAAACACATATAAAGTGGTCTGTGTTCCTCTACTTTCAGTGTTCTCAAGAAAACAAAGAGGGTACTGAAGAATTCATGCTCACGTAGAAACAAACTCAGCAGTGGAAGTTTCCTTGTCTCTTCTCTAGTGATAAATTTGGGGTCTTTGGAAGTTTTTTTCCTTCACTCATCTTTTTCCTTTGCGGCTGCATCTTTGTGCTGGAGCCCATCCTGCTGTGTGTGGTCCCCATCCTGGTGTCCCTTCCACAGAGGCTGATGCAAGGGGGCTGCCACAGCAATTGGGCACAGCCTCCCTGAGCACCCCTCACAGACTCGCAGTACCCTCACTGGGCTCTTGGAGAGACCTTTTCAAGGTGCATCAAGACCCATTTTCAGGAACAGGGAATAAAGAACCTGGAAATGGCAGCTTATCGTGCTCTTTAAGAAGATGGGAGTTAAATGTTTGTGATATACTAGTGCCAACTGGTGTAGATTGCTAGGTCTTATTTCTGCTGCAGGGCAGCACATTTGTGTTTATTTAAAACCACTGAAGTAGAGCTGGGTCATTGCTGTGGGTGTGTTGCTGCTGTGGGTGGGTTACACCGTAGGGGTTGAAGCAGTGGGAGCCAGTGGGATGCTCCATGGCCACGGTACATAGAATTGTAGAATTCTTTGGGTTGAAGGGTCCTCAAAGATCATCTAGTTCCAACCCCCTGCCTTTGGCAGGGACACCTTCACTAGACCAGGTTGCTCAAAGCCTCATCCAACCCGGCCTTGAACACTTCCAAGGATGGGACATTGACCACTTCCCTGGGTACCCTGTGCCAGGGCCTCACCACCCTCAGAGTGAAGAATTTATTCCTGATGTCTAATCTAACCTACACTGACTGGAACTAGCACCTACCCTGACAAAACTGGGCAGACTTTGGGTCTGGGTCGTGGGTCTTGGGGTCATGGGAGGTGGCAGGGACCCCACACCCATTGGGTGCTGTGCATCAGGGGTGCATGGCTCTCAGGAGCATCTGTAACCCCACTGGGCAGCCCGGGGGGCCACCAGAGCCCTTTGCTGTGTGTCCCCCTTTCCTCACAGCTGTCCCTCGCCTCAAGACACAGTTCAGCCATGTCTCCTCTCTGGACTCGCGCCCCAGCTGCTGTTACTGAGGCTTCCTTATTTTTACAAAGTGGATTTCAGAGTTTCTTTAAAACTATCATAAACAGTTAAAACAACTAAACCACAGCTGTCAAAATAAATAACGCTGCTTTGTGTTGCTTTATCTTTTTGTTTCCTTACCGCTCTGAAACTTGCTTATTCCTAAAAAGGGAATCCACAGCACTGCTGGTTCACATTAATACGGGTGTCTGTCTCCCACTCTCTTGCCAGCATCTGAGATTTTGAAGTTTAACAAGCAATATCTGTACGTGTGGTGAGGAAACACAGAGAATGGCATGTTAATAAGAGCAACACTAATGAATGCCATATCTGGCTGATTCTCAATGCAGACCTGACTTACATTTACCTTTTTTTTTTAATCAGCTAAAGTCTATATTTTAGATGCATATTATAATTGGGTATTTACTTCTGTTATTTTGTAGGTCATAAGCTGAACTTCTTTATGGTTGTCTTTGATCTGCATGGAAGCTGCTCTGGATGTCTGCTGTGTCCGCGTTTCGTAGAGGGAGCAAAATATTAAGACAGACTGAGAAAAGAGCTAAAGAAATGACCTGAGATCTTAAGACTCTTGCAATTATTTCTGACTCCTCTCAGACTATCCTGGTAATTTGATCATGGTGGGGAATTCCTGTGCTAGAGGGAAGAGAAATGGCAAAATTAGGGCAATGTTTGGGGCTGCTTTATAGCAAAAATAGTAGATAAAATTTTATGGTTTTGACATGCTACTTAATAATTGTAAGTGTTTCTAGGTGATGGGGTGGAGAGGTCATCATCTGAAATCTCGACATCAGGTCTGTAGTATTTTAATTAGTTTTTCTCTTGTTTAAGCTGGGAATGGCAGGATTTGGTTCATGGTGGCTGTGTGCAGCTCTGTGTCCTCTGCTGGCTGCAGGCGATGCTGGCTGAGTCCTCCTTCCCTCTTTGTCTCTGAAATCCATTAGCAGGTTGGCTTTAAAGGTGTCCAAAGGACATTTTTGGCTTTTTTTTTTTCCCCCAAAAATGAGTAATGATTGGAAGAACACCAGCTTCTTCAGTGGGTGGGTTTTGTTTCTGCTGCTTTGGTGGATTGTCCCAGCTGGGGTTGGTCAGTGGTGTTGAAGGTTTAATGTTTCCTGCAGACCGAACAGTTGCCTTACAGATCCACTTGCTGTTGCTGAAAAGAATTGTGTTGAAGTCTTTCTGTTTTCTTTTATGGTTTATAAGTCAGTTTAGTTGTTCAGGCACTGAATTAAATGATTGCTGTTCTCATCTACCTCTTCCTTTGTATCAATAGGGGGATTGCAGGACTCAGAAGATGTGTTATGTAGTTCAGGTCTCTAAACATCAGGATTTCTGCCTGTTTGTGTGTTTGCTCATCTCTTTGTACTGTGCAGGGAGAGAGTGACTTCCTAACACAGTTGACTTGGCATTCATCCCGTAATTGCCAAAAAACTGCTGCTTCCTCCTACTTATCCATCAGATCTTTTTAAAATCAAATGGGTTTTCAAAGCAGCTTTTTTGATTTCCTGAGGTCCGCGTTTGGTCTTCCTTCCTCTGGCTCCCTCTTTCTTCCTTTGTTCTTGGAGGTTAAAGCTGTGGGTGTTGAGGTCCCATTAGTCATTTCGGCCACTTCTGAGCTCACCATGTTGAAAGATGCCTGGATGAAACCATTGCTGAATTACAGCAGATTTACATCACTGAAGCTTCGTTAGTTGGTTTACTTCAGAGTGATGTAGCTGAATGAGGAGGCTTGTTTACTTCTGCCAGGATGGAGGGGATGTCCTAAAGAACATGGTGATATCAATTTTATTATCTAACTGTAATCCTGAGAAACAACCTTTGTTTTGGACAGAGCTAATCCCTACAGTACCTATGAGTCACAAAACTCATAGGTACTGTAGGGATTTTACCATGTTGCTATGTATAAATATTTCTCTGCTTTTGTTTGGGTTTTTTAATTTTTTTTAAGGTTCTGAGTGTAAATGATTGTGCAGGAATGTAACTGAAAGCTCCATCTGTGGGTTAAAGTAGTTTCTGGAGTTTGCCTATGCTGAAGGAAGCAGCCCTTGTGGTCCTCTCCTGCCTGATGGCTGTTGACTGGAGCACTCTTGCCATCCTTGGATGAGCCTGGTCAAGGATGAGCCTGGTCAGTGCTATCTGGGCTGTGCACACACTGGCTCTCCACAGGCTCCAGCTCCTCCTAGCCTGGTTGTCAGAGCTGATGATGACTTCTGGGCGTTTGGAGGGTGCAGGCTGTAGGCATCTGATGATGGTTTGTGTGAAACTGTGTGTGGGTGAGTGTGTGTCATGCTGGTCATGGTGGGACCATGGCTGGTGTCTCTAGTCTGTGCACTGGTAAGAACAGCCCATTTGAAACCAACATATCTTGCTTGATAGCCACCAGGCAAAGTTCTTCCATCCTTCTCTGGAACTTCTTTTTGCTGATATGACCTGGGTTTCCTCTTCTGCTTCACAAGAGTCTTTTGTGTTCAACCTAAAACTGGCCATATCTTGCTCATGGTCATCTTCTCACACCTCACTGTTGAGATTATACCTCTGTTACTACTCCCATGGCTTTTGGGGCATTGGATGGGAATATCTGCCTTGAGGGTAATGGACTCTGCAGCCTTTTTTTCTCCACTTCGTACACAAGCTGTCCTTTAAAAGCATTATGTTCAGGAAAAAATTAGGGAGACAGAGAAAAAGAGGTACACTTCAAACTGGTGGGGAAGCTGGTTGAAAGGCATCATCCCTTAGTAAGTATTTATCAACTCCTGAAAATGTTGATTCTAAAACTTGTGCTTGCATGAGGCTAAAATGTGATCTCCCAAGGGCAATGGGAATCTCTCATGATACAGCAGGAAAAAATTGTCTAATATGCTTTTTATTTTGCAGTTTGCTTTATGTCAGCTGGCAAAAGAGCTTGCCAGGTGCCTTCATGGTATTGGTTTTAATTTGTTCTTGCTTGAAGTGTACAAGTGGGGAGTGATAGTTTTGAAACAGTGAAGAAAGCGGCCTGGTTGAGCTGTTAGGCTCCACGTTGCCATGTTAACCATGTTAACAGCTGCTAATGGTTTCTTAAGCTGCCAAAGCAGCCTGAAGATAGATTTAACACCCAACAGACACCTGTTTTTAGCAATTTAGCTCTGCAGGCACATGGCACAGTACTGCAGGGGTCCTGTCCATAAAGAACAGATAAAATGTGTTCAGCAGGTTGCTTGAGAAGGTGGAAATTGCTGGCTTTTTAATTCATATTAGGGCATTTTTGGGGGGGAGTTAGGAAAAGCACAGCAAGAAGTAATGTAACCTAGAAGATATGATCACTAAAGGGTGGTGGGTTTTTGGTTTTGGGTTTTTTTTTTAAATTTTATTTCAAACTCAGCTACATCTTCCAAAGCTTTTGGTATCTTTCTGTTAGTGGTAGGGCCCTCATGCCCTTTATTACAGGGTTCTCCCAAGGTTCAGAGTGCTTTGAAGGTGGCAGTAAGGTGTCGTTTCTCCCAGATGCTTGTGCAGGGCCCTGTTCCATCTCTGAAAGAGTCTACCAGTAACAAGGCCAAGTTGTGAGATCACCTTCCCAGGATTTTAAGCCCCAAGCTGGTGTCAGAGTCCCCACTGGCTGAGCCCAGCACTGCCTTAAGTTTCTTGAGTAAGAGTTTGTCCTCCTTCCTACCATATATTTCCCTGCCTCTTCTCTTGGCACAGCTTATACCTTGTGACCACACAAACTGCAGCAGCCACCAAAGCCGAGCAGAGGGCCATCCCCAGAGTGGAGGGTGCTAGCAGGGGGAGATCCTGCTGGGAGAGGCAAGCTGAGCTAGGAGGTGGTGTGTTGTTTGCAACAGTGATGGCCATTGGGTATGTCTTGGTCATGTTGCAATAGGCTTGAGCTGCTGACCCAATCAGTCCCATATCAGCTCTTGATCAATGCTGAGAAGAAAATGTTGGTTTCCTTGTGCAAGAGCTGAAGTTTGTGTCCCTTCAGTCTCCTGAAGCTTTGCTTGACCGTTCATTTCAGTATGGATGTTAGGTGCTGGATTGCTGTTAGCTTCACAGAGGGAAGGTGCTGGATATCCTGGTGCGAGATTTTTATGTGAAATTCCCTGTGGAGAACAGTGCTGCACTGACAGGACCACAGGATGGTTTGGGTTGTAAGGGACCTCAAAAATCACCTAGTTCCAGCCCCTGTGGCATGGGTGCAGGCACCTTTCCCTAGACCACATTTCCCAGAGCTCTGTACAGACCGGCTTTGAGCTGAATGAATGGGTTATTTTCACATGGGGTGTGTTTTAGTGTCCCAGTCACACAGCAGGAACATGTACATTAATCACTGACTCCTGATCAAACCCTGGCTGTTCTGGTTTGGGAGGGGAGGATTCACTCTTTACCTTTCTTGGCCATTGGGCATGTGTTTTTTTGCTTATTTTAAGCCAAAACCTCCTGACTCTGCACTTGGCAGTGCCATCATGTACTCTTCTCACCTGATCAGCCTGGGTTTCCAGAGAGAAAACTCACCAGAAAACTGCAGTGGAGTTTAGTTCTATCACAGGCTTCAAAGCAATCGGCTCAGAAAAGATAATTGGAAAGAAAATCCCTCCCAGGTTATAATTGTTTGTCCCAAGAACCGGCATTCCTTAGTGCTGATAGATATTTTTCCCTTCTGTTTTCCTAGTGCCATGGGAACCTGGCAGTAGCTGGGCTCGCTGGTATGTGCAGTGTATACCTGAACCTCCACACGGGGAACGGAGGAATCCTGATACTGGGTTCAAACTGGTGATCCATCAAGACCTGCTCCCAGCAGTACCAGAGCCAGCTGCTTCAAAGGAAAACAGAGAGCTCGGCAGTAGGCAGGTTATCGGTTTCACAGGGAAAGCTTCCCTCTGACAGCTCCATCAGCCAGGATTGTTCTCTGCCTTCAGGCTCTTTTGTTTCAAGCCTTTAAAGCTGTTTAAAGCTGCTCTCTTGTCTTCCACTGAGAACTGATTGAGAGGGAACCTGCTGCAGTGCCCTAATGCAGCACCAATACTAAATGGATTGTGTCACCTGGTTGTGGGGCCATCGCTTGTCTTTTGGCTTCTCCTTTTGTTTGGTGTCTGTTCCCAGTTCTGTTCAACATCTCAATTCACAGCCAGTCCCTCCCATCGCTTCCAGTTTCATTTATGAAGGTCAGTGTATTGCATGTGGTTTGTGGACTGCTGCAGGATGTCCAGCTTTTCTTCTCCACCCATCTTTTTGGCCAGCCTGAATCCCACTGATCTTTGCCTAAATTTATTGATGGCCATCGCTGACCCTGCTGCTAATATCCTGTTAGGAGGGGATGGGTTGAATTCCTCACAGTGGAAAGTGAGGCTGGAGGAGCTGTCAAACCTGCTGTTGGGTTGCCCTGGGGCCCAGCACCAACCTCAGCAGTGTCAAAGGAGAACAGGGGAAAACCCTGAAAAACTACTGTAGTTCGCTTGTCTTGAACCACTCCTGAATGCTCCTTCCCATCAGCTCACCAAGAATTGCAGCACAGGCCTCATGGCTGTTGGCCATGTGAAGATTTTGAGGGATGGCTTGAGATGTTGAGGAGTTGATGCTTGTGTGTTCTCCTTGCCTCAGTGGCCAAGCTTGAGAGATACTTGTGCCCATGAGTTCATATGAACACAGATGAAATTATTTTCGTTACTTTAAGACCAAGTAATTAAATACAGTATATACTGATCCCTCAGAATGACAGCCGCCCACAGAGCTAAAAACAGGAAATCCATTAACTTCATTATTTAAAAAATAAAATAAAAATCTTCCCAACTGATTCCTCTGTCACTTAAAGTTCTGCCTGGAAGGAGGGCTAATTTAATGCTGCATTAACTCACTGTTATCACCCTCCTGTTACCTAAGTAGTTTCTAATGACTACCCTGGAGAGCACTTGGAAGCTTTTAAAAGTTTTTATGCTAAATTTTTTTTCCTGTGTGGTTTATACTTTAAGAACAAAAGTTATTGATAACATTTTCCCAAATCTTCCAACAACATCAAGAACTATTCTGTTGGCTGCAGAAATGTGAAGTATCACCAGTCTCATCTCTTTGGCAAATGAGAAATTTGAAACATTTAATGTAGGTGTTGTTTGGTGAAAAGGGATATGGTGGAGCTTGACTGTGTTAAGCAGCCCCAGATCTTGAGCTCACTGGTGTTCAGGGCATCAGTGTGTCCTTGGGGTGAGAGAGGAGGAGTGGGGTTATCTGCTGTTGGCCAGGACAAGGTACCAAAGGGGACTCTGTCCTTAAGACCTCTGAGCTTTGGCTAAGACCTCTGAGCTTCGGTTTTCATAGCTCTGGTAAAGAGTCAAGTCCCTGTGGGACAGTCAGCTTGTGAGACCTAACTCTTTGTTCTGGGGTCTGTTAATGAAAGGCACCACCAAATTGAGGAGCAATAAATCATTGTCTTCTCCTCAGGGCTGTGGTGGATCTTCTTCCTTTTTTTTTTTAAGCATCTATCCTTCTTTCTTTGCCCTAGCATGTGCTTCTGAGGTCAGCATCTGCTTCACTCAGAAGGTTTAGTTTTTATTTTTGGGGGTGCAACTTAATTTTGAAGCCTTCACATTGCTGTGAGGTATTTTCAAGTCTTAAGGTTGAAACTTTCCGCTTTATAGCAGTTGAAGGGAGAGCTTTGCTGTGCTCCAGCATTGCTCCAGTGCTAACACCCCTGATTGCAGACCAAAATGATTTCAAAGCTACACCATGTCCATGTGCTTTGCCTGTTGATGAAGAAGATTCAGAACTGATACTATCAACAGGGTTTTCGTGTTTATGGCTGACTGCAGAGAGACCTGGTCTTTCCATTGAGAATAACCAGGAATCCTGTCCTTCAGGAGCCCTGGGAAACTTTTAAAACTTGACACAAATTTGAACGTGTCTTGTATGTGCTGTTTGTGGCCGGTATTCTACACTGGAGATAAAGGTATTTGTGGTTAGCTGTCAAAATGATGCAGCTCTTTTTAGGATAATTTGGAGATTTGCTCTCCTTTGAGGAGGGTGTTGCTGTGAATGATGAAAGCTGTAATGTTTTATGGAGTATTTTGTTTAAAACTGGAAGACAACAAGCCAGAAACATTTCTACAGATGGTGGGTTTTTTAATCCTTTCTTTCTTTTGGGTTTTTTTTAGAAGTTTTGTTTGTTTGTTTTAGATTTCTCTTTATCTTTCATAGTTGAAAAGGAAGGCTAGGATGGACTTGACCTCCTTTAAGGCAATACACACTTATCAAAGCATTGATATATTGGTAGAGTTCTGAGCCTTTTCTAATTTAACCTGCATTCCAGCAGTTGGGAGTTGAGTATGGCTGGCAGTATGGCAAGGAGGATGCTCTGAAGGTGATGGGCATGAGTGGTGGGTGCAGAGGCAAAGAGCAGCTCGGTGCCTGTGGGAACACCCCAGCAGGCAAACACCGAGGTACTCGGCATCTTGATCGCTGCCAGACGAGCCCGTTGCGTTGTTGAACCTCGTGGTCGTCACAGTGAGTAAAGTCCTCGGTCAGAATATTCTGTGGTCATCAACATAATCCATAGTATGTTCAACAGGTGTTTTAAGGCTATAGCTGTAATGATACCATGCCAAGTTTCAGGGAGGTAGGGAGGAGAGGCTCAGGAGCAGTTAATCTAATTCCAGTGTAAGCCAGTCCGTATTGGGTATCTCCCTTGCTTTGGCTGCCGGGACGCCTGACACCCAATATTCATAGGGAGACAGCTGCACTGTCCGCTCACAGCTCCGCTGGGCTCAGCCAGAGAGCAATAAAATGCCTCTGCGGTGTGGAAGCATTTGTCTGTGCCATGCAAATGGGCTCTCTATAAATTCTATGTGCAGATAGGTATATAAACAAAGGGAGGTGGTTTGCTGTTTCACCTTATCCCATATTTCAGGGAGAGGAATTAATAAAAATAAATTACTGGAGCTGTTTTTGCCATCATTAGGTATGGATTTTGATTTTGACCAGACTATTATTTTTTGTCCCAGAAAAATAGATTAATTAAAATTAAGAAATGCCATTATCTTGGACCTGACTATTTTTTATTTAGTTCTGAAGGCTTTCTGCCCTCCTCTGCCTCATTGCTTTCTCCCCACCTGGCTGTGTAAGGAGAGTCTTCCTTTTTTTTTTGGGAAAGCTGGAGATGCAGCGTGCAGGGCTGGCTGGGAAGAGGTTGCACTGGCTTACCTCTGCAGCCATGGACAGGCTGCTGTAACTTGGCTCTGCTTTTTATCAGGTATTTGATGGTAAATAATAAAGATGAAAATTGGAAAACCTTAATGACACAACGTTGTATAATCTATATTCCATTAGCAATAGTACTATCTTCAGGGAGCCATAGTGGGGGCTGCTTTGGACTTTTTGGGATACTCTTCATACCAAATTGTCTTTTTTTTTAGATGTTAAGCACCAGTAATATTTTTTTACAGCACATCAGATGTTCCTGCTAACGTGTATGGTCCCTGCCGACCTCACGGTGCCGGCTTTCACAGTTCCACTTTCAAGCAACAAATAATCTTTGACTCTTGACATCACTTGATGTGGAGCTAAATTTCCTCGCTGTACATTTATACTATCAGATGGTTTATATAATTTTGAAGAAGTAAAACATTTGAAAACCCTAAAAGCTTTTTAGGGAAAAGCATTTTTTCAGTTTTGTTTTTTGCTTCCTCCCCTTCCCTGTCTTTCCTGTCCCCCCCTCCACCCCGCCCCAGGCACATCCTTCCCGCTTCTCCTCCTTCTCTGCCCTAGCAGAGACCTCTAGAAAATGCCCAGCTAAGGAATTTGCCTCATCAAGTTTGGAGCATGTAACAAACATTTGAAACGCGTGTGGGGCAAGTGCAGCCACCATTGGCAGTTTATTTTATTTCAATTCCTCCCTCTCCTCCCCCCTTTCCCCCCCCACCAAAAAAAAAAAACCCTGTGGCTCCCTCTCCGGCTGCGCGAGAGATAACAATGGGGCGCTTTGTGCCGCTCTGCAGCTGCTGAAATTTGACTAGATCCAACTGAAGAAAACAGGAGCAGGTGGGTCAACAACGTGACCCTTTCGTTCCCAGCAGTATCAGTGTGCGCCGGGGCCGGAGGGACCGGGGCGGAGGTGAGCCCTGAGATTTATGCCCAGGCGATGAGAAGGTGTTGGTTGGTGCTTTGAGGGTGAGAGCTGCCTCTCTAAGATAGCCCTGATGCCTTCAAGTATCATGGGGGTTTCCTGTCATTTATAAAGTGGGTTTCACTCCAGAAACACTGGGACTGGGAGTCGCTGTCCGTGATGAGCTGGCACCGCTACAGGCGAGAGACCGTTGATCTGTTACCGGTGCTTTGATTCCCATGTTGCTGCTAGTTTCTTGGTCTGCATGATGCCATGTGGATGCTCCTAAAGCTCCTGATGCTCAGCACTTGCCCTTCCCTCCCACAGCCCAAAGCAGGGCATCATTTGATTCCACCCTTTAGTTCCCCACCTGGATCATGGAGATGAACTCCTTCATGTCCATATTTTTGCTATGCTAGTACTGTCCTAAAAAATGTTGAGGGTGGGATGATGCAGCATGGAGGAGGGTTTGGAACGCGATTCCCAGTGTGTTTGGTGGAGATGGAGGATGTGGTTGTGTTGAGCTCCTTTGCCTGGTACCGCCAAGTAGGTAAATAAATCTCATCAACACCATCCACTTGGTAGCAAAGGGAGGAGAATAAGGATAGGGAGAAAAATACTCATGTTACTTAGCTGCACAGGCCAGCTAAATACCCGTTGTGCCTGAGGTCTTTCCTGCCAGCGTGAGATGAATTCATTGATTCCTTGTAGGTGCCACAGTATGTTTGGGCTTTGTGAGCCAGGGGTTTTAAAAGGTGGCCATGTTCAAACTTCAGGGATGTTCAGCAGACAAGTGGTTACAGACTCGACTCTGTCTAAGGTTGCAAGGGATTTTTGAGTCTGAGGCTTTTAAGGGGTAGACATGAACAACTGTCAGCAGTTAGAAACGCAAGGTTTCTGTTGATGGATTTAGTAATCTTGCTTTCTAATATCAACTTACAATAAAGTGAGTATGAGATGGAGCAAGGTTCTGCTGAACTGTGGACACAGATGTGATATTCAACAATGCAGTCACATCTTTGCACGTCTTCATGATTTAGCTGTGTTTTCTGACAGAAAACACAACACACGAAGCATCTTGGATAATCCTACTATCACAACTGCTTGCACTGCTTATGGAGTAACATCAAGCATCAAGGCTTAATTGTTTGCACGTGATGAAGCCTGTAAGAGGACTAAAATTACATTCAGGATGAGCTCCATGTTAAATGGGGAAGAGGGAAGCGGTGACAGCTTTGGCAGTGGGTCAGGAGCAGGAGAGCTGCCCCAGGGAAGGCTCCAGGGTGAGGAGCTGCTTGAGGTGGAAGGAAGATGGATGGAGGCTGGAGAAGGGGCTTCTGCTGCCGAGGGCAGAGTATGTGACTGTTTGGGTGATGTGTGCTAGTACAGAAAGTTGATCTGCGTGTCCACATTACCAGCTGTGGAGACTTGGTCCATCAGGAAGAGGGTTGTTAATAAATCAGAAGCTCTCTGCATATCTGCATCTTAAACTTGTTTTTTAGCAGGAACATGCTGTGACTTGCTCTGAAGGTCAACAGCAAAGCACAGCACAGTGTTTCATCTGCCCTACAAGCCCACCGCTGCCGTCGGCAGGCGCGGAGCAGCCAGAGCCGAGCAGGTTTGGACAGAGACTTCTGAAACGGTGCTGTGACCGTAGTTTGTCCTTGACTGCACTTGCAGCTAAACCCTGTTTGGTGCCGGCTTAGCTGCGCCCGCTGCCAGCCCCCGTTGTCAGCAGCGGGTAATTTAAGAGGTTTCTCCCAACAGCTGGCAGTGCTGTTTACTCCGGTCCTGCCTCCTGCCGCGGCGCTGAGCGGTCCCCCTCGCTGGCACGGTTCACGTCGGATTATGCCGTTGGACTCGCCGCCGGGTGGTGGTGCCAGGATTCAAACGTGTCGCTTTGGAACAGGGAGCACAGGTGCAGGCTGAGCTCGTGGTCCTCGGAGGCCAGCGCATACCGGGAAGGCTTCGGCCCCGCTTGGGACGCGTGCTTGTAGATCACGCGTGTGTCACGCGGCGTCGCACCATCCTTCTCGTGCCCTTTCTCTCCACGCACGCAAACACCTTCCCAGGAGATGGGTTTAAAGCTAAAACTTACAACATTGCCTCTGCATCCTGCTGGGTGAGGGGTGATGCCGCTCTGCCGAAGGGGCGCGCACGCGTAGCGGCCCTATAGGCCTTCCTGCTCAGCCATCCAGCGCGCATCCTATACGTCTGCAGGGGAACACAGCGATTAACATATGAAAACGCTGATAACAGTGGGATTCTTGTGCGGGCAGAAACGGAGGAGATATACTACCATTTTGGTGCCAGTTAGACCCATAACTGCTATTTGTGGCTGGGTTTTGCAACAATTAACCTTTCACACTTTGTGTTAGCCGCTGCTTTCCTGGTGCAGCTGCTTCGGTAACAATGTACTTCTCCGCTCCCAAGTGCTGGGTTTGGCGGTTGGGGTACAGGCTCTATGAACCACAGGATGTATGGGGGGACAATGGGATTTTTTTTTAATAGCTGTTTGATGTATAATAAACTGTTGGGAAAAAGTCCAACATGTTATGTTCTGATTTAAAGGGCCTTGCACCTACTGAGAGAGAGGAGGAGGTTGCGTGACTGCTACTTCAAGTGTGTTAAAGCAAATTCAATGTAGTTTTGCTTGTGTGACAACGTCAAATTGTGGGTTTTAAAAATCTGGCCCTGGTAAGCTGGCAGGGATGAATGTCTTCAGTGGTGTTTCCAGCCTCTTTGGGCTAGGAGGAGGGATGTGGTGTGAACCAAACTTTATCGCTGCCCTTTGGAAACTAGTAAAGTGCCTGGGGGTCTCTTGGCAAGGAATGTGGCTACAGGCGACCTATGGGCACTGTCTGGTTTAATTTATTTAGACATATAGATGGGAATACCAGCAGCATAAACTACTCCAATGAGGTTGCTGAGGTTGCTTTCAGAACTGTCCCTGCCAGTGTGCCATTTAGTGCGTTTTTGGTTTGGTTTTTTTTTGGCTTTGTTTTGTTTAAATGGCTTCAGATTGCAACTGTATCACATAGAAGTATTTGGAAATTAAAGAGGGTGTAATTAGAGGTAGGACAAAGCTGGAGTAATTTGGTTTTGGCATCCTTATACTGTTACTTAAAAACGTGGTGGAGGTTGGACTTCACCTGTCAAAACAGAACGTCTGTGCTCTGGCGCTTCCGGAATAATCATTTCAATATTTATACTCTGCTCGGTGCTGGAAAAGGAAAATGCAAAATGCAGATTTGCATGAAGTAGGTTGTAACGTGCCTTCTCCAGAGCATCCGGTATCGTGGGTACCTGGTTCACTGTGTGGTTATGGGCTGTGCTTTGATCTTGGCTCTGGTGGTATGCAAGCTGGAGGAATTTTGCTAAATTTGTGGAAAACTGGCCTGATAGATAATTTGGGCTTTTTTCATTATGATTTTTCTTTGCGATTAAAAATTGAAAGCTCCTGGTCCCACATTAATGTTGATGTTGAATAGGACTTAATGTGATTTTAATCATTGTCTTCTGAATTCAAAGTCTGCCCCATTTTGGCACAAATCCAATAAGGTCAGTGGGACTGATGGCAATGGCTCAGTCAGTCCCTTATCTCCTGGGATCGGTTGTGGCACTGATCAGTTGTGTGCCTGGGTCACCTCCTCGGTTCCCAGGGATTTTAATCGCATTTTTCTTTGCTTCATAAAAGTTCTATTTTTCTTTTTCTTCACACTGTGTAAAATAACCATATCAACAGCAAAAGTGTCAGTGTGTGTGCTTGAGGACAGCACAGCCCAGTGCACCAAACATAGATGCCATAAGCGGTAGCTTAAGGCATCTGAATTCCCAGCATGTGTCATCTAGGCATAGAGTTGGTACCTAAGGAGTCCCCCTAAGTTAAATTTAAAAAGTATTACAGATTTTAAAAATTTGTTGTCATCTTGGGTGTTTGAAATTTGTGAAAGGAGAATTTGCAGGACTGGCACAATAACTGCTTTCTCTTTTGTTTCTTGCATGTTGTCACTACAGGATGGGAATCACAGCTCCTGGAAACTGGGTTCCTGGGGATATTCCTCTGCCCGCTCTGGACCCTCTCCTGCCTGCCCCAGCACACTCCTCCTTCCAGAATCATCATCTGGGGCTTTCGGTGGCTGATCTTCAGGATCATGCTTGGAGCAGTAAGTGGGACTTAGTATTTTTGTCTTTTTGAGGTGACAGCAAAAGGAGGATCTCATCCTAGCAGAGAACCTGCCCCTGGTCCAGGGCATCAGTGTCCTGTGGGTAGGAATTGTTCTGGTTACAAGGAAGGAGTGTGCAATAGGAAATGCTTCGTGCTCTGGTTCATGGGTTGCCCAGGGCAGTGGTGGAGTCACCATCCCTGGGAAGATTTAAAAGGCAAATAGATAGTGTGCTGAAGGACATGGTTTGGAAGTGGACTGGGCAGGGTTAGGCTGGGGTTGGACTTGATGATCTTTAAGGTCTCTTCCAATCCAAGTGATTATATGATTCTATGATCTTTCAACTTACTATTAGAGTTTATTTTAAGGAGGATGAACATAGGCGTGAGTCTGTGTTGGTATGTTGGTGCTGCTCGTGTGATTGACTCATGAATAAGAATAAAAAAGTTTGACTTGGACATTGTGGCTTTTTGATAAGGTGGCTGGGAATCCAGTGGGTAATTCCCAGGACCCAGGAGCTTTACCCTGACTTACTTTTTCTTTGTGTGTGTTTTACTGAAATGTCATTCTCTGCTCCGCTCTTTCGGAGAGAACAATTGCCGCATTACTGTCCCAGTGCCAGTGGAAATTCCCAAGTAGTTTGTAAAAGAATCCATCAGGAACTGACACATCTTTGTTAAAATAAGGTGTGGCAGAGGCACTACTCTGTCATCTGGATCCGCAGTTTGGATGTTTCTATATATCCCAAAAATTTAAGTGAAGGGTCATCGCTGTAGAAGGAGGTTGTGGTTGGGTAGGACGTTCCTATGTCTGTCTGATGTAAAATCCTTCTCTCACTCCAGAGCTTAAAGTGCTTGAATCAGTAGTTGAGCTCAGTAAACTCTTAGTTAACCTCCTGCTCTTAGAGAACTTGTATTTTGTGTGTGTTAACCTTGGCGTTTACTCTTCTCAAGAGAACTTTGTTAGTGCCAAATGTGTTATTGCAGTAGATATTCTTGGAAAACGCGTGTTGCAAAGGGTGGCTTCCCAACCCATGCTGTTCAGCAAGTTTGGCTTGAAAGAGCAGAAAATGATGCTTTTTCTTACACATCGTGCAAGTGGTATTTCAAAATCTGCTCTTTGATGCTGTATTTTTTCTTTGCCATAGCAGTTGTGTAGCATTGCCAAATTTTGCTAATTTTTCTCAGCTTCCTAAAGCTGCAATTCGCGGTCCTTATTAATGGACTCTCCATGTCCGTTAACGTGGACTCTCCATGCAGTGATCCAGTGGGTATGAAGGGGACATTGTTGGTCTAGTGAGACAGTTCTGTTGAAACTTTTGTGTGAGATTAGATTTTTGTGATTTTTTTGTGTCTGTTGTTCTTGATGCTTTGCTGTTCCTCAGTGGGACATCACACTGACCTAGTTGAAATCAAGATCTTGCAAAGTTGGCTGGAGAAGGACCCAGTCATGTTTTCCTTCAAGCTGACTGGAGCCACATGTCCTCAAGCTGTGTGGTGGCTGCAGTGAGGTCACAGTCCCCAGGGCAGCTGCTCCTCACCTGAGGAAGGACTTGTACAAGTTTAAAGTGACACTTAAAGCTCAACACACTAGTGACTTGTCATGGTTTTTACAGTAGTTTTTGAGTATTTTAAGGAACTGTTGAGGGAAAACAGTTGAAAGCTGCTAACCTGCCAGAAATATCCATCCACTCTTTATTACAAATTAAATTTCCTGTCCTTTCCTTTAAGCACAGAGTGATAAGCACTTCAGTAGCTGGTCTGCATGGTTTCTGCATTATATTTTTGAAGGCAGCAAAGGTCTAAGTTGTTAAAGGTTTGGGAGTGCAGTAACATAGCACTGGCTGGCTTTTAATGACAGTCATGGGGACTGGAGTAGGTGGCCTGAGGAGTCCCAGTGGGTCTGAGGTGTCCCAGGCCATGCAGAACCCCAGTGATTTGGGAGGAGCTGAGAGTGTGGATTAGATCCCATGAGGTGACCTGTTAATCCTCTAATGTGGTGAAGTTCAAGGTGCAAGTTACCCTAAATACACATTAGACTTGGCTTTGACTGCAGGGCCTGGGGAGGCCCATGGTTATGGCTGGGGATTTTATTTTGGGGTGGGGGGTTTTTTGTTTTTTGGGTTTTGTTTTTTTTTTTTAGTTGGTTTGTGCTCTTTTGTCTCTTCCTGGGAACTTAATCGTGAATGTATAATTTGGGCCATTTATCACCAGTGACGTTTGGTGAACATGCCAGCCCAGCCACTTTGTCCCCAAAAGAGGGAGGATGACTCCTGTAGTTTTGATGCTTCTCAGCTTCTGAAATGCTTCTTCTCCGTTGTAATACCAACTTTAGACAGAATCAGGAGACCATGACACCAAGTGTAGGGAGATGTGGCTAATTTTCTCACCAAGTTCTGTGATCACCAAGTTTGTACCCTGCTTTCCTTTGAAAATGGGACTCTGACTCTGTGCTCTGCACTGGGCCTGCTGATTTGTAATACGTAGTCTGAATTATGGGACAGGTTGGACACGAACGAAAACCATGCTCACCAAATATCTTTGTTACCATTATGTCTGTACAGCTTCTTGGTTTTATCTAGAGAATAATAACTCTCCAGCTATTTTTGGGACAGCCCTCTGCAGAAGAGATGCCGCCCCTCAAGTCCCTTGTCTGTCTGCGTTACTGATATATAAGTAACAGGCATGGGAGAAGGAAACATGGAAAGGTCATTAAATGGGGATCTATACAAGCACGTGGAAATCGGTGATTGATGGTATCTTTAATGTTTCAGGGCCCAAACACGTGTATGTTTCCTTCTTGGCTGGGGTAATGACGCTTGCAGGCACCGGGAAGCCAGTTTAATGCGTGAAACCGAAGTATCCTGGAACGCAGGTGCACCTGCGCAAAGGCCATCTTTGATTTCTTGCCTAATCTGGGCAGGAGCTGAAACATGTGCACAAATGTGGCTGAAGGATGTTTTCCCAGGGGTGGGATCGGCAGTGATTATATCTTACACAGAAAGAAGGTTTGACTTTCCCACACAGTTCTCTGGAGGCTCCCATAGCTGCTCAGGGTAAGGCTTTCCCTGGAAGATGCCATCCTCCAAGCCAGTGGCATTCTCTCAGATCAGCTTGTTAGGTGAGCAGTGCCATGGTCGGGTTTGCCCATAGAAGGTGTGTCTCAAGCTTGTGTTGGAGCTTGGTGGCTCCCAATGAAGACATCAGGTTCATATCCCATAGCTCCTGCTTTCTGCAGCGGTTCCTGTTTCATCACCAGCACAGAAGATGACTTCCCTTGTCAGTATCCCCCATCTTTTTTTTTTTTTTTCACCATATTGTATTTGAGGGTTTTTGTTTTCCACTCTAGTGGCCAGAGGCTTTCCTTGGAGCACGAGGGATTCCTACCAACATGAATGCTGATGTGCCAGTGCCCTCTTGTTTCAGCCTCTGAAGGATCGGAAGACCAAGCCCAGTAAGGTGCTGGACTCAAAATAAACCTGACTCTAAAGAAGGGAGGCTGGACCTAGAGGACATGATTTCCTAACCTGAATTGGTGTGATTGTTGCTCTCAGTCTCCCAGAACACATGAACCATCAACTCAAAAGCTCCCCATGTCCTATTACGTGCTTGTTTACAGGCCCCCAATTAAGGAGTGTTGGAGCAGTGATGTTGTTCTGCGTTCTACCACATAAACCACAACAGTTCACAGGACTGGTGGAAGATGTCTGAGCCACACACAAAGCTTGGGATGTGTTGTGCCTGCTCCTCTGTGTGGCTGCTGCCTTTTTTTTTTTTTGTGTCTCCCTGTTGCTGTCTCTTGAGTTTAGGTGGTGAGTGTTGCTCCCAGCACTCAGCAGCATCCCCAGTGCGGTCCCGTTTCCTCCTCTTTCAATCTCGACCAGGTGTTTGCTTGTGAAGCATGTAAGCACTGTTGTCCAGCTCTGGACTGTAGTAAGGGAACCTTGCTGTTTCCTGGCTCATCCTCCTTCAAAACATCACCTCCAGATCTTGCTATATTGTGTGTGCTGTCCCTGGGGGCTGGGGACAGGCTGGCCTTGGGGAGGTAGAGCACGTGAGAAATAGAATAATCCCGGCCACGTACTTGCGGGAGGCGAGGAGCGCAGGCAGGCTCTGCTTCTGGGGTTTGATTGGCAGCAAGTGCTGGGCTCATCTCAAATATTGCTGACTATTTAAAGGCATAATTATGTGATTCAATCTATATGTTTGATGTTCCTAATAAGCCATTAGTGCAGGATGTAAAGATGAATGCTTCTCAGGAACGTGTAGAGGCAACAGAATAGCGGTCCCTTTGTGTGAGCAGCAGCTTGTTAGGAAATAAGTGATGCAAACAGACATTTATAGGGCTGATTTCCCTCAGAAATGCTTGGTGACTTGGGATCTCCATCGATTTGCCTGTGACTCTCTGTCACTCTATTCTTGAGTCTTGGAGGATGCAAAGCATTGTTTTGTGCTTCTGGAGGAGTGGAGAGGTGGGTAAGGAAAGGTGTGTGCTCAGTCTGTCAGACATCACCCGAGGACATTACCCAAACCATGGGCACTCGCCCAAAGGAGCAGCCTGTGCTGTCAGTAAGGTGCTTTGTTCAGCAATGTTGCCTGCTGGTAATTAGGTATTTTGACATCTGCAGCTACCTGGGGATACTTTGAAGGCATGATGCCGCACTCTCAAAGCCTCAGCCCTCTCTCAAGAATATATATTTTTCACCAGACCAAGTTTGTTTTCCAGCTGCTCCGTCCCTGTAGAACCATTATTGGTGTTGGGGCATTTGATGGGTTTGAGGATGGTGGGGCTGTCTGTGTGCTGCTGGACCAGGTTTCTGGTCTGGGCCAGCCTCTTCTCTGAGCCTCTCTCCACAGACTGGGGGTCCTGGGTGGGTCTCAGCTCCTGGAAATAATTTATCCATACCACAGATTTTTTTATAATCACCTGATCCCCAATAATGGGGCTTGTTTGAGGAGTAGTTGTGCTTACCTGGCTCTGCCGAGCAGCATCTCCTCTGCGTCTCGTGGCTTTCTGAAACCAGGTCTCACTGGGATGTCTGGGCATCATGCTCTGTTCAGGGACACTTCTGGTTTAATTACTGGGCTGTGGTGATATACAGCACTAATACCCCACTAAGCAAATATTAATCTCGTTCTTTTTTTACAAAAGATCTGAAAGTAAATGGCAGCTGTGTCAAGTTCATATATTCTGTATAATAACCTGCTGCAGGCGAAAGCTGGGGGGGGGTGGAACCCAAATCCCCACCCCGTTTGTGTTGGGGGAGGCTGAGGTGTAGCTGAGAGCTGATGAATTGCCAGCACCATGTTGTTGAAATTTTGCAGTAGTTCTTTGGATCTTGAAAGTCATTAGTGATTGCATATGTAAACCAAAAAACATAGTTTCACTTTCTTCATTAGCTGAGCATCTACCACGAGTTGTGTATCTACTTGCTCAGAAATGTGAGAATCTGATTTTTGTCAACACGTAACTATAGCAACATTGATAAAACTTGGTAACTGAAAAGCACATGTGAAGGGATAGAGCACAGGAACGTGATTCAGCTGGAGTTTGGGAAGAGCCCTGGACAATATTCACCCTGTTGAGCCCCCACCAGCCAGCCTCAGTGGGTCAGTGGGGGCAGTGCTGGGTGTCTGGGACATGGATCACCTCCTCATTTCTCTGCCCTGGGGTTTTCCTGCACTGCATGAGCTTCAACAGCCCTGGTCCAGCTTGCAGCATGTGCATGTGCTGAGGAGGAGCTCAGGCTGGGTCTTGGTGTGTGTCAAGCTGAGTCTTGACTTGCACAGGCTAATGTTTCTGACCATAGGCATGACATTCCTTACTAGTTGCTCTTAAGAGTTCATGTGCTTGTTGGACACAGCTCTGCCAGTGTCCCCCCAGAGGTTTGAGAAGAGGCATTAAATGTGGGACTGTTCCCTCCTGTCAGCACGTCTTTCCATCGATAAAGCCAATATAAACAGGGTGTGGCATGAGTTCAGGTCTAACTCTTGGCATGACATTGCCTCTTCCAACTGGTGTTTAGGAAGTAGGGTGGTAATGGTGGGACAGGCCAAGGACTTACCAGGACAAAAAGCAAAGCAAGCAGCAGGCTCCTTATAGAAACTACCTGCTGCTGGGGCCAGAAAATACGACTGAGGGACTGGAGTGGAGCAGCAGGTCCCAAACCACATGAGGGTCTGGAGGAGAAGCTGGGCTGAACATGGGCAGAGCAGGAGTGAGTATATCAGAGCCCCATGTGGCAGAGGATGCCGTGCCAGTCCCAGCAACTGGCCCCCTCCTGCTCGGGCAGGTTTGTTGAGCCTGGTGCTGTCAAGAATGTGCACAGCCAGGTTGAGGCCTGCCCAGCTCTGTGGCAGGATCTGTCCTCACACCGTTACATCATTGGCTTAACCAGGGGTGCGTCAAAGAGACGTGAGTGGTTTTTACAGGGGTACGTGATAGCATTTGCACATGTGCTGTCCCTGTCACTGAATGTTTTTTGAGGTTTGGAGATATTTGAAGTATGTGTGTAGGGTTTTAATGAGTGTGTGTCACCAGGCACGACCTGGATTGCTGCCGCAGGTGACGTTAGAGGAGCAAGTCATGCGAAGGAGCCCTGCCTGGAAGCGTGAGCTGCTGCTGGTTTACTGCAGCCCTGTGTGGCTGCAACTGCACAGCTGGCACTCAGAGGGCTGGTGCGAAAATCAGCATGGAAATGTCATTATCCATTTATGGCTGGTGTTCCTCCTGTAAAACATGAGGCACATGAATTGCCTTTAGGTCAGGTTGGACTCGAGGCCAATGAGAAGCAAGAGCTGAGGCTGCGTTTTCTTGCACTGGAGCGAATGCTTTTGCTGCTGGCAGATGGCACATGGCTGCAGTGCTGTCGGGTGTTTGTGGTCCCTCTGGAAGTGCCCAGCCCTGATGGTGGGCTTCAATTTATGTGGCTTTTCACCATCTCCATTTAAAGCCATCACCCTTCCCTCTTCCCTCTCCACCTTCCTCTTTGTAGGGCACAAACCTGGAGCCTGGCAGTCCCCTGTGTTACAAGCAGACGAGGGCTGGCGGTTACAGTGCTGACAACACTGATCGTATCCTGAAAAACGTGTCTGCAGGAATATCTGTCAGAAATGCTGGTTGAGAAAGGGAAATACTTTGAGATTCCCACTCTCTAGTTCCTGCAAGCCTGCTGCATCCCTGTTTCATGGCAGCGTGGACACACACATACAAGTGAGAATGTACACGTGGCTTGTTGATTGGTCACTGGAGAGATGGTTGTTTCTCAGGGGTTTGCAAAAAGCACTTTATTTTGCATCCCAATGGGTTTTCAGTGCCCCTTTAGCAGAGAGCAGGTGGCACTTAATGTGTATACTTGTGAAGAGAGTCAAAGGTATGGCTGGAGGATCCTTTTTTACAACAGCCTGAAGGGAGGTTGTGTTGAGGTGAGGGCTGACCTCTTCTCCCTAGCAAGAAGCAATAGGACAAGAGGAAATGGCCTCAAGTTGCTCCAAGGGAAGTTTAGATTGGAGATGAGGAAAAATGTCTTCATAGGGAGTTTGTCAGGCTTGGAACAGGCTGCCCAGGGAGGTGTTGAAGTCTCCATCCCTGGAGGGCTTTACAAGGTGGTTAGATGTGGTACTGAGGGACCTTGATTAGTGGTGGCTTGGGCGGGTTAGAGTGATGGTCGGACTTGGTGATCTGAAAGATCTCTTCCAACCAAGACAATTCAATGATTCAATTCAAAATGACTGGGTAGGTGGTATTTGCCAGGCTGATGATGTGATGCTCTGTACAAGTAATTATCACTACTAGAGATGCAGGGAGGGGGGGAGGAATGTAAGCACTGGAAGTCCAGCAGAATGTTGGGAAACTGGAAGTAAATAGGGAATTAAGGTGGAGCTGTGTCTTGCAAAGGATCACAGACATATGGAATAAGTTACCAGGGAAGGTGGCTGGAGCAGAGTATAAGTGAGTCTGAGACATCTTGATTAGTTTCTGGAGGAAAGGATTGAAGAGTGTAGTGAAAAAGCAGGGAAACAGGATTTAAAGCACATTACCACTTTAATTTAAAAGTGCCCAAAGCAAGGAAATTCAGATTTAAAGCTGCCAATCTATCACTGGCTGATGCAGGTGTTGGGGTTGGGAGGACTCATGGGGTCTTTGTGCAGATGGGTCCGTGCCCTGCAGGCTCCGTTCCTGGGCTGGGGCTGTTTGCTCAGGCAGCTTAAGCTCAAACCTTGAGTTTGCCCAAAAAATTAGATCCTTTAATATTTGTGTTATGTGCTAATATAATAATAATTTTTACAACATATGTGTATTTTTATCTGTTCATATTATAATAATCTGCTCTGTGTGTGCCGTGTCCTTGGCATCTTCCTTGTGAGATGCCCTTAAAACTGTTGCAGGGGCTGAGGGGCACAGGGGGAATTAAAGGAAACCCAAGTGCATCTACTCAAGTTGTGGTTTGGCCATCCCTCTTCACTTTTTGTAAACAAAATTTCTGGGTTGTTGTTTTTGGTTTGGGTTTTGGGTTTGGTTTTTTTTCCCCAATTTCTGAATTTCCCTTTCTGAATCTAAGTACAGACTGAATCCCCCCAAGTCCAAGATCTGCCTCGCTCCAAACTGTCTGAGTACATCCTCGGAAGAAGCCGCTTCAGAACAGGAGTCCCAGAGCATTTTTTGGCAGGCAGAGTGATAGAAAATAATCTAAATCCTTGAGTGTTTTGGGTCTGCACAAAGATACGTTTCTCCTTTTACAGAGGAAAAACAAAAGAGGGATCATCAAAAGCGGTAGTCTTGGGAAAGAAATAGTGCAAAAAGATTTATAATAATTAGCAATAAATTCTTCCACTAAATTCTCATCATTGTTTCCTAGTAAATGTTGCCCATCTTTCACACAAAGATGTTTTCTCACAACAAAAGCACCAATTATTTCCAGATTATTTGTATATCGTTAGATATTTAATTTAACTTTTTTTTTAAGAATTAGAAAATGTTTCTTTTTACCAACTGCAGCGAATTATTTTAGAAAATAGTGCCTCATGTTAAACTTCATTTTTCTTATTTTGTTTTTTTGCTTGGAGTCTGTTAAAAGTGTCATAACGTGGGTGGCATTTTAAAGGTTACTGGAAAGGGTGGGGATGTGATTAGCTAATAAGGGATATGAACTTTCTGGCAAAAATAATGAAGACTTTGAAGCAAACAGAATCTGGATGCCTGTAGTAAAATTGCATTAGATGTAATGAAATAAAAGTTGGAATTTTAGGCGATCTCTGTAAATATATTAAAAAAAAAAAAGGAAGAAGAATCAAACGGATGTAGTTGTCATTTCAGTGACAAGCGTGCCCTGATCCTGGGCATTATGGCTCTGAAATTGAGAATAATTATTCTAATTTGTTTTATTACATTAGCGTGGGTAGGAGGGAAGAAAGGGAGCTTTCTTTTATGGCTTTCTCATTATTCATAGGCGAGCGCGGCGGGGCCAGGCTCCCAACTCCCGCGCCGGGGCTTCATGGGAATTTTTGGAAAATGATGTCTGCAATGTTCTGACCTTTGCCGTCCCAGCTGCAGCCCTCCTCCTCTCTGCAGGGATCCCACACTTGACTCCTTAGCAACCTCCTTTGTGCCTCTGATCTCTCTCCATTTGTCTAGTAATAGCCCTTGGCAGGAAGACTTGTTGTTCCTTCGGTGGCTGCGAAAGGCTGGGAGCCGCTAATGCCAAGTGCTTTTCAAACCCCCTTTCACCCACTGCTTGCAGCGCATCTTCAAAGTCAGGCAGATGCTGGTGAGGTCGTGGTGGCTTCTCAAAGGGTCTTTCTGGTAGCTGATGGGGGTAAAAAACAGCAGCAAGTCAAAGCAAATACCCACCCTGGTGACTTCCCGTTCCCAGAAGCGTTTTCCGGCCCTGTGAGTTGAGGAGCTTCGCGGTTGCCCTTCGTGGTGACTCTGAGTTTAGCTTTTGTGTTGGACCAAGCTGTGCCTGTGGCAGCAGGATCTGGGTGTTCCCCACCTCCTCGGATGGGATCTGTCCTCTGGGCATACGGTCCTGGGGCTGTGCTAGAGGTTGGGGGCAGTTGTTCCCCTGAAGGTTGTTCCAGACTAGGAACCTGGTCCTATAACCTACTGAGAAGTCCCATCACTTTGGCATGGGCTTGGACCTGAGTAGTGCTGACTGTGGGGTCTGAAATGATGCACAAGGTACAGAATAAAGCTACTGAGACAGCAGGGTCATCTGGTGAGCATAAGTTTGTCATTCACTGGCAATGACATACTTGAGCTCGTTATTTCTCTCTGCACGGAAGAAGCAAGAGAGATTTCAATTACCGGCTGCTCAGGTAATGAGGGGTTTGTATGAACAGCTCTTCTCAAAGCCTTTCTTTTGCTACTGTCAGGGTCATAGAAAAAAAGTTTCCCCAAAGCCTAATACCTGTGTCACGTCTTCCACGCGTGGAACTGACCCCCCTGTGCAGCACGTGGGATGCAGATCATCATCCCTCGAGCTCGAACCCCCAGTAGAGCCTGTGGGTAGGAGATGGGGCTTCATGTGGAGGGTCTGGGTAGGTCTGGCCCAAATCCAGCCTCTGCCACCAGCATGATCC
This sequence comes from Heliornis fulica, assembly GCA_013399135.1. Classification (NCBI taxonomy): domain Eukaryota; kingdom Metazoa; phylum Chordata; class Aves; order Gruiformes; family Heliornithidae; genus Heliornis; species Heliornis fulica. Next base: position 775,069 of record VXBZ01009995.1, on the reverse strand, counting down.
GTACAAACCCTGCACCAGAGCACTCCACAGTCAACAATTTGGGCTCGTAAATTATGCAAATATTTAAAAGTATGCAAACAATTGAGATAGTTATAGCATGAACCCTGAAGCGTGACAGCAAAATAGGACATGTATGGAATTTTCAGGGAGCTAGAGCCCTTATTGGCTTGGGAGTTAAATATTATGGCTGCTCTTCGTTATATAAGAAAAAAAGACTTTCTACAGGAATGCCATGGAGTTCAGAGGCAGTTTTACGAGTCCAGCAGAAGGACTGTGTTGCTGCTGTAGTGTTACACTCGTCAAGCGTCTTTCCCCTGGTGAATACAGCATTTGGGCATGATATTTGTTTATTGTGTCTGGAACAAAATCCAGAGATTTTTCAAGACTAATTCTTTGAAATGCAGAGGAAGGCTGGAGCAGGCAGGCAGCGAGTGCGACCTGGAGCTTTGCAGCAGGAGAACCTTAATGCTTCAGTGTGTCTGTTGTGGTGTAAAGGCATCGAGTCAGGTCCCTCTGCTTTGAGTGCTTCAGGTGCTGGGGTCCAGCGTGCCCCTGGAGAGGCTTAGCTGGCTGTCCCCACTCAGCCTGTCCTATTGTCATTAGCCAATTTTACTTATTTACTTTTTAATTATAACTTTGTAAAGCTCCTTCTGTAACTTGGGGGTCTGAATTGCAGCTGGTTTCGTCTTTACTACATGGTGGTGTGTATTTGGCTTTCGGATGATGTCGGAACCACTTTTTCTACGGGCAGCAGAGGCTGGCGGGTGAGAGCGTGTGAAGGGCAAGAAAATCCGCTTGGGATTTTCTCTGGGAGCTTTTCATACTCATATGATGAGAAAAATTAAAATCTAGAGTTTAGGATTGCCCTTCATTAAGACTTTTTTTTTTTTCTTTCCCTCTTCACCCATCTTTTGTGAAGACGCAGAAAGAAGGTCTTTAAATTGACTCTAAATTTCTAACACTGGTGCCCTGTACCCCACCCTTCTCTCCGGAGCCGGTATCAATAGGGGGGTTGCAGACATAGCTTGAGTCACCAGGCTTTTTCTCGGCTTCCCGTGCTATTGGCCTGTCTGTACCATTTTTTTCAGAATTAATTTTGGGCTGAAAAAGTCTCAAAGAGTGCTTTGTTCCTCCTTGACACTCACTCCAGGGAAAAAAAAAAAAAGGAAGAAAAAAAAAGAAGAAAAAAAAAAAAAAGAAAAAAGCCCGTGGAAAATCTGACATCTGCATTGTAGAGAAAAATCAATAGATAGGGAGGAATATAATTATCCCCCACTCCTGAAAGAATTTTTAAGATATTTTTTTGTAACACTGACTCATATCGGCTTAGAGCTTGAATGACATTTTAATTATTTAGGCTTTTTTTTTTTTTCATTTTGAATCACCAAAGTGCAGCAGCCTGAAAGGGGTACAGTTGGGCAGAGCAATCTGTGTAAGATGAAAAGGAAGAATTTGGTGTGTCGGAGTTCAGCCACTTCCCTCCCTCCCTCCCTTTGGAACGGCTTCGGAGCAGGAGCGAGATGCTCCGCAGCGACGGGTGGTGGGTCACCCCCGGGTCGTGAATCATGTTTGTTGGCATCAAGTAAATAAGGAAACCGTTTATCTTCTCTGGAGATGTTTTGCTCCTTACACAAAGTGTGAAGTCCTTGGGGAATTCTCTGTGATGGTGCAGCTTTAACTGATGCTTGTTGCCTGGATTTGATCTCTGAGGGACAGGGACAAAAGTGGGGCAGGTGGAGTTGATGGGGGTGACAAGGACAATGCTGTGGATTTTGTTTGGGTGCAGGCAGGCTTCATTAGAAGTGAATTGGCTAATTAGAAAGCCAATTGAAAGGAGAGTAAATGCAGGAAGGACAGGAAGAGGGGTCTGAAATAAAGTGGGAGAGCAAAGACTGGTTGGTGCCCATCTGTGTGGGGCAGAGGTGGGTGAGAGCTTAGTATGAGGTCTGGGGGAGCTGGTGGTGAGACCCCTGTGGACCTTCCCTGGAGGATGCTCCACCGTGTTGGGGTGGCTGAGCTGCATCCAGGTGGGATGTCATCTGTGGGCTGTGCAGTGAAGGACCCTCAGAGCAGGGAGATCAGAGATAGGTTTCTGTGATTTCCATTGTCCATGGTGGCTGTGCAGTGGACACGGTGGAAGAGCTCAGCTCCACCTCTCCTGGAACAGACCTGCACGGTTCCCATGCTCTGAGCCTTCTGCGGATCTGGAAGGTCTGGGGCAGGTCCTGGGGGCTCAGAGGGAGTTCTTGGGTTCCCCTTGCAGACCCTCTGGCCAGTGGTAGGAAGGACCAGGCAGCCATCACAGCAGAGTGTTTTGCTCAATCCTCATGGTAGGAGCTAGTGACGATGTAGTACGAAGGAGCAGTGTCCAGATGGGCTCCTCTCACTGAAACAATGCAGGGGAAAAGTGAGGACCTGGTACTCGTTGCACATTCATCCTCCCTGTGATTTGAGAAGGGGATCCCTAGTGTGCCATGGTGGAAATTCAGGTTCCAGTACGTAAAACCAAACAGAGAAGTGCCTTCGGAGGAGCAGCCAGCGGCTGCTGGCCACACATCACTCTCTGAGTGTGACTTCCAGTCCCTCTGTCACCACGTTCCATGGCCTTGTTTGGGATTTCTGCCACGATTTAATCAAACTCATGAAATGCAGAAATCGAAAGCTGTTGGTAAACTTGCTGTCTATGGCTTAATTTCCCCTGAAATCCCTTTTGTTGGATACTCTTTCAATGGTGGGGAAGGAGAAGGGGGCATGTGAGGTTACTCAACCAAGCGAGACTGGAATTGATGCAGTGGGACTGAAGGGGTGACTTTGATTTCCATCCCCAAAGTGCCCGGCCCTCGGTTGGCAAACTTTGGGAATGTATTCCACAATCTGCTGCATTCAAAAGAGTATTTATTAGTCATTAATAGCTAGTTTTCAGCAGGCTCACTGAGTTTTATAAGCTGGACTGATTTGATACCTTGCTGGCCAGGTCTGCAGCAAGCAGGCACGGGGATGAATATTTGCCACGTGGGTTTTGCTAAGAATTTTCTGTGAAATGCTTTTTTTTGGGTTGTTTTTTAACTCTGGTTTGCTTGTGCATCTGCCTGAGTGACTGCATGGTCATGTGTCCTTTAACACTGGGGCAAGCTACCAAAGCTAGCGATGATGCTGGAGGCAGAGTAGGGTCTTGTTTCACGGAGCTGGTATCTTACCTGTAGCTGACAAGTAGAGGTACGGTGACAGGAGTCGTCAGTGACACCGTGGTGTATCCAGGGTGGCCAGGTTTGGGAAATGCAGTTTCCATGTGGCTGTTACACGTGGACTCAGAGCGGGGCGGGTGGATGGCAAGTGCGTGGGGGCTTAGTGAGGGTGTTGGAGCAGCTCTGGTGATTAAAACCAGACATTTTATTGAATACCACTAAAATAATAATAGCAAAAAAAAATCCTAAATATAATTTTCCTTCCCCTGTGAAAAATGTCGGTGAATTGAATGCACCTTAATTGTGAGAGCCTGGGAGCCCTGAAGGTTGGTGTTTTCCAAGTCCAAGCAGGTGCTGCATCTCCTTCCTCCCCTGCTCTCCTCCGCTGTGCCCTAAAGGGAGCAAACTTAGTAGGGGAGAAGGTATTGAGCACATATTTCATTCTGGTTGCTAATTCAATCCAGGGTGAACATTTTATAGTTCTCATGCGGACAGCAGCGCGAGGAGATTTCTGAGTGTGCAGAATGGCCCGGAGCCGCAGTCAGCTGTAAATTAATATGACAGCGATCTCAACTTTCCCCTTCCCCAGGCCAGGATTTCATATTACTGGAAGGGGCTTGTGTGCATGTTCTGGCTGCCATGAGCTCGGCCAAAATGATCAAACCCCAGTGTCTTTGTAGCCTCCGTCCCATCAGTATGAATTTAATAATTCTGGTCGGAGCTGGATTCAAAGCAAGGCCACGGAGGTGAAAGGGCAATTGCTGGTTCACTTAGCCACCTGTTTCCTTCCCTTCAGCTTGTATTTAATTTGTATTGCTGAATACCTTTCCCTTCTGATATGCAGAGCTTTGAAAGTCCCTTCACCCACCCCCGACGTGCAAACAGAGCCAGCGTTTCTGGGGGTGCTTCGTTTCTTCCTGGGCTTGTGGGCTTGTGAGTGATTGCCTTTGTCATTGGTAAAAAGAAACTTTAAACACCATTTTCCTGTCGTTCCCACAACACATGGACACCCTTTTTAGTTTTATCTAATGATTAGAGTGTGTTATAAAAGGGAAACATTTAAAAATGTTTTCAAAAGTCCCAATCTCCTGCCCATCAGTCTCCCATCCTCATGTGCTGCTCTGAGGGAATATCCATGTCTTGAGCTGGTGGAGGAAACAGAGTGTGCCTGGCTGGTGCAAGGTGTTGGGAAGACATGGAGACAGGACACTTGGGGACGTAGCTAAGAGGGATGTGGCAGTTGGACTTGATGATCTCAAAGGTCTTTTCCAACCTAAATGATTCCATGTGGTACCCGCAGGGCTCACAGCTTCGTTCTGCTGTGATGCTCATTACCTCACCGGCGCTATCGCTGTGTGATTAGTAAATACCCATACGCAGTGTGGCATCAGGTGCTGTGACAAACTGCCTGGGATCATCTTCATTCCTCACCTGTGAAATGCAGTCAGTGAGCTGTAAGATAACTGGGAGTAATGGTGTTACCAGCTGGCACGGAGCCCTGCTGCACGGCAGCCCAACTTCCCAAGTTTAATAAAAGGGCTTGGGAGATGGTTGTGTTGGATGAGGAGCTGAAAGCAGGATGAGACAGGCTCTTCTCTGTCATGGTGTCTTATTGTACTTGTGCCTTCAGGATGCTCAGCAGTACCATAAAAGCTGGGGTGGTTGTGTATGTTGAGGTGTGTTCTGGTCTTTGAGGTGAATTACAGCAGGTAAGCACTTACCTGTCGTTTTTATCACACAGTTAAGAGCTCGGCTCCTCTGTAAGCAGGGGCTGGCAGGACCTTGCCCTGCATACAGCAGCAGGTATTCCCAAGTTACAGCAGCTGCCCTTGGAAATATTTTTCTGCCTGTGCCTACTATAAGCATGATCAACTTCTGACAGCGTTAATTAACTCTGAGCTAGCAGATCGATTTTGATGTTGTGTCAAAAAAACACATGGTACCTGAATATGCTTGGACACCACAGGGAGAAAGTAAAGTTGGGACTGATGGAGGGGGACCAGGCTTGGTGTGGAGAACACCAAATACTGGAAAATATGAAAAGGGCTCTGCAAGTATGTTTTTTCGTTTGCTTCATGAGCCTTGAGCTCAATTCTTTACAAAAACTAGAAACTGCAACACATGAGAGAAGGAGCAGTGAAGCTGGAGGCTGGCGTGTCAGGTTTGTGTTAGCTGCTGCCTGGAAGCTAAATGCCTTTAAATATTGGTGGACTTTGGAGGTATCAAGCAGATGCTAGTCCCTAAAAATACCTCCCAAAAGTAGTGGAAAACTCCTTTGTTAAAGCATTTCCATCCTGGTGTCCCTGAGTGCCAGGCATTGCCTTCAACCCAGCCTTAACACAGCAAACCATCATGTTTCTTAAATTTGTCCCACTGAAGGCTGACCTCAGGACAGGATGTTTCCTATTCTCTCCTGCCTAAGAAACACTACTAGAAGGTTGCTGGAGGTAGGAGACCCTCTGCAAGGTGCTGAAGGAAGCAGTTAGAAATGTGATTTCGGGATTGTGAGCCCCGCTCTCCAAAGCGCTGCTAGAAGATTTTTTTTCTCTTATTTTCCATTTAATGTATCCATATTTTTCACCTCCTAAATTCTACTAAGTATTTGCCCCCAAAATACTCCTTGTAAAGATTTTTTAGGCTATGTCCCAAGTGAGAGGAGGGTCTTCCAGGTCTATTGGAGTCTCATGGGGTTGTCCCATGTATGGCATTCAGGATCCTTTTCCTTCTGGTCCCTTCCAGGTCCCCTCTGTGTCCAGAGCAAGGACAGCTGTGGTCTGTCAGCGATGCACCTAGCCCCTGCTTGTCTGAGAGCAGGGGAGGGGGATTTTCCCTGTGCTTTGATGTGAGGTACAGCAGTGTAAGACGCTGCAACTGTGGAGTCCAGGCTGGTTCAATATATGCAGAGATCTTGAGAACACACTTGGAATTGTTAGCAGGGCTGGGGAAAGGCAGTGAATGGCAGATGTGAGGATCTCCATTTCCTCCCTTCCTTCTTCTGTCCTCACTTGGACCCCAGGTCTCCTCAGTCTGCTTCTCTCCTGGTGCTTCCCTTGGTTGCTTCTAGTCTCAGTTGGAAAACATGAACTGTGCATTGGTGTACAGGGTGTAAACACATCTGTGTTCAGGCATTTTGGGCTGCCAGTGTCTGAAATGTCTCTGTTTCACAGGGAACAGTTGCAGAGAGTCTACAACAGTTATAAAAGGCTGAGGAAATTTTTCCTCGGTGTCTGTTTGGTTCAGCTTCAGCATTGCAGTGGTGCTGTTGGGGTGTTTGCAGGGGTAAGTGTCGGTCTGGGTGAAGAAGTGCTGCAGGTTGTCGCTGTTGGGGTGTCTGCTGTGGCTGCTGCGGGCTGTGGAGGTCAGTGCAGGTACCTGAGATGATCTGCCTGCACGGGAGGTTCCTTGCACAGATGGTTAACACGCTCTGCATCACCTGCATGACCCAGCCTTGGTTCGTTATTCTTCGCTACATCAAGCAGAGTGTTTTAAAAACCCCATCCCTATAGATACACCTTGCTTGGTGTTACACACCTGTGTCAAGAGTGTGGGAGTTTCTACACCCAGAAGGAAGTACACAGTTTATTCTCTGAGCTCCCTCTGTTTGGAGGTGGCTGGGACCAGGGGCATTTCAGTCAGAGGATCCACCAGTTGCAGCTCCTTTGGTCCTGTTGGTGGTCCTGCACTGTCCACCCCATAAGTTCATAGCTCTCTGCTCCACCACCCCTTCTACCAAGGAGGATACAAAGCAAAGCATCCCACCACTGGTTCCTATTTAACCAATTCCTATGCTTCTTGATTTTAGCATGCTTAATTGACATAAGCTCAGCTGTTTCTCTTTTTTGGCGTGCCCCTCGATCTGCCTGGGGACAGCAGCGCTCTAGAGAAGCTGTGCACAGCTTCTGCCAGGGAGGCTGCATGGGTCTCATCTTCCATGACTGGAGACTGAGCCTAAAACTGAGAGCATGATTGCCAGGCTTTCTGCAAGGCAGCATTTCTCAAACTAAGGCTTCACCTTCAAAGGAACAAGTCAACTTCTCAAACTGTCTCAGAGGCAAATAGTAAGGAGAAGGTTTGTAAAACCTTGTAAAACCAGAGGTCCTCCAAGCACGGAGCAGTGAGGTATGTCGGGGGTACCCAGGGATGCACAGCTCATTGAGAAGGATTAGTGAGCCCCTGTGGCTTGGGGTGGCCGTGGTGGGTCTGGGGGATGTGGCTTACAGCAGTCAGGAGCTGCTGCAACCTCATGGCTCTGCAGTGGGGGTCTGTGCCACATCCCTTCTCCTTTTGCAGTCCACCTCAGCCAAGATGAAGCTGCAGAACACAGAGATTTTCATGCGTTCTTGTTTCTTTTTCCGATTTCATTTAAAGACTCACATGCTAGTGTGGGTGTGGAAGTGGACTTGAAATCAGCACCCATGTAAAGAAGACTTGAAACATCCCCTAATTATGAGAGTGGGAGTTTTATATGCTGAAAAACAGATTTGATATTAAGAGCTTTAAGTGACTTTCCTGTTTGAAAGTTTTATAGTAAACAAAATGTGATTAATTCCCTTCGTGACTCATTGCAGGAAAGATTTTGAATTTCAGTGTCGTGTTTTTCTGTCATATACTTGTTTTAATTATCCCTGCTGAATAACAGAGCTTGATAACAGCTTGGGCAAGGTAGGAGGGCAGGTCATCAAGATAGCTGTCCTTTTTTAATATTCCAGCATTCTTGCACAGAGCCTTTCTTAGTGTCTGTCCTGCCACTGACAGGGCTGCCGGCTGCAGCACATCCTGTGAGATGCTATCAACATATCCTGTAATTTTAGAATAGGTTTGAGGGGCAGAGTGAGCTGTGGATGATACAGGAGGAAGAGATGAAGCCGTGACTGTTGACAGTGAGTCTGTCTTGTCCCTGCCTCCCCTGCTGCAGCCCTTGCAGAGTGATGGGGACAGTGCAATGGGATGTGCTGAGTAGCTCCCTAAAGTAAAACCACAGAGCAGCCACCGGTCCCTCCTGCTGTGCTTTCCCATCCCATGAGTCTTGTATAACAGAACTTTGCATCCCTCATGCCTTTATCTGTGCCTTCAGCTGCACTTGGGGTGGTGCTGGTGTGGGGTGTCCCTTTCATGGTAACATTGAGGTGCAGACCTCCTGGGCCAGGGTATTTCTAGGTCTGAATTCCTGGCATGGACCATTCTTAGCTGTGCATGGAGTCATCCCTACCCATCCCCATCACAGCCTGTGTAAGAAGACAGCATGTGCCTCTCCTCGAAAGGCTGCACAGGGCTGGCACTCAGGCTCAGTGTCACAGGGAGTTTTGCAGGTCTGATGGCCAGCAGGGATGTGCAGGCTACCAGCATCCTACACGCTGCCCACCCCCGGGGATGCATGCACCATGCTGCTTTGGTACCCTTCCTCCTCCCCATGTGGTGCAGAGCCACATCAGATGCTGCAGAAACATTTGCCTCATCACTGTCTTCCTTATCAGTAACTTCTGATCTTCTGGGGCAGCTCCTCACAGCTCTTTGGCCAAGTGGTTTTGGGACTTTTGTGGAGGTGGTTGTGTTCAGAAGTTACCTCGAGCTCCGAGGGATGCATGAAATTCCTTTTGAACACATTTGTACCTATGTTCCCATAATGGAAATTGTTTGTTGTGTGGAAAAGTTCATTCCTAAACCAGCTACTCAATCCTTGCATCAGATGGCCTTTACATCATGCATCAGGAGAAGCACACGTTAGTCATTCCCAGTGTGGCAGTGAGGAGTTAGAGGCTCTTCTCCACCCTTTCTTCTCCGTGTCCAGCAGCTCTGGGCTCTCAGACCTTGGGAACACCATATATCTGCATATTTACTTACAATATCTGGACAGTTTTATGGGCTCTTTAATTAGAATTTGGAATTTTTCTTGAGCCCCAAACCTGTTAACTGTCTTTAGTGCCACAAATGAAGGGTTTTTGGGGGTTTGATTATTTTTTGAGCAATTTGGCTGAAACCAGTATGTCTGGATGCCATGTAGTACTGGAATCAACTCCTCTGAGCTCTCAGATTTTAGCACTGGAGGGTCACTGGTTCTACTTCACTACTGCAGATGGAGAGAAGCTCCAGGATGCTCCTGGTGTAGCCAGCCATGGACCTTTACAGAAACTCCCTGTATTTTCCTAGTAAGGCAGGCAGGCACATTGTAATTAGTGCAATGTCAGAGGTAGGCAAATGCTCCCTAATTGTATGCAGATGATAGAGCCTGTTCAGCCTTTTGACTAGTGAAGCTTTCCTCAATTTGGGATATTGTGATCCTAATCAGGGACCTTTCCCCATACATCAAAGCCGTCAGGCTGAACCCACATACCTTCAGGCTGGCACAGCTTGATTGCAAGGCTTCCTGCTAGCAGGCTCATCCCTGCCCAGGTGTCTTTCCTGCTGTGGACGACTGATTCCTTTCTACTCTTCATCACTGAGGCAAAGAAATTTAATCCCAATATTACTGCCAGCCCTGCAATGGACCCACTGATTTGGAAATTTCACCCTCTTGTTGCCCTGAAATATCAATGCACGGCAACCTCTGATACCTGCTTATTTCATTGCCAACCTCTAACCTGAGGTGGAGCAGACCTGTCATTAGCGCATTCATCTGTGTTGAGATCTGTCAGCTTCCTTCCCCTTCTCCTCTTTTGTTTCTCTAATTACTTTGATTGCATCTTTGTATCCAGCTCAGGGCTGGTGAGGCTGTCCCAGGTGAGGTCCCTGTCCCAGGCTGTGTCACCGTTTAGAGGTGGCTTTGCAAGGGGGACACGCTTGGGTCTGGGTTTTAAAATTGTGAACATGGTTGTGTTTAGGTCTGCAGGTAACTTTTCAGTCTGCTATCTGGAGATGTTCCAGTGGCAGAGCCAGAGTTTTTTTATTTTTATTTTTTCCTACTGCTTCTGGATGCTCCATTCCTCCTGCCTCGCCCCCAGCACCGCTGGAAGCAGATGCTGGGAGCACTGGGAAGCTCACAGCTGTTCTTCATGGACTCAGCTGTGGGTGAAGTATCTTTCACAAGGATTTTGTGTTGACTCCTCAGTAGACAAGCAGTGGAAGGAGTCATGTTGGATCTCTTTGTGTTACGTTCCCTCAGAGATGATGACTAGGCCTGGGATGCAGATGTGGGCTTCCGGGGGGTCATTCCAGTCTCTGTGCTTCCCTGTCATTACAAGCTCTTCCTATAGTTTAACCAGAGTATTTGACATCTTGAGATAATACCTTAACATACAAGAAAAAGTAAAATAAAATATTTGTGATGGTGTTTTTTGTCTTTTTTTGTTGTCTTTTTTCTAGGGGCTGATTAAAATTCGAGGAGATCGCTGCTGGAGAGACCTGACCTGCATGGACTATCACTACGAGGTGAGCGATCTGCACGTTAAAACTTATTTCTCTTGTCTGCTTTACTTTGTTAGAAGAATGGTCTCTAACCTTCTCTGTCCTGCCAGGCAGCTCCCCATGTTCTCTTCCTTTATCACAGCCAATGCAGTCAATGTCCATGCACCAGTTCAGCAACACTATTTTTCCTAACTGCAGTCCTAAAAGACCAGTTCCTATCTCCCCTCCTCATCACAGGCCACTTCAGGAGCAAACCCAAGCCCCATTGAGAACTCCCTCTGTAAAAATGCTGTAGGAGAGGACCAGAAAGGGCTTTTCCCAAGCGTTGTGCTGAGTGCTTTCTGCTTGTGGTTCTGAAACACGGGGTACACAAACAGAGCCTCTGAGCGCTCTCCACGATGCCGGGCGTGAGCGTTGGCAGTTCAGAATTACAGGGGTTTATCTTTTTGACATCTGTTTCAGTGATTATGTTGTGTTCTGATTATGAGCTGTGGTTTGTGTTCTGGCTCTGAGTGTTGTCTCCTCTCTGATTACAGAGGGAGCTCAGCTTCCCCTCTCCTTTTACCTGTGTTTTCGCATTTGCGTTTTGTGTAAACAGTATTAAAAAAGAGAGAAATTGCTGTGCACGGTGACAGCACTGGGAGAGCAGCCCTGGTTAACGAAGGAATCGGTGCTGAAGCACTATTCCCTCCCCAGATGAGCATTGCAGCCACTGAGAACAGCACTCTGTGTTATAACACCCCTGCTCTATAATCCATGGCTGTGTCTGTAAGCACAGCCTGGTGCTGTGATGTCTCGTGTTGGTAAAACCTGGGTGTCCCTTCGTGCCTTGGCCACACAATTATTTTCAACCAGCAGACCTGAGCTGAGCTGTCAGTCCCTGGAGATGGACCTTTTGGGGTGACATTCTCAGCGGACCTTCGTCGTGTCTGGAATCCATTTCCCCCTTCCAATTAAAGCTGGCAGAGCCTGACTTCTCTGACCTGCAGAACATGTTCCAAGGTGTTGCCTATGAATTACTTTTTACAGGGTAGGCACGCTGAGCTGTGGGAACGGGGATGCTCGTACCGGGCCTCTGTCTTTCCACCCTCCTGAGAACAGAATTACATGTGAGTGCCAGGGACTGTTACCAGTCTTGTTACAGGATTGGGATTCTTCTCCCACAAATAGGGGGAGAAAAAAGTAAATCTATCAATTTCCCAGGTGTTGATGCCCCTATGTTCGCTGCCATGACTGAATTAACTGAATTAATTCCATATTTTGAAAGGGAAATTTGTGGGTCCAAAAGCTCTATTTGACATTTCAGCTTTAACACTTGTTTTTTTTCTTTCTTTTTTATTATCATCTAATGGGGTTTCACCCATTGTATGTGAGGGTGGCCTTTTGTAACAGCTGCTACTTGCTGGACCATCGGTGTCCTGCTTCATTCTGAGGTAAACTTGGGATGCAATGACCCTTCAGTACTGTCATTGTTGATCCTTGGACACAAAGGTGACTGCAGTCGCTGTCCTTCGCTCTTGCCGAGCAGGGCGAGGGCTCTGCTCCGTGTGCTCCAGGCACCTGGCAGCAGTCTGAGAAAAGCCAGCTCAAAGCGAGCCCCCAGAATCCCCCACCCAGCTCCACTGGTGACCCCAGCCCACAACAGTCAGCCTGCATAATCCCAAATATTTCAAATCAAAACCAGAATCAGTTCTGTAGCCCAGAAGGCTAATTAAGACCATTCCTGTCATATCCATAACGCAGGATCCCCAGCCTGAGCAAGTAATTGGGAACAGGGGCAGGGGGCAGGTCACATTATCAATATCAATTATTTTAATCTGCACAAAGAAGCTGCAATAAAGGGGAAAATGAGAGGCCAAACTTTGTCTACCAGCACTAACAAACAAAGGGCTGCAACTCACCTGCTGGTTTCAACCAGACAGAGGGACGAAGAGAAGGGCGAAGCTGAAGATATCTCTGAAGGGGAGGGGGCGAGCAGGGAATCTGCTCGTAATTAGGATGATAAAACTGGGTATTGGACCAGCTCATAAGTGGACCTGGGCCAAATGTAGTCTGCTGTGATGTATGTTGGCCACCCCAGCTCTCCAGTTCCAATCCCGAGCCGCAGTCCAAAACCTACATGGGCTTCTCTGCCAAGAGAATTAATGAAAACACATGGCCTCCATCTCGCGCGTGGTGAGCGCCCTGGACTATTTATTTGTAGTAGAACCAGCAGCTATGCTCGTGGAAAATAACATTTCCACTTTTGTCAGGAATCATGCATAAAACAGTAAAATGTTGCTATGGTTTGGGTAATTAAATGGAGCATAGTTTTGCTCCATCTTTCCTTTCTAATGTGCAGGGCCTTAATCCCAGTCTTTGTGGAGATCTGTTCCTCCACTGAAGACCCTCTGTTTAGAGATCTGTGGCACTGTGTAATTTGGAGCAGGAAATGGCACAACGCATGGTTTACATAGGAAAGGTATTTTCCTACCAGCCCAATGCTCTTCTGATCCCTGAGGAGTAAATGGGCTCCATTAAGTGTGGGAGGGAAAGATGGACGGTGATGGAGAAGGAGAAGACTTTGCTACAGCACCATACACATCCTGGCACTAAAAGGTGCCTGGAGACTGGGGTGAGGGGTGGGGATAGAAATATTTGGAGGATTAATTGTGGTTCTGGGTGCCAGGAGTCCCAAACTCTAATCCTAGTTTGGCAAGGCACCATGAACAGGGAATTTAGAACTCACACCTTCTCTGTGAGCTTCTCTGCTAATGTGGCCTGAGGCTCCAGGGTGGATGTGTAGGTTGGACCCTGGTGTGGGAGCAGGTTGGGGGTTCCCAATGCCTATGGTGGCCCGTAGCTTCAGGTGCAGTGGTGTCCACACTAGCATGTGAAAATGGACATGCCTGTGTGGTAACTGGCAGGTGAAGCCCTGATGTTCCACAGGCTTTATTTCTCATTTGTTGGGTTTGTTGTTGCTTCGCTGCTGGCTGTGGTTAGGTGGCTTTTTCCCAGTGAAACAGAGGCTTTTGCTCCACAGAACCTGTTCCTGATGCAGTTAATGTGGAGGGAAGCAGCTTCTGGGTTTTAGGTCTGTTTGTCATCATGATTATTAAGCATTTATCTACTGTGTACACAATGGTTTACAAATATGTGTGCAGCGGTTTGCAGCCTGGAGCTGGATTTCTGCTTCCTCTGGAGCACATGGCACGGATCCCATGGTGTTTGGTGGCATCCTGCCTGTTGGGTGAGACAGAGCAGCCTTGGGGACCCTGCTGAGGGTGTGAGGTCCCTGCCTGCTCCAGAGGCATACTTCCACCCCTGCAGAGCACAACAGCTCCCTCCCACAGCCAGGATCCCATATAGACAAGGGTAAAAGTCTGCTATAGAAGGTTTTGTGATACTTGAGGCTGTTTCTGGAGCTTGTAGGACATGGCATGGTCTGGAGCAGCTTTCTAACTGCTTTTTGTTAGTAGTACCAGGACCATAGGCCAGATCAGGGAGCACCAGTCTGCTCCCCAGGGGCCTCTTACAACTCCCTGCTGTGCCAAGCTTTATCTGGCCCAGGCGCTGCTGATTCTGGGTGTGCTGCTTAGCTGGCAGAAGCACAGTGTCTTAACATGCTCCAAAAGGTGCATGTGGTCTTACACACGACCTGTGTTTTAAAACCTCCCCACCAAACCTGCAGCCCCCTGACCCTTGGGCTCACACTGCAGAGCACCTTGCGACCATATGTCTTGGCACAGGGGCAGGTTTGAGTGGCACGGGAATGGGATGAGCATTTCTGACCCACAACCAGTCCTAACAGAGCCTGTGGTTTTTGGATGCTGGTGGTGGTGGTCTTGGCAGAGCAATTAAGGAGTTTAGAAATGGGAAGGTCCTATGTGGTCACATCTACTGCATCTCCCCTGTTCTGCTGCAGAAATACTCCCCGTGGGATGCGATCCAGCAATGCATTTTTATAATGGCTGCCAAAGCATTGTTGCTTTTTAATTACAGACAGATATCTTGTAAAATTCAACCACCAACTGGTAGGAACAGCTGCTGGAGCAGCTGCTCAGCCAGGCGAGCGTGTGGAGGGGAGCCCTGCTGGGCATCTTCCTCCTCTGCCCCCTCTGCACTCAGAGGGGAAGCGGTAAACACATCCAAGGGGTCCCTCGTGTCCCATCCTCAGCTGGGACAGTGCTGGGTGAAGCTCAGTCAAGGAGCAAGCCATGGCATGCATCAGGCATGGAAACTGTGACCTCTCCCCTCACCACTGGAATGACTCGTACGTTGAATTTTAAATTTTAAGGTTTTCTCAAGTGATGTTTTGTATCTGAGAGTTTCTCAGTGGTTTGTGTCCCTTGCTGCAGAAAGGCAGGCAAGGAAGGCAAACGTGCTGCTGAGACAAAGATAAAGGGGAAGGAGAGGCAAAACTTACTCCTGGAGCAACAAAATCTTTATTGTTGGCAGTAAGCCCCATTATTTGCCTTTTTGCTGCAGAGCTACCTATAGCTACTCAGGATGGGTCAGTTGTCACCAAGCAGGAAGGTCTGAAGGACTTTGCTGAACCAACCTCTGCTTAATAACTGAGTCACATTTCAGTTCTGAATTTGTCAGTGCTGCTGAGAAAAGCTGTTCTTTACGTAAGACGCTGCGCAGCCACAAAGGTCACTTCTTCTGATTTGTACAAATTGTCACTAATTATTCTGTAACTGTTTTTCTTAAATAGAGGCTGTCAATCAGTGCTCCAGCTTCTGGCATACAGCAGCTCTCCAGTTCCTGGAGAAGCTCTTCGGAGCACAATGTCTTTTGTACCTAATTACAGGCTTGCTGACTGATAGCTGTGCTGATAAGGATGAGAAGGAAGCTGGAACTGCTCTTTAACTGCCTCTTGATTTCTTTTCTCCCTTCCCTTTGCTGTGTTAGGCCTTGTTAGACATTTCATCTTGCTTTTCCCAGCCTATTATGAAACAAAAAGCAAATAATAGCTAGCAATTCATTTTGATAAATCAGAAAATGATCTCCTTTCTTGATCCCTGATGTCACAGGATGGGCTTTATTCCAAGACTTTGCATTGCTGGAAGCAAAACTGTTCCTAGCAGGGAAGTAGGTACTCGGGTCTTGTGCTCGAAACGTGTGTTTTAAAGCTGCAAATTAATATGAGGGAAATGGTGCTGAATTAAACAGTCAACAGGAACATTCAGGAGAACTAATCATGCAAAGTATTTTGCAGATACACTTCCTTTTGTTGTAAAGTGTTTATGTAGAATCCTATGTTTACAATCATGGCTCTCTACAGCATTTTCTCCATTCTTAAGGCAGTACAGGTGATTCCTCACAGGACAGATGGTCACAATAATCAATTATTGAGGCCAACAAAGTATATGCCCAAGCTGTGGCCTCACTGTGGAGCTCCCAGGTCTGGTCTGGCTATGGGAGCTCAGGTTTGATGGGTGGGCTTTCCACTAACTGTCATCTTCTGGGGGAAGCCCAAATCTTCCCCTTACAGCAGCCACCAAAGAGGAACCAAAGAACTCACCTCGGGGTTTCTGGCACAGCATGGCTGAGCCTGTTGGTTGGTGTGAAAGGGTATCATTTTATTTCATTGAATGCAGAATAATTCACATCTCTGCTCCTTCTTTCCTGCAGCATGTGAACTTGCACAGTGTTACTGATGGATTTTGCTGGCTCTGCTTGGGACAGTAGGTGCTGGCTCCCAGACGCTGTGTTTCTGAGGTCAGGCTGCTTCCAAGTCCCGGTGCATGTGTGATCAGATGAGCTTTGCTGTGGAATAAGCCTCATAAAGTATATTTAGGAGATCCTGCTCAGACAGGGGGTTGGACTAGATGATCCTTTGAGGTCCCTTCCAACTCCTGATACTCTGTGATTCTCAGGCTTGGAGGATGAACAAAATGCAGCCTTGGCATGGGGAAAGTTTACAGATTTTTCCAAAAGTGTTTGAAAAGGGTGTGGAAGGTGTCTGCAGTTGCAGGGCCTGGGGTGAGCTCAGCACTGCTGGACATGTGACTGTGAGCCCTGGGTGACTGCCTGCCCTCAGCATCTGGGGGGGGGTTCAGAAGTGACCACAGGAGTGGGTAGATGTGCTGTGGGTGATCTGTTTCTGGAGTCGCTCGCAGCCTGTCCTTACTTGAGACAGTAAAATTTGTATTCTGAATGCTGTGTACTCATGTAAACATGAGTAAAGCGAGCTGTGATCCATCTCTGTCCTCACTGGACTATTTGCCCCAGAGAAGCCAAAGCTGCTGTTGATGACTCTTCCATAAAGAGAGCAAGGCAGCCAAAATGTGGAACTGCCTGTGGTGGATTATAAACAGTGTTTTTTTCATCTTCTGTTGTAAAAGCAAGCAGTTCTTTAAGGTGACTGATACCAAAAGGGAAAGTGTGCTTCTCAGCTTTTTTTCTTTTTGCTTTTTTTTTCCACTTGGTCATAAGTTTTGAAAAATGACCATTTCAGAAGCATAATTGAAAAAACAGTTGTCCTCATTCACACGTATCGAAGGGCTGCTTGGTGTGGATTTGAAACTGAGGATTAGGTGCTTTCTTCTGGTTTTTGGTGATTTGCATGATGTCAGTGCTAGCACTGGAAGAAGGGCCAATTCCTGACCCTGCCTGTGATCAATTAAGTAACAAGATCCATCATAAGGTAAGTGCATGAAGCAATAATATTGGCAGATAAATGTCAACACGACATCAAAAGCTTATTGCTCTGTATCTGGATTTTGTATCAGGCTGCTGTGAGAAGGTCTCTATCTGACACAGGTCTGCAGATGAATCCCAGGTGCTCTGTATTGGATGCAGGATACCTTTGAATGCAATTTGCTAGAAATGTTTGTTATTCCCAGCTTTGGGCTGGGCTCTGCTGTTCTGAGAACAGTTTAATGTCCATGTCACTTAAAAAGAGAGGGAGCAACTGCTTTTAAAGGTGTTACTTGTGCTCAGCTTGGGAAGATGGGTGTTGCACAGGTCAGGTTTACTGGCAGAAGCACAAGCAGAGGTTTGGTGACTGTTTAATGTCCCACTGAGAGCCTCTCAGAAGGTGACCTGGTTTTCCAGAGTTTGGATGCTGGCAGTGGTTCTGCTGGTGATGATCAGCACTTCTGAAAATGAGGTCTGAGCCCCTGAGGGCTGCGAAGCAGTGAATCTCCACGAGTGGAACCATCCTCATGGAGTTGTCATTTTGGAAGACATAATGATAAATATTGACATTTATGTCCAGTCACACTGCTTTTTAAAAAGAGAAAAGGAATGCAGGTCTTCCACAGTCAAAGGATGCCCCAGAAGATCTGAGGTGATTAATAACATTGGGTCTTATGCAGAACAAAAGCAGATTTCTCCTACTTGTAGGGACGTGATAGGTGATATTTTATTCGAGGCAGAGCAGGCAGGGAAGCTGCTTTCCAGAGTGTCACACTCGTCAGTCAGTGTTTGGTTCGGGAGTCTGGCTTGTATAACCCTGAACAGCAGACATGACAGACCAATGGTACACGACTTCACCCCTCAGAGTCAGCATCAGTTCATGTCGTCTTCCTCGGGACCAGGGTCCTGGCAGGGAACACAGGAGAAGGTGGAGGGCTGGGAGATCAGAGAGCTATTGAAATACAAAGGTAGAGCTGCAAGCCAGCATCCTAGAGCAGACCCAGCATCTTTGGTCCAGGCTCAGGAAACCAGATACTACTGAAGTAAATTGGTTGTAAGCAGGTGCTGAGAGAGAAACTTTCAGAATAGCATTAGAAGGAAACTGGTGGCTGGAATGGGAGGGATGGGATAAGCAGGCAGTAAGTGATCCCTCCCAGGCGCTGGCTGCCATGGGCACCAGAACACAGTTTTGCTGCAGGATTTGATTTACCTCTTTGATGCAGTTCAAGAACTTCTTTTCTCTGTGTGGTTCTTCACCAAAAGTAACTGTACTCAGCCAATTCAAAACTGAAGTGAGTAACCTCTGTGATTCTCACTTGGGTACATCCAGACAGGTTAGTGGCACCTGCCGCTTGGGTCTCCCACCACTTCCCACTGGATACCCCAGCTTTCCTTGGATTTCCAGCAGTATTAAACCAAAATAGGATAAACTAGCAGAAGTTTAGTGGAAATGCCCCCCAGGGAACTTTCTGTTGTGAGTCTTTTGAGGTTTTTGAAGCGTAGGAAGACATTATCCCTCCCCACTGCCGGGATCAGCAGCAGAACTGTCAGTCACACGCTGTAAATGCATTGGGAATATGCCAATACCGTTTTCAGCAGTAATACAATTCCTCTTCCTGGATTCTTTTCTGTTTTTCTTAAGGATTTGTTTTAAGCCTGGTGAAAGCTTCCTGTACAACTATTGGATTTCATCTCTTCGTTACACTCTCCCACTGTTTCAAACTCGTTTACAGACCACCCAGGACCCTCATCACTTGCCTTTAAATATTCTCCTTTTTTCTCTTCCTCCCTGCCTCCGCCCATTTGGTGGTTTTCAATCCTAATCAGATTAATCCTCACAGCCCATTCGCAGCCACTTAATCAGCTCTCCATGCTCTGACCCTGTACTGGCCTTACTGGCCACCTTCTCCAGAGGACAGGAATGATGGAGCCCATCGCTTCCCGATGCCTGCTGTGGCCTGTGGGGAATAATCTGCTGCTCATGAAATGTTCAGGACCCAGGAGGTTTGTCAGCTTTGAAGATAACAGAGGCAATGCTCCAATAATTATTTAAATTGTGGATTTATGAGCTAGTTAATGGTGTGTTTTAAGAAATCTGCAAAGAGAAGGAAGGTGACAAATTTCAGTGTTATCTGGAAGACAGAAACAAGAGGGGAAAATGGAAAGCTCTTAAATTTTCATCTACCAATCTTTTCAAGTAGCATGGCTTGATTTATGGATGAGAACTGTCTAGTTGGCCTTCTCTACAGAGTGTCAGCACCTCCTCCATTTCTGCCACAGCATCTTGGTTCCTCCAGCTCCACAGTCACATCCACCAGGCAGGACTGGCTGCCTGGCCCAGGACACTGCTGTGATGGAGAAGCCTCAACACCCACTTTGGGACTTGCTTGGATGTTCCCAGAGCTCTCACCCAGGTGTACCCACCCCTGCATACTCTGAATGGTAAAACTCTCCATAACAATAAGTATACAGATTATTTTGTCATCCTTTAGGGAAGGCGTAGACGATAAATACTGTCTTTTGTGGTCTACATAGCAACATGCCAGCTGCTATCCACAGGGGATCTGGTCTTCTCATCTATTCCCACCTTCCCTGTTGTTTGTAGGGGATTAACCATCATTCCAGTTCCCTTGCTTTGGAGACTTTTGGGATGATGCAAACTGTTGGTGTCTGCCAAAATTTAGTGCTGCTCTTTTTCCATGACGTTTGTTCTCAGTGGTCCAGAAGTCTAAGTGAAAATGAAACTTGAACGCTGTGATTTCACGTAGTCTCAGCTGCAAAATGCTGTATAGAGAACTCCAATGTACAATTACATTAGCCAAAAACCAGCCTACATCCCTGCCATCTGCTTTTCCAGGGAAAGCAAAATAACTACATGCTTTTAATTGCAGATAGAGTTTAAACAAATAGGGTGTTGGCTTACAAACTGGTGCTTTCTTCTTTGGAGATCGGATTACATTTTCATCAGATTATGAAAACATGCTACTATTTCATCTATTTTTTTGACTGTTAAATGTGTTAAATTGTTTAATGAATTTTCACATAATAGACAAATCTGTCCTAATTTAATAAGTAAAATATTGAATTTGTTGCCTAGAAAATAGCAGATACATGATAAAGTTCTACTGAAGAAGCTGCATTCCCAGTGGTGGATGTGTTCACATACATCTTCTCCTCTGGTCTCTTACTAAAGCCATTACAGGTCTCAGGTTAGCACGTTATTAATTATTCATGCACCAAAAGTTTTAAATTCAGCTTGGAGTTTTACTTCCACAGAAGCATGAGTCTGTCCAGGAGGACCAGCCATTGGCAGAATTTCATAAACAGTAGAGCCTTTCTATTTGCTGGTAAAAGTTTTGAATTATTTGCATGTCTTCTATTTACCTTTAATTTATGCTGTTTCTATCCAATTCTCTGTGATTTGAATTGAATTGCAGCACACAAGTGATGTCACTTCAGTAATCAGGGGGCTGATGGTCCAATACCAGTCCCTCCCTACTGTAGATTGGGGAGAATCCCACATACTTCTCTATTGCAGGTTTTATTCTGTCTTGCAGCTATTACATCACTCACAGTGAGACCATGTAACTCTGTGAAAAGAGTATGGCATTAGGATGGTGCACGAATGAGTTAATTTTAAGACTCTGCTGTGGTGTTTTGCTCCAAAGTCGTGTGCGCCAAACTGACCTTTAATCTTGGAATATAAATCACTTTCCAGTCCTATTATTTGTAAAATCCTACAGGCTTGCAAATGCACAAAAGAAGCCTTTGTCTCTTATTAATTTAATTTATAGGTTAAAGTTTCAAATCAGTGGCAAGCAAAAGCTGATTTACTATTCACTTCAGGAATTGCTGTTCTGGAAAGCATGGCATTTGCTAGACGGCCTAGAAATTGTGATATGTAATTAGGAGCTTCTGTAATTATATATAATGTAATATAATTTGCTTATCTTTTTTGGTATGTATTCTACATAAAAGCTGGGAGGGCAGTTCCATGTGGATTAGCTCTTTCAACCCTAAAAACTCAAGAGATCAGTAAAGCCACGGGGTTTTGTCTTATTCTGTTAACATTGTGGCAGGATCAATGCTATCAAGCATTTGAAGTTGCTGCCCTCTTCTTTCATGTGTAGAATCATCCCCTCTTCTCTTATACAGTGTCATTTGTGTTGCAACAAAACCAGCCAATTCTCTGATAAAAGCAGTATGGGGCTTCTTACTGCCAGTTTAAAGCAAGATAACAAATCCTAAGTTTTTTATTTAAGCAATTTTGTAACCCAGTTTTCTAGTCTGTCTCAAAATAACTTGAGACAAGGAAATAAAACTTCTCCATAATGGTACAGCCATAACACATTCCAGGGTAAAAGCGCTGCTCAGGGTGCTCACTAGAAGCTTTTACCTCTCAACCAATTTACATGGAAAAGTAGGGATTGTGAATTGTTGCCCATGTAAGCATTATGGGAATATTTGCATTAAAAATGGCATTTATCTTGCTCATATTCATGAATTCACTTATCTATATTTTCCAAGGATCATATTCTTCCTCTTCCCTTTCAGCCTGGCCGTCTCGATGGCTAAAAGGGCTTTTATTGCTTTAGCATTAATCAAGACATTTGACAGAATTGAACTGGATCCTGTCCAATTAGACTGAGACAATATTGAATTTCGAACTGTCATGTTGGATCCATTTGAATGTAACACAAGCTTGTCGGGCTCTGCAATCAATACACCGGTCTAACAGTCCCAGCGAGGTGAATGAATGCCCACCTTCCCCCGGCCGCCGGGGACGGTGGCTGAAGCCAGAGGAGCTGTGCCTGGGCTCTCTGCTAGGGTTTCCCGGCAGCTGCTGAGGGCACTGAACAAAAGCCGTGTGGACAAGCAGGGAGAAGGCTTTTTTTTTTTTCCTCTTCCTAGAGGTGTGTTCAATGAACTCAGCATCCTCAAGGAACCTGTGAATGTCTGGACTCCTGCTGCTGATTCCCCTCATACCTAAAGCTCAGCATTCCAAGCCATTGGCTGACAGTGGTGAGTTGGGACCAGAACCCCTGCACCCCTTTTTTCATTTGTGTTTACTCTTAGGAGCATAGACACAAGGAAGAAAGTTTTTACTGGTTTTATGGGTGGTGAAACACTGGTGCAGGTTGCCCAGAGAGGGGGTAGATGTCACATCCTTGGCAACACTCAAGGTCACGTTGGAGAGGGCTCTGAGCAACCTGACTGAGATGCAGGAGGGTTAGACTAGATGACCTTTAAAAGTCCTTCCAACCCAAACCTTCCTCCGATTCTATGACTGCCTCTTTAACTTCTGGGTGTCAGGCCATCCCCACTCACATAGAGGAGAGCATGGGGAGACTTTAACCCCCAACTGCTGGAGCTAAGCAAATTCTGCTCTGCAAATAATACAGAGCAGTTATGGAAATATAAAATGTGAGTTGGCTTGAATACCCACTGGTCCAAACTGCATCGCTTGCCACAGCGAGCACGTAGGTTTGTTGGTAGCTCAGGGGCCTTGCAGTAGTCTTCATCTTGCTTGATAAAATTTCCTGTCATCTGTCTGAGGAGCAGAAATAGTATCCCCACACAGGAGGTGGCCCACGCTCTGTATGAAATGAGCTAGGACTGGTAAGTCCTTGAGGCAATAGTTGCAATTAACAGTTTGCAAGCAGCCCACAGTGGAAATCTGCTTGAATGTGTTACCCTTGGCCCTGAGGCAAATAAGTGAAATATTTTAATTCAAGGAGTTAATTGCAATTTTAGCAGCCTTTCGGTACCGGGTTTGGCAGATGATGTGAAGTGCTGTCCTGCTAAGCCAAGTCACTGGGAACACTGGCACAGATGTTGAAACCCAACATGAGCAAGCACAGGCTGGGAACGTTTCTTGACTCATTATGTTGCTCATTAATGATTTTTTAGTATTGCTGCCACAGTGTAAGTTGCTGCAAATCAGCTAAAGAGTATTTTCAGCAAAGTATTCCCTAGAAAAGAGAGTCCTCTAAGCCGATAGCACGGTCAGACCCTGAGATGTCTGACCAGCTCAGAGCACTGTCTCCCTTTGCCCTTGCTCTCCGGTTCTGTTGGTAAACAGAGCTGATGGACGTTTCACGGCCTGTTCCTCCTTTTGAACATTGAACCTGAACTATCTGAGTGCACAAGGGATTGACAGGAGAGAGCAGGAGCCAAAGAAAAGTGCAGTAACCTCTTTTCTCTGCCAAAAGAAGTGAAAGGATAATGTAGCATGTAGTTATGAAAGGGTGGTTTTCTCAAAGCTGGTCAAACCTGACTTTCCTCATTGAGCTTTGGTTTTATGATAGAGAGCAACTTGCTTTTGTAACTTGCTGAGGTTAAAGTTCACATGAGGGTACCTCTCTGAATTCCTGCAGCCCTGGTCTCTTGTATTTGGGTTTGGGCACTGTCACTAAGGAAACTTCTTCTTCCAATAGTTCCAATCTTGTTTCTACCAGAGGATGCTTGGGAAGGTCCTACAGAGATTGTCTAAGAGAGACTGAGGGTGCCAGAGAGGTTTGATACCTGAGACCCGCCAGTTGGAGGGAGCTGACCCCCCTCCCTGCCAGGGTGCCCTGATTTCCTCCTGGTGTTCCTGAAGAGGTGCTGCTAAACATGTATTCCTTCTGCCAATGGTCCCCATGGAATGACCTTGCAGGGCAGGAGGCAGTTGCAGGGAGCTAAGAAGCTCACCTTTTCTTGGCCGAATCATGCTGGGATGGTACTTGTAAGAGGTGCTGAGCATTTCCAGCAGGTTGATCCTTTTGCTTCCCAGAAACCTGCACAGGCAGAGTTTTAAAAGGGCAATCCTCTAATTCTGTAAGCCACTGGTCTGAATGTCACTATGGTCTGTGAATTTGTCATCATTGAGAATTTCCTCTAGAAGCTTTCTAAGAAATGTTACCAGAAACACATCTTTAAAAAGCCTCTTTTTTTTCTCCATTAAAGCATTTTCGCTTCTGCAGAATGTTTGATCATTACTATTCCTCTGTGTATGTTTGTGTGCAATTTTCATCACGTTGCTCCTGCCATACATTTTCCTAACCACGAGCAGGATCTAACAGTGCTTTTTATAACTCCCCTTTGCAGTTATCCATGCCAAATATGCAGAAGCAACACACGTGACCCCACCGTGCTACCAGCAGACAAGCGCTGGCTGATTACCTTGGGGGGATGTAAAGGCCAGCAGTACTTAGCAAACATGGCTGGTGAGCTGCTGAAATATTAGAAATTTGCTTTCTGTTGTTTTATTGCTCCTGTAAGTCTCAGCAGTATGAGTAGCATCAAGCCCATCACTTTCCCCATTGCTGTAATGAGTTTATCAAGCTGATGGGTGAGGGTGGAGGGGAGTTCCTGGGGATGATGGAGTGTGATGCTGCATAGACACGAAAGTCGTGTGTGTTGTGCTGTGTAATTAAACACAAAACTTTCTCAGCTAGGAAGTACTTCTGAGACTTGAGGTTGATGTGTTGTCTTGTTTATGGGACAGCTGTAGGTAAAAGGTGCTGAAGGACTGTTAGAAAATAAGCATGGGCATTTTTTTTGTTGCTTTCTCTTACTTGTGGAATAATAGATCTTCTGAAGGTGGCAGTTTAACAGTTTGGATGCTTTTGAGGTTTTTATCCATGACTTTGTCTTGTTTAGTGTCTTTGTATCTGTACCCTGCATGAGTTATTACATCTTCCTCTTCTTCCTAGCCAGAAAAACTGAAGAGTAACCCAGTGTGAAGGGTCAGGAGTTGGGACCCTGCAAGGCTCGGAGGGCCCGAGGGAGAAGCTGAAGCGCGGGAGCGGGTATTTACCCACAGGCTGTACTCCCTGCTCAGCACAGTCTCCTGTTTTGTCTGACGAGGATGAGTCCAGGTTTCATTTTATGGGATTTGCCTGCAGCAAATCTCAGAGGAGCTCATGCCAGGCTTGAGACCTTTCAGCCTGTCTCCCTCTGAGAGTACTTTCTTTGGGCAATAATACAGGCTTTTAGCAGGGTTGCCTCTGCATCAAGCGTGGTATGGGTTTAATTTGCTAGTTAAGATGTTACTGACTTCTCCTACATTTCTAATGTTTCCTCCTCTACGAAATCTTATATGTCACCTATACAGGAGCCGTTTTGGCTGGGGGTTTTTAGGAGAGCACTCAGGAATTTCTTACTGTTTCCCTGGCACTTTAGTTCAATTTACACTGTACACTAAAGAAATAGTTCCCTTTAGGTTAGGATAGGTTACACGCTCTCCTCCGTGGAAGAACAAAGGGCTGTCTGTTACAGTGAGCGTGGTTATGAGTTGGGAAGTGATGCTGCAGACGGTGAGGATGCGAGATGGGCTTTTGGGGGATGTATTTCACGTTTAGGGGGATTGATGAGAATGGCAACATTGCTGCAAAATAGGACACAAAGAACCTCTTAAATACTGGGAAATGTAGAAATAAATTAGATGATTAAGTGCAGGGTGTTGTCTGCATTGTTTCTACGGCAGCCAGTCATGGTTTGGGGAGGCTGGATCTTGAGGTCCTGTCTTGCTGAGAGGGGGCAGTGGGGTCAGGCAGGTCGTTGCAGCCCTTAGGCAGTATCGGTGCCTGTGAACAGCTCTGCCCTTCCGCAAAGGCCGGGCAGACTCCTCCGGCTCCATGGAGTCTCTCAGCATCTTTGTACCAGATTTGGGCTTTCTCAGAGCTGCTGAGATGCTGATCTACAGCCATGGGCCCAGGTGGTGGCTGGGTGAAACAGCTTCAGTTTCTTTGTTCGCATTGGTAATTTCACCACATCTTTGTGGGGAATGTCAGGTTTTGCCTTCCCTTAAGTTGTCCTACCTGATCCCTGGTTGTGCTGCAGTGTTTCCTGCTTTTTGGGTCACATCCACTCCATGGCTGCAGGCTGATAGAGCTCATCCTTGCATCTTGGGGGCAGGGGAGCTCTGTGTAGAGCGTTCTTTGATATTCTCAGAAGCACATGACATCAAACCTCTAGATAGCTATAGCCATTGATGTCTCTTCATGCAGACTTTCAGTCCAACCTATTTTTAGAGGCCATTGGAGATGTGCTCCATGGCCTGGTGTTCATGTGGCTCTGGTGCATGCAAACCTCTGCACAGTAGCAAGCCCTGACCTTTCTTGCAGGGCTTTTCACGCTGGGAAAAATGAACCCCCATGGGCCCTTAATAGGTGTTTTCATGTTTGGTTTAAGGAGACTCCACAACATGCTGGTTTTATGGGTATTGCATTTGTGTGCACCAGAGCTGGCTTTAGGGTCTCTCTGGGATGAATGGCCTAGTTATTCCCTCAGTCTTTTCTTCCAGAAGTTGTGTTTCGAGGTAAAGCAGTTGTAAATTTGTGTAATCTCTCCACTGCCATCAGGAACTTCTGCTGCAGTATAAGACTGAGGGCCACAAAGAAGATTTTTACAGTGATTTTTACCTGGAACAGTGGTTGGAATGAGTTGAGGTTTGTAGAAATGGAGAAATGGGAGGTAACATCTTAGATCTCCTCCTGCTCTTCTTAGAAAATCCCAGGACTGCGCCTTCAGTCTGTAAATGTTTTTTTCCCAGTGCAAATATGGATTTTCATAGGGCTTGAGGGAGCTTTGCCTGCCCTCAGAACCATGCAGATCCAAGAAGTTATTCTGGAAGGTCATCCACCTGATGATCAAAGACCAGAAGACTTCCTGGCCATGGCAGCCAGTGCAGTCAGTTGGGGAGGTATGGAGAGAAAGTCTCTTGTCTGTCTGAAGCCAGATGGGTACATGGTGCTCAGTAAAAATTGCCAGCTTTGGATTTCAGCAGAGCATCAGACTTGAAATGCTTGGTTTTAGGGGGAACTCCTGCCAACCTCCCTTCACCCATGGCTCTGAGGAGTTGTCCATCTCGAAGATGATCCTCCCTTTGCAAGCCAGCAGATTTAAGCCCAGCCTGCCTGAGGTAATGCCAGACCCAGCGCCTGTAGAATGGCTTAGGGAAGAGTAAAAGCCATCAAAAGCAGGAGGTGGGTTTCATTGTGGAACCAGCAGCTCACACATCTGATGTCCACTGTACAGCTATGTGCCAGAAAGGTGACAGCCAGGTGCTGTGGGAATATTTGACTGTTAGCCAAAACATGCTCTCACAAAAGCATCTTGGGAAGCATTCCTTGCAGCATACATACATTCATCTGGGTCCTGAGTGTGCAGCATGCTGGCCATCAGCATGTCCAGGGGGACAGAGTCAGATGTCAGTGGGTAGTAATTAATTCACCGTTTAGCATTGTAGATTTTTAATTGTTTTATGGCTACTGAGAGAGCCAGACTCTTGGATTGCTGGTTTTTTATTGTAGTCCATTAAGAATGCTTGCTTCAGGATTTGGTTTTACCTGTTGAAAGAATTTATTATAAAAGATATTGAGAGCTTTGTCTTATTTCGTTTACAGATTTCATGGGATAAATTGTATCCATGTTACAGGGCCATGAATGTATGTCTATGACACCAGCTGGTTTTGATAAACTATAAAATGGCCTGTCTCAAGTAAATTAAACACAAATTTTACGAAACAATTATGCATTGGCCTTTTCATTCCCTTCCCTCAAAGTTTGAATTTAATTTTATTGCATGAGATTTAGCAGAAATTTAATACTTTATCTTCTTCTGAAGAGGGAACCATCTCTCCGAGGCCCAGCATTCCTTTGGCTGTACAGCATGGATTTTGGGTTCCAAGCAAAGCTGATGCTTTGCCAAATTTAAGTTACTCTGTACCCAAGCTGCCCAAGTTTAGTGGATGGTTAAAACTTTTGAAGTTTGCTCAAGAATGTGCTTCACGTTTAGTTGCGTGGCAGGAAAGATTCCTCCTTTTTAATTTTTCATTTAAAGCAGCCTTTGGTCAGAAAGCCAGATGCAACCGAGATGTCATGAGTCACTAATCTTTCAAAATGCTGGGTTAGGCCTGCAGAGGTATCTGTTTATTCAGTAAGGATCCAAGACTTATCTTTATTGAAAGAAAGTAATTTAGAGCAACTGATGCAGCCCTTAGTCTTTGTGGATATTAGATGAGCGTCTAATCTTCTGTGCAGTGGGGATGCGGTCTTCTAACTTTACTAATGACAGGAATTTCATTAGTATCTGTGGGGCTCCAGTGTAATAAATACTTCCATGTGTGAGAATTTTGACAGTTCAAGATAGGAATTTTATGGATGTTTCTGCATAAAGGCATTCACCATCTCAGGATCATCCAAGGAATGATTGAAACAAAACATGAGTGGTGTTGCTGGAGAAGGAAAACCTGCCACACAGGTAGAAAGGAAAGAGAGTTTAGAGGGTCTTGTGAGTGTTGCTGAAGCCTGGGGAACCCTGAGGTACCGTAGCATTGATGTCATAGGAAATGTGATGGGTCAAGAATATTGAAACAGGATGTGGTAGTAGAGGAGCATGTTCAGAGGCAGATCTGTAGAAGACCAGGCTTTGGAGCTTTGGCTCCTGAGCCTGGTCTTCTGATGGTGTTTGGTTCTGTTTGCTGCATACAGAAGATCTGCATCCCAGCAGACGAAACTGGGAAGGAAGCTAAGACTGCTCAAGTGTTTAACTGATGCACCCAGGAGTTACTTATGACCTGTGTCCAGAGATCAGGCTGCTTCTCCATACGTGGTAGAGCCGCTGGCCACTGCTGTCTCTAGGAGTGCCATCTAGTGCTTCCCTGTAGTACTGGAGCATCCCAATCCATTTTGGTGAAGTAAGGCCTCCATTGGCTCGATCTGTTCTGCTGAACCAAGGACTTCTGGAAAACTAGGCGCTTTTGTTCTGAGTATCTTTGGAGGCTTCATCTTTGTCTTCTGCCTGGCATGGGCTTCTGGATTGAGCATGAGATGTTAGATGGATATCTCCTTAAACAGGTTTACAGGCATACTGGGAAATTAACTTGTATTGCTGTCTTCTCTGTTTGAAAGGGGTGGTATCTCTGTAGGGACTCAGCACAGTTCGGTGAAGACAAACGGTCCCTTCTTCCCGTGACTTTGAGATCGCAGCACAGTGCTGAGGACAGGCGATGGGTTTGCCTTCCCTGGGGGTGCCTGGCATAGCTGCCAAATTGCAAAAGCTAATTTGTTAGAGCCAGGCTCTGGTCTGACAGCTGCCAAACCGTAACACACTCTGTAGTAGCAAATATGGTTGACCATGGTCTTTATATTGCTGCTTCATGGAGTTACCCCCTTGATATTAATGCTATGGGGTAAAACTGGGCTTTAAATGCCTTTTTACAGTCTGCTCCCTCAAAGAATGTCCTTTGTTCCTCTAAACTAAAATTGTGCAGTTTCTGTGGCAGGATGGTGCCCTGAGCTATCTCGTAGGAGGGTTGAGGTGGGTGGAAGAATGATCACATTATTCCCTGTAGACATGTGGTTAACTGCACACGCAAAGGGGCCGCTTTCATGGGCGCGGGTGTCTGCGAGAGTGTCAGGCTTTCTTCTGAGTTGCACGGGGAAGAGGGGGCTGGGGGCTTGTTTGGGTTTGCCCCAAAGGGGTTCACCCCAGAGGTTATCAAGATTTTGTAGCTTTTTGCCTTCAGTGAGGTTGTGTCTGGCATGAAGGTCCCCAGCTCCCCATCGGCACATTTGCAGGCAGCTCTGAACTGCGTTGCTTTTTGTGAGTTTGTGCCAAGGCTGTATTACTTTAATGTGGCTGCTAGTGTGTAAATCTGTCTGTATTGTGGTGTACAAACAGCAGTGCTTTCCCCTTGCCATTCTTAAAAAAAAACTGGTGTTGTTTATTCCTGTTTTTTTGCCCAGTAACACTGGGCATCTCCTGCCCAAATGCGACGTTTGAGAAAGTAAATCCCATTTTAAAATGAAATAGGAGATCATCTGCTTTTTGGTGTTTGAAGTAATTCCATTTCCAGTGCTTTTCTAGAGGATGTTCTTGGATAGTGAGCTGGTACAGAGACAAGAGGATTAGGGGCAGGCAGTGAACACGGGGACTCCCAAAGGCAGGGACAAACTTTCTGCATGGGACACTCTGGCAGGTCCCCAAGGCATGTGGCGCTGGCAGGAAAGCCATTGTAAAGCCATTAAAGGTGTCACGCTTCTTATCTGCTTTTTGTTTATTAAAAAAAAAAAAAAGGAGAAAAAAAGGGCTACAAATAAAGCAGTGTCACAAGATCCTACTTGTAATTGAGGGTCCTAAATTAATTAGCCATGGTGAATGTTCTGCATGGCTTTCTCTCCCCTCTGAAGAAGGACCCCTTTGTGCATCACGGCCGAAGGCTGCCCGGGCAAGATCCGCACATGAAATACCTGAGGGCATCACGGGGCCTTTTCCTCCCCCTCTTACTTTCACACTTCTCTTCCCCTTTTCCCTGCCTGTCCTTTTGAATTCTTTGATGGGAGGATTTCCTAACATCTCTTTTCTGCAGCGCTTCCTCTTCAACTCCTTCATGTTTCCCTCAATGCCTCTAAGACCCACGCTAGTATTAGTGTCACCCTTTTAGTTTGATTTGTAACATGGGAGCTGATGCCATGGGTTTCCAGACCTTCACAGGCCTCGTAGGCACAGGTGACCCTTTTCCAGGGTCTGATGCTGCTCCTCTAACACCTCTTCATTGATCTGTCCACTGCAACTGTCGCTTTTTCAGTGATGTGCTGCTTGTGCTCCTCTGCTGTGCCTCCAAAGTTAGGGTTTACCAGCTTCTCATTAGATTTGCTTTCTGTAGCCAGTTCCATCCATTTTTTGTGATGATTGACAGTTTTTGCTCTTTTTCTGTTGACTGGACTTTTGAGAGTACTGGCAGGAGCAAGTCTGGAAGTCTCCACTATTGGGTTTTCTGCCTGTTTATTTCTTCTGTCTCTTCTATTTTTTCCCAGTGACACCTGCATAGCAGACTCCCAACTGCAGACAATAGCTGTTAACCTTGAAAATACAATTCTTTTTTATTGGATTAGAATTTCTATTAAAAGTTACATTTTAGAATTATAATTTAAGATAATTAACCATCAACAGATTCAAGGCCCTTACAAATTTTTACACTTAATTTGTGCCTCCTGTCCATACAGGACCGGGTTCTGCCCTCACAGTGTGCACACGAGCCTGTTCCCCACCTGACACCCCCTTTTGTGTGGGGATCTGCAGCTGAGGAGCGGACCTGCTGGTGGGCGAGGAATGTGTCCATCAGCCCCGAAAATAAATCAGGATGGGAAGTGTGTCGGGGAAACTAATCCACCAGCTGTTCCACCAAGCTGTCACAAGCTCAACAGGAGCTGGCAGTGTGCTCTGGCAGCTCAGAAGGACAACCACGTCCTGGGCTGCATCAAGAACAGCGTGGCCAGCAGGTTGAGGGAGGGGATTCTGCCTCTGCTGTGCTCTTGTGAGACTCCACCTGCTGTGCTGTGTCCACTCAGGGGTCCCCAGTACAGGAAAGACATGGAGCTGTTGGAGCAAGTCCAGAGGAGAGTCATAAGGATGATCAGGAGCTGGAGTACCTCTCCTATGAAGACAGGCTGGGAAAGTTGGGCTTGTTCAGCCTGGAGAAAGCTCCAGAGAGACCTAATTGTGGCCTCCCAGTACTTAAAGGGGTTCTACAGGGATACGAGAGATGGGCTGTTCCCCAGGGAGAGCAGTGACAGGACAAGGGGCGATGGTTTCAAGCTGAAAGAGGGTTAGATCAGACCTCAGGAAGAAATTCTTTACTCTGGGGGTAGTGAAGCCCTGGCACAGGGTGCCGAGAGAGGTTGTGGAACCCCCAACCCTGGAAGCATCCAAGGTCAGGTTGGGCAACCTGGCTAGTGAAGGTGTCCCTGCCCATGACACAGGGTTGGAATAGATGCTATTTGAGGTCCCTCCCAGCCCAAACCAGCCTGTAAGTCTGTAATCACTCCAAGACAAGAATTAAACCAACGTAACAAATACAGGGACATCGTTCTGCTGGCGCAGCCATACTGACCCAGATTGTTCTCTGCAAGGGAAGGCATTGAGCCAACTCTGCACAGAGTGTTCCTGAAAGCTGGGCATCCTCTTACAGATGGGTATGTGCCATCAGAAACACGCTCTGCTGTACCAGGAGCCCCTCCAGCCGCTGCTGTGCCAGCGAAGGTAACCCCACAGAGGGGTAAATCCAGTGAAAACCTGTTCCCCCACAGCCAACTTACCAGTGCAATCTGGGAACCTGGCTATAATCTGTTCCAGTTGTAAACTTACAATCAGTCCTCACCCTACTACCCTTTTAATACTTTTGGGGCTGTTTAAGCTAAATCTGCTCAGCATGAGTATAATCTTATTTTACTGTTCAATGCAATGTTGTTGCAAGCAGGCCAGGCTAATTAAACTCCACGGTCGCTTGTGTACTGACACTTTTGATAGAGTAACTGGAGTAATTCATGTTTAAATCCAACAACCAGCCGAGCCAGGGCTGACATTGGAGACATATTTCATAGAGCAGTAATGAGACTAAATTTCAGGTATGCGTCCTCTTCCCCAGCCCTCAACAACATGGCTGCGACACACTGTTTACTCAAGGAAATTAAAGCCAGCAATGTGCATGCTGAGTTTTCTTATTTGGTTGCAGGGGGGGGAGGTTGTGTGTTTAAAAAAAAAAAAAAACAGCCAACAAACACCCCACCCCTGCCAGAAAACCTCACGACACCCTCCCGGACTGTTAAAGTTTGTGCATGATTGATTTTAGGGGGTGGATTAAAAGAGCAAATCTTTTCTACCACATTCCAAATCATACATCAGAAATCATAGGGGAGACATTTCTGCCCTGGGAGCGGGGTGTATGTTATCCCAGTTTTAATTGTGAGGCCTGGATGTGTGCAAACTGTTTCTTAACGTAATTGGATGAGGGTCACTGGCTGCCCTGAGATATATGGGCACACTAATCAGAGAATAATTTCAACCAAGGTTGAAGTTGCCAGTAAAAGTAGTAAAAGTTAATTTTATAGGAGTTTGTACAAAATATCAGTGAGCAGTTTTGTAGTTATGGTTTATTTGCTTTGTCTGGTGACATTTTTATTATGTTTTATTATTATTATTTGTGTTTCAAACGCAATTTTGGGTGGATGGGAAGAGAGAGGAGGGGGCGTTGACCTGATTAGCAGCCGGAGCTGTGTGTGCAGATGGATCGACCAAGGGAGGGGATTCATAAAGTGACATGAACTGCCTTAGTCACGACCAGAATTAAAACAAGCTGTGGGATGATTTATATATTTTCACCTTTATATTCTTTCCTCTGATTACCAACAAGCAGCAAAGCCCATCCGGAGGGTAGGAAATAAGTGAGTTTCTATATGCTATAGCCTCTTGCACTGTGCTTCCATCCCACTGTCCTCAGCTGAGCTCTGCAGTCACTGCCCACGGGGAAGATGGGAGTACACACATTTTGGGATGCTTGAAACTTCATCAAGCCCAACTTGGAAGGTAATTTTCCAGTTAGACCTATGTGAACCCCTCCTTAATCTGCCCCGGATAATGTTAGGTTGGACAGTTAACATTAATATTAATAGATATGCTGAAAGCCAGCATCATCAGCTATGGATTGTTTCCATTTATATTCTTATTTCAGGTGAAATGTTTCATATTTGGATTTTTGCCATATGTGCCTTTTTTTTTCCTCCATAAGTTTCAGCACAGCCTGTTGTTGTCCCGCGCCTCTGATCCAAAAGAGTTCATTAAGGACTTAGTTGTACGAATAGGGATGCAGTAGACCGCAGTAACAAATTAAAAAATAAAACAATGCATGTCCCATTTTGAAAACATACAATGGGAGAGTTACAAGATCAGCAGTGATGGGATTTACCCAGTAGCTCAGCAGAGAGATCTGCAGGGATGTCGGCAGAGCCTCGCCGGAGCCCCTCGGACCCCGTCCTTGGAGCCTTCCTGCTGAACACAAGTAGGCACCATGCCAGGAGCAGACTCTGCTGGGTACCACACCAAAACATACAGTATAAAATGTTATAGCCCTTATAAATGAGTAATTGCTTTGGAAAGAGCCCTGTTAAAAGAGCGAACGATGTCAGCGCCATGAAGTTACCCATTAAACTGGAGCAAACACCTCAGGTCCAGGCGAAGCCGCTGGCCGACACTGGCAGCGCTGCCGGATTACAGTTCGGCTCTTGTCTGCGCTCTCCGAGCCTGGGCTCTGGCCTGCAGGACGGCTCCCTGCTTTTCCAGCAGCATGACTTCAATGTACTTTCTCAAAATAATTTTCTGCGGTCCTGGAGAATCCCCTGAGCTTTGCAGTTTAAATAAAAGCCAGACCTCAAATGAAAGCTTTGTAACATTCGAGCAACCCACGTTGACAGTTTCTTCAGCATGGCACGACCCTTTTTCCAAAAGCAAACAAGATGGTCATACTTCTCAGTGAAAGATTTTGGGCTGCTAAATGGCCTGAAATGCTTTTTGATGCCTGTCTGGTTACCTGTGCTGGCTTTGGCTGGGGTAGTGTTAATTTTCTTTGTAGCAGCTGGCGCGGGGCCGTGTGTTCAAGTCATGCTGAAAACAGTGCTGGTAACACAGGGATGGTTTAGGCCCTGCTGAGCAGGGCTTACACAGAGCTGAGGCCTTTGCTGCTCCTCACCCCACTCCACCGGTGAGTAGCTGGGGGTGAGTACGTAGTTGGGAGGTGACACAGCTGGGACCCCAGTGACCAAAGGGATGTCCCAGACCATGTGACATCATGCTCAGCATATCAAGTTGGGGGAAGAAGGAGGAAGGGCAAGACACCGGAAGCGTGACGGAGCCCCGCTCTCCTGGGGATGGCTGCACTCCTGCCTGCCCAGGGCAGTGGGCAGTGAATCCCTTGCTTTGCTTTGCTTGTGTGCAGCTTTTGCTTTACCCATTAAACTGTCTTTATCCCAACCCACAGGTTTTCTCACTTCTACTCTTCTGGTTCTCTCCCCTATCCCACCTGGAGCAAGTGAACAAGCAGTTGTGTTGTGCATAGTTGTCGGCTGAGATTATACCACGTTATCTTTATATTTTCTCTTCCAAAGTGAAAATTGTGGTGTGTGGAGGTCCTGTTGATACTTTTGGGTTCGTGCTTCTTCTATCCCAGCCCAGATGTTAATGTTGGATAATGAGGTGTAGCAGCACTGTATCATCAAATTTTTCTTGGAGCATGTTGAGCACAAGTTTGTAATACAGGTTGGGAGAACCATTCACAGTAGTCTGCCATGTTTTCAAATGAGCATCCTTGGTTTGAGACGGTGTTTCAACTGCTCTGTTTTATCTGATGCTACTGGCACACCAGGTTGCATCACAGCTGCAGTGCTCCTGAGGTCAGTTCCAGTAGCCTGAGATCCTCCTGCAGTGAGGAGTTGGCTTGGGGAGCCCCACTCTCCCTTATGTGCAAGAGGTGAGATAGAAGGCCAAGAAACAGGAGTGGGAGGCACCAGGGAGTACTAGGTTGAACTCTGTTCCTCAAAAATTATGTTGCACCGTTCATTTGCCATCATTTAAATGAATTACTTCTAGCTGAAATTCACTCGTTGAGAGTTCTTCGGTTCACCCCACGTGCCAACCGTAGCTTGTTCTGGGTGACCCACCTCTGTTGCACTCCAAACTTGTGACAGCACAGAGGTACCTCATAGAGAGGGGAAGGTGGGATGGGTAAGTGCATCAGAGACCTCTGTACATGTTGGTGGGGTGGTGACCTTTCCTTCCTAGCAAACCCGAATGTGAGCAGAGCAGGCGGGCTGCCCAGCAGCTCGTTGCCAGGCTGCTCTGGGCTTCCAGCCTGCCTGCAGCCTGTTCAGAGCTTGTGTTTATGGTCACGAGGGCTGTCCACAGTTGCTTCACATTATGCAAGAATACAACTTTTGGAAGAGTTGGTTGTGTAACTGGAATTCTTTTTCGGAGCCTGGTGTGAGCACCATTCTCACACACCTTCCTGTTACCAATCCTAGCATGACATCTGAGCTGCAAAACCTCTGTTGTTTTTCTGTTGGACTGAGCCTGGTAGCAGAAAAACAACTTAGGAGAGACCTCATGGGACTTCATCACTAATAATAAACTGCTGGAGGAATCAGCACTTACTCTGCATTGGCATTTAACACGAAACAGGCATTTTGCCATCTGACTTCGGAGAGTGGCTGCTTTGCTTCGCTTCTTTTGTTCGGGCCCGCTGCCTGGGCTGCACATCTACATCCAGGTGACTTTTATTCCACAGGACTGATAAAGTCAAATGTAAACAGCATTTGAGGAGTGTTCCTGTGCTGATGGTAGAACAGGAGTTTGGAGTTGTACGTATTATCAGAAGCAAGAGAGGCCATAAATACTAAAAATTGAGTGCTGTGTGTTTTGAAGGTGTATTCAGTGTCTGCAGGACTGGTAAAGTGTTAGTGCTGTAGGGTTGCTGGCTTAACATCCCAGGGACAGATGCATTTCCTTATTTCTGCAAATGTAAAGTGATAAATTTCACATACCTATAGTTTTGAAAAGCTGGGAGCTCACTCATCTCTTTGTAACATCTAGAAAATCACCTGTCTGGAGACAGTCGCAAAAGGTATCTTCATGATTTGTGAATTTAAGCACATTGTTTCTTTTCAGGAGGCATATACCTATGTTGGGAAGTCTTTTGCAGTTGGGAAAGTTGGGAAGACTCTTTTGCAGTCTTCTCTTTGTATGCACTGCAGCACTGCCAGTTGTCCCACTCAACGCTGCTGCAGGGGATGGATTTTTACATTGATTTACCTCTTCTCTCTCTTCTTGCACCATCCAGTGTTAGCTGCTGCTTTGAGCTGCCACTTTCTGGATGTTCTGCTGGATGCTTGTGGTCTGCAGGGCTGGGGAGCACACTGCTTCATTGTGGGGGGGCTGCGTGGGTTGATGTGGTGGGTGCCAGGGATGTCCTCTGTCAGCATTTCTGTGTGTGGTTGCTCCAAGTCACAAAGCCCATGAGCTGCATCAGTGCAGGCAGATGTGAAACATGGGAAACCAAATGAAAATGTAGCAACATTGATTTGTAGTTCCTGGTTTGCAGAGCGTCCCTTTTGAACATGCTTCTGTGGAGGAGGATTCATTAAACACACACTTGGGGAATTCTTGAATGCTTTCCTTTGGTCTTCACTGCTGCAGTTAAATTCCAAGAGCTGCAAACCCTACAAACAGCATTAGCGTGGGGGTTATGGATGGACACTTGAATTTTGATGCTGCATTGCTGCAAACAACAAGCAGTGGGGACAGGGAGATCTCACATAGCTCTGATCAGCTGGGTGGGACCTGGTGGCTTCCCACAGAGGGTTGGGAGAGGGTGCTGCAGGCAGTGCGATGTGTGTTGTCCATACCTTTGCTTTCCCCTATATGTCTTCAACTTCTGGTCTGGGTTTTATTTTTTCAGTTTGGAATGAATGTTTGTTGTTGTTTCTGGCTCATGGAGGTTGTGGGGTGAGACAGGGCTGGCTGGTCTCCCTTCCAGGTGGGTGAGACCAAACACAAAGGTCCTGAGAGCAGAGCGTGGTCTGGTGGGAGAGCAGCACAGCCGGCTTCCCGTGTCACAGCAGCTCCCTGTGTGAGGAACAAAATTAAGAGCTCTGAGACCTTGCTTTAATTAAATTCAAGGGTACCCATAAATTCCACTCATTTTTCATTAACATGTAGAATCAGGAAATCAGGCTTTTGGCTCTCTGCCTTCAACAAGGAGCCCAGCGTAGTCTGTCTCCTGTAACTTTTTGATGGCTGAGTCTATTAATGGGTGAGAAATCACTTAATTTGACTCTTCTGTTTTACCTGACATTGAGCAGTTTCACAGCTCTGGGTCCTGAATTCAGGGAAACATGTTTAATTTTCACCACGTATCTATGCAATTTGTGATCTGTAACTTTCCATTTTTTAAAATCTTTTTTTGTTTTTTAACTAAGAGCTGTCACTGGTTCTTGACATGTCACATGACAAAGGAAACCGAATTCCAGACCTTACTGAACAAAAGAAGGATGCACAGACTCCATCTTCACCTCTGCTCAAAGAGTTTAAGGACGTGGTATGGGACATGGCTCTGAGGTGTGAGGCCTCGCAGTGCCCAGTTTATTTATTTCACTAAAGAGTGACACAAAAATATTTCTTTAAAGTCCTCAGGAGAGGATGTGAGGACAATTCAATCACTGTCTAAATTCCCCTTACCAGGGATGATATGTCCTTGGGGGTGAGTGGGAGATATTGATCATTCTCAGCACCTGCCTTTGCAGAATTTCCTAAAAAGAAAAAAAAAAAGTGGTTTTAATTATTATAAGTAGGAAGAATGTTTGCATTATTAAAAACATCTGCATCCAGCTGAGATTGCTCTTATCAAGTGAAATGTTAATTGCTTTTGACTGAAGCAGCAGCATGTTTATTCAAATATGCCTTTCATTTTTATGATACTGCTAATTAAGCCCTTTATATTATTTAGACAATTATGTCTAAACAATTGTGGGGTTACAGTAGTTCTAATTGAGCTCTTATTTTCTTACCTGCCTAAAGATTACATGTGGCTTTAAGGAGAGCGAGGTGGGGCTGGGTTTGTGTCCCAGAGGATTTTCAACCCCAGAATCTAACAGGAATTGGTCAACTTCCACTTCGGTGTCTGTAAAGTTTACAGGAAAAGTAGAGGGGTTTGCTTAATTTTTTTACTTTGTTTTGTTTTGGCAGGGGCTTGGGGTGTGGGATGTGTATTTTTGGTGGTTTGTTGGGGTTTTTTCTCCCCATGGCTTTTGCTTTCCACACCCTTGGTTTGATGCTGTGTGTGGGTGTGTGGGCTGCTCACCCCATGAAGAGCATGGTGTCAGTGCCCAGAAACACAAGAGCTGAGACCCCATACAGGTCTGCAGAAGGGACAGGAATATTCACTCATTGACAAACCATGAGCTGCTTTGAATACACCCTCACCCCCATGGGTTTTTATTCTGCCAAGCACATGTATTTACCTCTATTACTCCCTTTTCCTCGATCACCTCGATAAACCATCAGCAGTGTGACTAAATCCACAGGAGTTGTGGCAGAATGGCTTTCTGCAGCCCTTCACTTGCAGTTTCGTTTCTATTTTTAGGGACACTGGAAGAAAAATAGGATCCTTTCTCCTCTGGCCACCAGGCACCCACTTCCCCGTCTTCTCCTTGACTCTGTGCCTGGCACCCGGAGCTCAGTTGCTGCTCTCTGACACTTTAACTCTTGCACCCTCGTCTTGCTGCATTGGCTTGCTCTGCCACGCTGTTTTCCTTGCATTTTTAAACTAGGTACAGGTAAGGTTAAAAAAGCCCTTCCAGTTAGTAAAATGTGTATTTCCCCATATTCTTCTCATTTATAAAATCCTGTGTCTTCAAAGTAATTAATGAATCACAGCCCCACACTTAAATTTGCTCCTCTTCTGTTGGTTTACTCTCTGCAGTTCTGAACTTACAGGTGTGTGATATTTCTCTTTTTTTCCTCGATTTTTTTTCTAATTTTTCACCATCTGACCTGTTTCCATCCCACGTGCTTCTCCCTGCACAGCAGCTGCCCTATCCCCACTTTCCCAGTGAGATCTCCGGGGCTTTTCCCAAGTGGACAGGAGTGAGGGGCTGAGGTTGCCTTACTGGAGCTGCCTCTTTACCAGCACCTGGGCAGGATCTGTCCAGTGCTTTAGCACTTCCAGACCACTCTCATGCTGCTGCTCTTCATAGCAGCTTTGCCTGGAAAAATTACCGTGATAGGAGGCTGTGGAGCAAGAGGCGAGCTTTTCCAACTACTGTATCAGTTTAGTAACGGGGATCAAGAGTTGTTTTAACTACATTTCCTAAACATATTCCAGGTGTGAAATCCATAACTTGCCTTTCCTCCTTTCTCTCTCTTTCCTTCCTCTCCTCCAGCACTGTGGTGTGGGTTTCTCTCTTGGCCTCAGCTTAAAGCCGCAGCAAACCCTCCTCCGTGCCCGGCTCGGCAGCAGGAGCAGATCTAGGTGGTCCCACGGCTTTTCCAGAGAGGCTTTCGGACCTGTGCCAGGAGGATGGTACTTCCTGAGATTCCTGGTGTGCACAGGTCCCAGCTCAGGGTTCAGATGTGGTCGTGCTCGGTGCTGTTCAGGTAGGGAGAGAAGGCTCAGTGGAGTCAGTGATGAGCAGGTGGACAAGTGGAGACAGACAGGCAGAATGAAGAACATACCCATCAGTCTGGTAGGCAGCCATCTCCATGGGTTGTAGGAATACCACTTGATTGTTTTAGCACAAGGGGAAGGACCGGGACATCTCAGGCGCAGTGTGGCTTTTGGGGAGCAGAAAAAGGAGTGGGTGCCTGCTGGGACATCAGTACATCTCCCTTACACCTTGGTTATCCCTTGTTTGGGAAGAGGAATTTATTTTAATCACTGAAGTATTTCCTGGTGTTGTCAAACACACATCTGAAGGACAAGGGACCATGATCATTCTCTTGCTTAAAAACTCATTTTATGCATCATCAGGAAAGAGCACAAGTGCTGCTGAACTGCTCAAGCTGCTCTCACTGATTTTTCTGCATGGAACAAATGAGCATGACCTGGAAAGTCCAGGAAAATTCATCTGTTTGGGCTCCTGTCGCTGCTGTACCCAGACCCCTCCCTGCCAAATTATCCCAATCCCCAGAGGTCTCTGGGTGTTTCTCTCCTTCAAGCTGAGACCTTGTTCTCATTTTTCTTTAAGGTGATGGCTTCTTCAGCCATGTGTGC
The DNA here is from genome assembly GCA_013399135.1 of Heliornis fulica. Lineage (NCBI taxonomy): Eukaryota > Metazoa > Chordata > Aves > Gruiformes > Heliornithidae > Heliornis > Heliornis fulica. Next base: position 734,334 of record VXBZ01009995.1, on the reverse strand, counting down.
TTGGGGCTGGCATCAGCACTGTGCACACATCCATGCTGCAGGCCTCTGTCCTGCCAGGAGATTCCTCTCCCAGCACAGAGCATGGATGCTTTGTGCAGGACAGTCTCCATCACCTACATGGGACTGATGGACAGTCTGCTCTCAGGCACGGTGCTCTGCCCAATGCTCCTCAAACCCACTGCCCTGCCACTGAGCTCCAGTGCACACACACACAAATAAATATAAATAATGTTTTGTAAACAGCATGGGTTTGAGCTTTGCAGACTTGTTTGTAAGGAAAAGCAGCTGAGGACCTCCCTTGCCTTCTCCACCTTATTTATACCTGCGGGGCTAGTTATTAAATTAAAAATACACATGCCCTTTGGGCTTACATCTGTTTTAAGCACCAAGTTTTGTATTTTAGGATTTCTGTGGCATGTACCCTTAGAAATATGGAGTGCTCAGATTGTTTCCTTCATTGCCTTCCCCTATGCTGTCCCACAGTATTTCCTCTGTAGTCACCAGGGAGCTTGGCAGTGCCAAGGTGGTGGGCATGGAGGTGACCAGGGACCCCCCCAAGCCATGGAAGCTGCACATCTTTGGGGCTGACAGGGTCATCTGAGGTGCAGGTCACCTAGGGCTCAGACAGCTGACCCCCTTGTCCTCATTTTCCCTGCCTGGAAACCAAGCAAATAAAGTTATTACTAGACTTGGACTAACTAGTAGCACAGGTTGATCCAAATTTAGTTGGTGTCCCGCAGTTTGAACAGGAAATTAATTTGTGAGCTGTACCTCTTCTGTCTGGGTTGGGGCAGAGGGGTGAGCAAGCAAAAGGAGGATAAAAAAAATACCTCTTTCTCCTGACATGTCTGTGCCATCCTGTCCTGGAAAAAACTCTGTGGAATCTGAGAGCCCAGAGGGTTTGCCGGTGGTCCCATCCTGCATATCCCTCTACTCACTGGGGTGCTGAGACCCCGTGTACTGGCAGGTGTCTGTCCCGGAGGGGTAACTGTTCTGATCAAAGGGTATTTACTGTCCTGGGGACAAGGAAGGGCTGTGTTATGTCAGGTGCAACCGGAGGATAACAGAGTATTTTGTCCCCGATTCCCGTTTTCCGGAGCTGTCACGTGCCGGGGGGTTCCCAGCGCAGGTCCGCAGCAGGTAAAGGGCAGAGCTGTCCCTCCTCTGAAGGGTTTGTTATTGCTCTCCCTAAAACTCAGCAACAAAGCTGAGTCTCCTTGTTTGTATTTGCTGGGAATGTCAGGGGGATGATGGATTTGGCTGGAAAGGTAAATAATCTGCTGGGCTGAAGGGCAGCCTAAGCAGCCCTGAGAATGTGCAGTCACTATCTTGAAGGCGTTTCATTTGTTACGTTTGATGTGACACATTTTGGCGATCGCTCAATATTTTCACCCTGCCTTGGACCTGCACTGTTTATTTTGTGTTAGAAGTTACTTAAACATACCAAATTCATTCTCCTTAAACAGTTGCTTCAGTTTATAGAGGCTTTAAGGCAGTAGATGCCTCTGACTTAGCTTGCAGTGCAAATAAATAAATAACCTGTTTCCAGGATTTCCAATTTAGTTCTGTTTATTTTCTTTTAATACACACACACCCCCCCATGCACACAACGTGGCTGGAGCTGCAGGACATGGTGTTGCACTGGGTTAATTCCAGCCTGGTTTGTTTAGAGGTGACACACTGTGACATCTCAGAGCAGGGAGATGGGGCACGTTGGAGAGATGCAGCGAGTGTTGTTCCAAACATGCTGAGTTAAACAGCTGTGCTGCCCAAGGAGAGGTGGGCATGGCTGCAGCTTCTGAAGAAGTGAGAGGTGTAGACAGCTCTTTGGGTAAGGTGAGGCTTGTTGGGTTGATGGATCACCATGTGAAGCCTGAGTTGGAACTAGTTTGTGTGATCCCTTTCTCTTTTTCCTTCTGCTGGGGGAAGCACAGCCTGGCTGTAGGGTCCGGTGTGTCTCTGCTGCCCTGCTGTGCTCTCCTGGCATGGTCCCTGGAGGCCAGGCAGCAAGGGACATCTGCAGTGTCAGGTCCTTCCCAAGGTAGTCCTGCCAGGGCCTCTGTCACCAGTGTGTCCCAGGACCAGCAATATCCAGGTCTCCAGACCCTCTCAGCCTGCAGAAGGGGACAAGACTCTTCTGGGGACTCCATGTCCTTTTGGATATGTCCCTGTAAGAGAAACAGCAGTCATTGGGACTGGAGCAATAGGGACCTGCTAATTAAGACTAATTAAGGCAGTAAACTCTTTGGGGCAGTGTCATTCTTTCAGCCCTACAGGCACTATAGTAAAACAAATACACAGAGTAATAAAGTGGTAGCAATGTAATAGAGCTTTTACTCAAGAGGTGAAACCTATTGTTTCATTTAAACCTATGGGACTGCCAAGCTGAAAGGAGCACAGAGAACATCCCCCACCCCCCCACCCCACCTCACCCCACCTCGCCCCCGCTAATGCTACTGCTTTGAAATGCTTACAGCTGCTATCACATAAGAGCCATGGAAGGATTATTTTCAGAAACTTTGTTGGCACAACTGTAAGTTTGTTCTTTATTGTCAGCCCAAGTCATGCTATTCTGGGGCAGAGCATCTTGAATTTGCCTCGTGGTCCATGCTGGATTCCTGTGTCCCACGGGTGGTGGGGAAGGGGGATGAGGGGCAGCCCTGGGGTGCTCTGTGTGCAGGAGGGGGGTGCAGAGGCAGCTCCCGGGGGCCATTGAAGCAGGTGCTGCCCAAGGCAGAGCTGGCAGTCAGGAGGGGAAAGGGCATCACAGAGTGTGCAGAAGGCAATCATCTGATTAAGAGTACAAGGAAATTTGTCACTGGTATTAAGTTGGTGGTAATTTATGAGGTTTTCTTCCAGGAGCATCTTGCCAAAGGCTCCTTGGGATGTCGTGTGCGACCAGGGATGTCTGATGACAGGACAGGTAATGTGAGGCAGGAAGACAACTGCAGTAACATGCATAAGCATAACCAAACTGACGGTGTGATTAAAGCTGTGAAACAGTTCCAGAGCAGAAAAGGCTCCTGGTGCCAAGTACCAGTTTTCCTTGGTTTGAGCTGGAGTGTGGATGGGACGGTGCCTGCTGGGTGTGCTAGCTGCCAGCACGGGGCAGAGGTGCAGGCAGGGCTGTGCCACCCTTAGCAAGGCATCCACCTCAGGGGCACGGCTCTGAACGTCCTAATGAGGGCTGGGGAGCAGAGCTCCCCACTTCTTGTTTTATGTCAGTGCTCCCAACCAAACAAGCTAATATCTACCCAGTGCCCGGAGCCATTTGGAAGCAGATTAAAAGTTTTCATCAGCTCTTCTTAATAGAGCCAGATAAACCAGGCTAATAGTCATGTGTTGAGTTATTGAAGGGAAGTTCAGGTAATATGCAATCACCTTTAACCTTCGGCTTCCTAAGACCTCCTGCTTAGCGATTGTTTGTCTGTGGTGTAAACCATAGTCCAGTTCATAAATTATTATGTAGTTCCACTAACCTTAATGCAGTACAGGTTTCACGGTGTTTCATTTTGTAGTGTAAGCTAATTCTGGCTGTGCACACAATAAAGCTCCAGCGTTGCTAGAATTAACCCTTTCCCTGACAACTAGGAGTTAGCTGGTAAGTGAATAACTGCTGCTAGTTCACTGGTGTCTGTGGCATGTGAGCACGATCCACGTGTAATTCTCTTTTTGCAAGTTCCTCGTGACTCTGAAAATTTTCCCTAGTAAAACAGCAGGAAGCTTTTGTTAAAAAATCTTAAAAAAAATAAAATTAAGGTGTCATTTGAGCATTCTGTGATGATTTCAGCCTAAAATGTATGGTTAATAGTTAATCACCAGGGATGGCTTGGTGTAATGTCACCCATGATAGCTGATGGATATTTTAAACTGAATTAGAGCCAGTAGATCCTGTGCACTGTGCAGTGTCCTCTCCACTGCCTGTGGCAAGGAACTCATCCCAGGGGATGTTTCGCTGTTGGGTGTCTCTGCTTGAGTCTTCCTCCTCATGTGAAGTGTCCAGAAGTGCAGCTGAGCCTCCTGTGGAACATGGACATCTGATACCTGTCTTAGCCAGTACCATCCACACTGTGAGCTGTACTCTTCCTTTGCATAATTTCACTCTAAATTAACTATATGCCAAGGACCATGATTCCAATCTTGAACTTGTTTCTCACTGTTTGGTGCAGGGACCATGTGTGGGTTTGTTTTAATCCTATTGGGTTTTTCTGCTGTGCTTTCCTGTAGTTTATTCAGAGCTGCTGCCAGAGTATGACAAATCCTGCCCGCTGAAGGCATCGTCCAGGTCTGCTAAACCCGGAGCAGGAGCTGGGCTGCACAGGGGCGATGCTGCCCTCTGTGGGAACACCAGCTCCCCCAGCCCCAACAGCCCCCCGAAACCCACTGATTCCCTGCACCCCTCGCCTTGCCCTGATTTTCCTCACCTGCCTGCGCTCAGAAAGCCTCGCCGGGCACATCGCTGCCATGTGTTGTAAACACACCGTGGAATGACCTCACGGTTAGTCCTAACTACAAAATATCATGCAGTGGTTTTCTCACATGGGGAGCCCGAAATCGAAGCACTGGACTGGTGTCCAACAGCAGTCTCTAAAAATCTTTTGTGCCCCAGCACTCCCCTTTTCCCTGCTTTGCTTGATGTTTCATGCTGGGTCTTGGGGGTCTCTCACAGCACCGTTTCTCGGGGTGCTGCTGCACGTGGGTGGGTTGCTCACTCCCACCACACTGGGAGAAAGGCTCCTGAGGAGCTGAAGCTGTCCTGTATAAGAGAACATTTTCACTGATGTACAAGTCTTGCCTTTATCCACAGCTTCATAGTACCTTAGAAATATAATAGGCAAATAGATTCATAATGCTTTAATAATAATATAATGCATTAATTCAATAATATGTTAAGATCAGGTACTGGGAATTTAGTTGTAAGCAATGATTTATTTTTTTTCTTATAAACATCTATGGAAATTTAATTTGTATTCATACAATTATTTTTAATCACATTCTGAATTTCTTTCCATGGTTCCTCCTCCTATCCAGCCATTGCTGTTCTCTCTTTAAGCAGCAGCTATCCCACCCTGTGGCGAGGGGCAGCTGCTCTGCTGCGTTGCTGAAGGATGAGAAAAGGTCAAAAACCTTTTGCAGCGAAGAGCAGAACCCTGTTGCTTGCAGGGTCTCAGAGCTGCTGTAGCAGGAGGTTGGGTGCACAGGTATTTCAGGGGTGTTTATGTCCAGATACTCCACAGGGTTTTGGAATTTTTATCTTTGACATCATAATTTTTTATGGAAAGGCCGTGGAAGATGAAATTCAGATATTGGTGTTGGACAAAGCAAACCTTAGAGAGGAGCTGCCGTTTTCTGCAAGCCTTTAGCCTTGCTCTCCAGCAGTCCTGTACACCAGCATTCTCGACGTTTCTTGTTTTTGGAAAAAGTTATTGCTTCATTAGCTCCACAGGGCCTGGATCACATCCATGAGGTGGGAGAGTTGCACCAGAGGAACTGGACTGCCATTGAGGCCCGCCTTGTCTCTGATCTCTGTCCAGCTGGCTTTGGGAAACCTCCTGCTTTCTTGGTCCTTGGTTCCTTCTCCTCGAGCTGGATCTGATTCCCTGTCCCGCTCCACCACATCGGCTCACCTGTGAATCCCATTCTGACCCCAGCCCCGTCCCAAGACCAGGTTACCTGCTGCTCCCCTTGGCATGGGCCAGACCACCTTCTGTGCTTCCCACTCCCACCCCGCTCACGGGGCTTCTCTTGTTTTATCTCACTCAACCAAGTCGTACAGACCTTGCTCAGACCAAACAGGAGTCTCTTACAGCCTCTTCATCCTGCTGCAGGCAGACTTAAAATACAACAGTGCTCCTTGGGAGAGCCACCCTGCTTGCTCTGCCTACTCTTCCAGCTGGCTTCCCTGCCCCTTCAGTTACATCTCCCAGGGTGGGTGTCCATCACCCTCCTTCTTCAGCCAGAATGGAGGTCCTCAGTCTCTTGGGGTTCTTGGTGCTGACTGTGGTTCACATTATGGTGCCCTCTGCAAGAGAGTTCTCAAACCTGCAGAGTCTCCTGGCAGCCACTCTGGTACTAATGAGGAGAACTGTCCTTGACCATTCCATTCTCATAGAATCACAGAATGGTTCAGACTGGAAGTGACCTTAAAGATATCTAGTTCAAACCCCACTGCCACAGCCAGGGACACTTCTTGTTGGACTAGGCTGCTCAAGGCCTCATCCAACCTGGCCTTGAACATCTCCAAGGAAGGGGCAGCCACCACTTCCCTGGGACATCCTGTGCCAGGGCCTCAGCACCCTCATAGTGAAGAACTTCTTCCTAATGTCTAATCTAAATCTACCTCCTTCCAATTTAAAACCATTTCCTCTCATTCTATCCCTACAGGCCCTTCTAAAAAGACTTTCCCTAGCTTTCTTGTAGCCCCTTCAGATACTAGAAGGCCACTATCAGGTCTCCTCAGAGTCTTCTTTTCTCCAGGCTGAACAGCCCCAACAATCTTACCCTGTTTTCACAGGAGAGACACTCCAGCCCTCTAATTGTCTTTGTGGTCCTCAAACAGGCCACCCAACCACTGCTGGCAAAATGTTCAGGACATCCTCACAAGAGGGTTTGCCTTCTTTTTCTGTTTGGGTTTTTGTCATCTCATTGCAGACACTGCATGGTCCAGCATGTCTCTGGACAGCTTTTTCCCTTGAATGGGGTTTAATACCCAACTTGCTGGCTGAAAGAAGGAACAAGTCTGCACTGTGCTTTAATTCCTGCTGGAATATCTGCCCTCAGGCTGCCATCTGCATGGCTTTGTCAGAGTGGTGAAGGCCATTACTTCATCCCCTTCCTGGCCAAGGGCTCAAAACCTGTGTCAGAAGAGATTTGAGAGATCTCCAGGCAGCGAAGCCCATGGCCAGGCATTTCTGTTGTTCTCTTTTGTATATTATTATATTTCCCCCCAAAATTTTCTCTTCTGCTCCAGACATGGCACGTTTACAAGCGAGGTAGCAGATCGCTGGTCAGCAGTGGGGTGCTGTGGACAGTCTCAAGGTTAAGTGACAGCAGGAGTGTCCAGCAGCACATAAAGTCACAGAATATGGTGACAGGATTGTATCTCATCACCTAAATTGTACCAGTGTGGTTGCAGAAGATGGGGAGATGGTATGTGCAAGCCCTTCCCGAGGGCTGAGGACAGAGCCCCTCCTATCTGCATCACCACTCCCATCTCCTTATAGCCGCCTGATTTCTTTTTTTTTTTTCCAGGAGCCCGTTTTCCTCCCAGCAGCAGCAGCAGTCACCAATGTTAGTTTTTCCATATCCACCGGGAACCACAGTCCTTGTTAAAGCCGTTCCAGGGCGGGAGGAGGGGAGGGATCCGGTTCCCTCCAACACCACGCAGTGCCGCTCGCAGCAGGCTCGACGCTGGGGCGACAGAAAACATTGACCCATTGAGGAGAGCGGCGGCTGCCGTAGGCACATACCTGCTGCAGGCTCCGGGTCTCCGTGCTGCAAGCTGACACCTCTTGGCACCATCTGCACAAGGAGGTCCCTCATAATTTAAGAATCCTCTTTAACTGTAACTAGAATAAGACCAAAAGCATAATTTTTATATTTGCTTCTTTGTGACCGATCTGGGAAGCCTGGGAAAAGGGGTCCTACAAGTGCTGGGTGTTTTGCCCCCACACCTCCCTTTTCCTGGGCTTGTTTATCTGCATTTATTAATTCATCCAAGTCTTAAAATAGTCTGGAAAGTTAGTTTCTTTGTGCTTTTCCCCTGAAAGCTTATGAGAGGAGGCCAGTGAATTTTTAATGAGACTCTTCCAGGGTGCTTGTTGAGTGTGGAAACCAAAGTGCTGAAAACAAATTCATACAAATCTGGTTTTTCAACCAGGCTGCCTTTGAGTTCCCTTTGCAGAGACTCAACTTCCATTCTCCTGAATCTCCTCAAATCTCCTTGGTAATTTGTATCAGTTTCCTAGATGGCCAAAGATTTGCTTTCCCAAAGTGAGGAGGAAGGATGATAATTACACAGCAAGTGCTGTGCCAGTGGCTTGCTGGGGTCTCTGTCCTCACCAGGAGAATGAGAAAATAATTTACATTCAAAGCCTTTGTCTTCCTCTGTGTAAATCTGGTGATGTTTTCATTTTTCACTCTGAAATGCAGATGTATGAAACAGTACTTCTGTGCACTGCTTTTTCTTCCTGCTCCCAAGTTGTGTTGCCTTTGGGATCCTTAGACATGGATGGGGTGTTGGAGTCACGGTTTGGAGTTTGGTCCTTTTTGAGTCAAGATGTACTGTTGGATAATGAGTTCCTGTGGAATTACTTGAGCCCTTAATGCTTTATCACAAACACAGGACTGGATTGCTGCTCTGCCTGTTCCAGGGATGGATTACAGCAGGACCAGCAAGGGGATCATCCCCCATACTCAGGTCTGGTGAGGTCACACCTCAACTACTGGGTTTAGGTTTGGGCCCCTCACTAGGTAACTAGCGATAGGACAAGAGGGAATGGCTGCAAGTTGCACCAGGGGAGGTTCAGGTTAAAATCAGGAAAAATTTCTTCTCAGAATTGCCTTCAAGTAATCAAGTTCTAGAAGATCAACCAGAGTAATGTTTATTTGGAGGAAATTATGTAGTTAGTTAAGATACATATGCTGGCAGTGAGGTGCAGAAATGGAAAAAACAGTTCAGTGCAGAGGGGGTTTTGTTGGGGAGACAAGCAAGAGGGACTGGGGCAACGTAAGCTCAGCTGTGTTCACAGCCTGGGCACATCTGCTGAAAAATGATGGCAGATTGTAAAGCATCATCATCCTTGAACTGAAGTGGTTTCAATTCAGAAGTCCAACTAAACTCATGCCCATCCACATTTTTCTTTAGCATCTTGTCCAGCTGCAGAGACACTGAGGACTCTCCTGTCTCTGTGATCCTGAGGGGCTCCCAGCACTTTGCAGGGTCAGCTGCTCTTCCCATGTTTGATCCCTGGGTATGAAAGGTTGTTAGCAGTGGGTGCCAGTTTATCATGAAGCAATGGTTAGCAGTTCATAACTATTTTTGCCCTAAATATAGCAGGAAATTGCTGGCCATGGTGAACTATAGAAGTTTTAATGGCAAGTGCTGTTAAAGAGTTTTACTTCCTGGCTTACTTATTTGTAAATTTTCTTTTAATTAGTGCATCAACTTGGAAATTTGTTAATCACTAATACATAGGTTTCAGCAACTCTTCTTTTAGGGTTGGTACATGCTTTTAGTGCACTGAGCTGCTTGTGTGGGCGAGAAGCTTACTTTTTAAATATTTTGTGGAAGGCACAAAGTCTCAAAGGTGTTTTATGTGGCAAGCTAAAGATGTAATTTAATAACAACAAATAGTTGAGGGGTTATTTGGGGAAAGTTTGCCTCTGTGTAGAAGTGCTGAAGAATGTAATGGAAAATCCAAATTACCTATGCATGGCACGTTGCTTTCTTGTGCCCCCCAAAAGGACGAGCCTGTGGCTTTATTTCATTTGACTGCTCTTTTTATGTCGAGTCTGATGCTAAAGCCTTTGCTTTTCCCTGCTGGGTTTCTGTAGCACACAGGGTAACTGGCTGTGGGGCATCTTCCGTTGCTTTCTTTGGTACCCGGCTTTCAGGAGACGTTGTCAGAGGCACTTCAGAGGTGTGGACCCACTGATCACTTGTGTGTTCTGGCTGTGATTGTAACAAACCACATTTGTCTAGAAAAGGATTTATTTTTTTGCCCTTTTCAAAAGCCTGTGTGCCAGGAGACTTACTGAAAATTCAAATTTCAGGGAAAAAAAAAAAAGAAAAAATGAAATCTGATGTTTTAATGTCCTCTGTAGACATAGCACCAGCTATTCCCTTCTTGGCACTGAATTAGAAAAGAAAGGGCTGGCTTCAAGCTCTGGCTCTTCTCTCCTGGCAGCTGTTTGGAGCTCAGGGCACTGCCCTCCATCCTCCGAAGTAACGCCTGCGTCACGTTTCAGCTCCCAGTGCCTTCCAGTAACGAAGTTAAGCCTCACAGAGGAGAGGGATTATAAAGGAAATGTAAAATGATTCATAGCAGAAGTGGCATGAAATGTTATTACAGAGGAGGCAATGTAGGAGGAGGACCGAGGGATGGGGAGACCCCTCTTCTGTCCTGGCTGATGGCGCTGAGTTAATAAAGTGTTGATTTAATATAGTGTTTTAGCCACGTCACTTTTCTGGTGCTCCTCCCTTAATTTACACCATGTCTTTGTTGGGCATTCTGCACTGATCTCTCACTTCCTCGGTGTTTCCACAGCATTCAGCATAACTGGGTCCCAGACACGGACAAACTGCTGTCCAAACACAAATACCAGGGTTTTGTGCAAACACATTTGGGATGAGCAAACGGGACAGCTCTGAGCTCACTCTCACCTTCTTGATTGCTCTTTCTTGGCAGTGAGATGCTCTGGACTGGGCTTAAATGGTTGGAATAATCTGTAAATTATTGGCAAAAAAATTAACTGTGGCACATTTCACAGGTCTGTGCAGTTATGGGGAGTGGCTCTGTGTAACAGAGATGTATGGCTTTGCTCTGCACTGCAAATCCAAATTATTTAAATACTTGGGTAGGCAGAGACGTGTGTGGGGATGGCCTCAGCCTAACATTGCTCTGTTGCTTTCTGAATTTCTTGTGGACAGTTGCATTTGCTTTATTTTGCCCTTGATTTAAGTACAGCTGGAAAGGCAGCTTAGACTGTATTTAATAACTAGTCCTTCAACACAGAGAGGTGCAGAAAGTAATTTGTCCCCTTGCCAAGCACCAGAAAGAATGGGCATTTTGTTCTTGGCTTCACAGTGATTTTACCTGGGTGTATTATGGAAAGAGAGAAAGACTTGTGCTACTGTTACCCTGCACGCTGTGTTGATTTATTGAAATTGGAGCCCGCGAGTGTGAGTCGCGCGCTACGTTCTGACATGGAATTTCTAGGAGAAATATACAATTGGCCTGGTTATTATTTTTTCCCTCCTCCGTTCATTTGGGAGTGTTTCCAGCTTTTGCACTAAGGAACAAGACTTTAAATTAGCCTTGAATTTTAACACAATGCAGCTTTGCTTCCTTATTCCCAGCATTTTATTATAAACCATCTGAGCTTGCCTTCTTGTTTCATCTGCATCACCTTGCTCACCTGCTCCAAAATGAATAGTCTCTTCTCTTTTTATCTTTTTTTTTTAATCTTTTTTGGGTTTTTTTTGAGGGATGAGTTAAAAAAGAAGCTGAAGGCAGGTTTTTTTCTGGGCTGAAACTGCAGCTTCCCTGTGGCTTAAATGTCACCGTCCCCCATCTTTGTGCATCTGTATGGTGTCCGGTTCCCTTTGCTGGTGCACTCATCCAGGTCACCCATCCTCTTGGCAGGGCAGCTCTGGACAGAGCCAGAACTCTTCTGGATGCAGGACATGGGATTTTCCTGCTTCTTCCTGACATGTGTGGTCCAAGAGATGTTCCACTCTGCCTCAGAGCAGGAAGGAGGAAGAGGAGGAGCCAGGCTGGGCTGAAGATGAGTTTTACCAGATTATTGAATTGGAGCAGGCAATTTACAGCAGAGCAGAAATGGAAGAGGTTGGGCGAGAGCTCAGACATCACAGTGTCCAAGCCCTGCTCACAAATGGCCTCAGCGAGCTGGGGATGCCCTGGGATGTTTTCTCTTTCTTAGTCAATTCTTAGGTGGCTGTAGAAATTTGGCATGGTAGCCAGAGCTCTGTATGGCCATTTACTTGGTTACAAGATTAATGGCAACATGGGGAAATTTGCTGGGCTATGACAGAACTCTACCTCTTACCCAGGTAAAAGTAGGTGTGAATGGCAGGAGGAAGGTTGGGTGGGTGAGACTGCATAGCTGGTCTCTTTTTGTAGGGCTCTGTTTTGATTTACGTGCTCATATTTATCTGTAGTTTTGTATCTGTTGCCCCAAGCTGGGAAAGACATTGAGAACACAGCGGGAGAAAACGTAAGGATTAGAAATGTCCAGTTCATTACCAGTAACGAGGTCTGAGGAAGGTGCCCAGCCCAATTTCAGCTGAATCAGCAACTGATTACTGCTCGGTGTCAGGCGGGTGCTCTCGCTTGCTGGGAGGAGAAACTCCTTGGATGTAAAATTACCAGAGGAGGTTTCACATCTCTAACATGTGGGAGAGTTCCAGCTGTACCAGGTGAATCATGTTCTCACCTCTTAGCCTTTCTCTTAAGATCATCACTTAAAATCTACCGATGTGTTACGGGGGAGGATGCGAGGCAGCGGAGCGTTGGCTCCCGTGTGGCAGCCAGATGTGTGCTGGCACTGTGGAGGGCTGGAAGCATCGAACCCGCTCGTATCTCGGTACGGCCCAATAAAGCACTGGGTGCCTTGGCTGTGGAAAAGTTGACACAGATGAGAAAACCACAGGGAAGGGGTTGTTTGGAGACATGGTGCTGTATTATCCATGTCTAATGTCTGTAAAAAGAGTAAATTCCCTGTTAGCAACTTGAGTTGCTTCCACCTAAGCTGTATGAAAATATGAAGAAATCCTCCTTTTAATTAATGTTGCCAGCATTCATGTATATTTTTTATTTCATTATTTTTAGAGCAAGAAATTATAGAGTAGTATTTTGTACTGATTTTTCTCCTTACTAAGCATCTAGAGTGCTTCACCTCTGGCTTTTAATTTACTAGTCAGGTTTTAACTGTTGGAGAAAATCTCTGACCCCAGTTAGGACTGCAAACCCAGTGGGGTTACAATGTGAACAAGCCTTGAATTAGCAAATTCTTGACAAACGAACTTGAGATTTGAGCCTTGCAACACTTAGATTTTTTTTTCTGTACTTCATTTAGCGGTTTTCTGTTAATTATTGTCCTGCACAGTTATTAACAGTATCTGTGATCATCAAATTAAAGCACTTCCACCAGCTGATGTTTATCCATGGAGAATATATCTGCTTCTTGACACCTGTAGTAATCCAGCGAACCGCTTCAGCACGTGCTTGCTTTGAGACCTGGGCAGATGTTTGCTGACACATCAGGACCATCACAGTGGCAGTGGCCTAGCAAAAGCAGCTGTTGTTACGTTGGGGTGTTAAGAGGCAATTCTGCTGAGCATACATAGAGAGCTGGAGCTGCTGGAGCACAGAGATCGCAGACACCCAGCTTGGGTCCTCTGTAGTCATCCTGCTTTCCTCTTTTCCAGTTTGATCAATGGCAAAAAGCCGCCTTTCCTCTCCAGTGAAAGATCAGCTCCCAACTAATGATGTCCAGCTGTACTGACAAAATGTGATTGCTCATCAGTTTGGTTGATGACTTAATCTGGGGCTGATTAGCATCTTGGAGACTGTCCAGACAATCAAAAATGATGCATAATTTTGCTGTGGGCCACAGTTTATTTAACATTTTAGCATCCTCCTGGCTCTTGCGTAGCAGCAGGGGCTCACGTTGTGGTGGATGTTCCCTCTCCACGAAGTGCAGTCTTGGAGAGGAAGGGTGTGTTGAGGCCAGGCTGCTGTTGTGGGGAGGAAAGTGTGAGTTGGAATGGCTTGGCTTTGTGTCACCAGGTCGCAGCCTCAGAGGACGTGTCAGTAGTTGGGGCATCACCCAATAAAGCACAGGCTTCACCCAGCAGAGCTGCAGAGCATCCTATGCTCACCCTGGGACATTGGTCCCAGGGCTGATGATAACTCCATGAGTGATATAAATCCACTCCTTTGCCCCAAAAGCTGCTTCCTTAAGCAACTGAATACATTTTTTTATTTCTTCATGCAGCTTTCATATCATCACCCCAACAAGACTTTTTGCTGCCGAGGAGATTTGGGGAGCAGGAGAGATGACAGTATCGGGGTGACAGACATGGGGACAACCGTGGCTGCCAGGACAGCTGACCTGTGGGTGAGACAGCGCTGCGAAGGCAGCCTGACTCCTGCCCAGCAAGGGTTAACGCTGGAGCAGGGACTGCTGGAAGAGTTCAGTTGTTTCACATTAGGCCGGGGCGGCCCTGGCTGCCTTCCGTGCTCTGGGAGCCGGGGGACGAGTCCCCAGTGTTAAATCTGCGTAACCGATGCCGTACAACTGGCACCAGCCTTGACCACAAGTGGCCGTTAAAATAAACATCCCCAGGCTTAACTGACAGGCAGGCTCAAGGAGAAACAGGCCTGCATGACGGGGAATATTAAATACCCGGCGAGAACCTAACTTCATCAGACAAACACACACACACACACACCCCCCTCCGCCACCCCGGCATCGCCCCAGCCCCGCGGCATCAATGGGCGCAGTGTTTGGGGCAGGCGCGTGCCTCTCCCGGGGGGTGACGGGCTGGTGCCAGCGGTGGGGGAATATGCGAGAAATCCAGCCCCGAAACCCATCCCGGGTAAACACGGCGGTTCGAGCTCTGCAGCAACACGGGGACCAGCCGGCACTGGGCACTGCGGCACCGAGCGGGGAGGCAGAGGCCTGCCTTCCCTTGGATAGTCAGGCTCTGAGCTCCTGCTCTGGGATGTGATTTGGCCTTAGGAAAGGAGGTAAAAGGCTTTATTAAAAATTAGACATTTGGCTTAGGTCGATGGTCTTATTTATAACGATGATTTGCAAGCTGTCCAACTCGGGACAAGCGTGAGGGCATTATTATGTCCGTGGGGATAGCGGGGCGACACGTTTATTGGGTGGAATTTATTCGTCTACAGGGTTTGTTTCTCCATTTAATTATTTATTTGCACGCCTAGAATCACGCCACGCTTACAAAACGAGGGGTTACACAAGCGCAGTACTTCATGGACCTCGAGGCCCTCGGACGTCACAACGCACGGTGGTTCGTGCGAGTAGGAGAGGCCTCACCCAACCCTGCGGGCGGCCTGGTGTCCCCCTTGGTTAACAAGTTACTCCAGCACGTGCTGCTCGAAATCTGTCACGTTTTCGTGCTGGAAGGTAAACCACTGGAGTTAGTAAAGCATATTGCAGAACTTTCCATTCTTAAATTGTCCTTAAAAATATAGATAATTGTTATTTTTACCCAAGGAAGGCGTTGAGCAGGGTGAGGACATTTATAACAAGCCCACTTTTGTATCCAGATGCCCAAAGATGCCCAGGCCTGTTTCCTGGCACGGGCAGGATTTAACATTTCTATCTATGTCACCATTTGCGTCTGTTACTTCCTTGTGAGTTGCCATTTCTTTCTAAGCACTCACTATTTTAACCCTTTAATTTAAAAACACCCAGGTTATTTGAAGCCGTCCACGTGAGGAGCTGTGATGCCGGGTTTAGTGGCTGCAGTGGTGCAGTTCATTGGCGAGAGAGAGGCGAATTGGCTGCTGGATTCATCCAGCTGTCCAAAGAGTTTGCCTCATGGCAGAGAGGTTTCTAGTGAATTGTTTTACTTGTCCTGAATCTTTTCACTCTGCACCTTTGTTTCCAGGGAGAAAACTTGGATCAGAAGTGAGCCCTGCTAAGCTTTTAGCTACATCTTTGTGACAGCTACCTGCTTTTTCCTATTTTCTTGCTTGTGCTGGGAGAATGGCCAACACAGGAGGTGACACTCGCTGCTTTCCAGCCTCTTATGCTTTGGCTAGATTTTTTTCTTTTTTTTTCTTTTTTCCTCAGGAAACAGAAGGATTATTTTTATTCCATCCTGCTCTATAAATGCTCTTAGGTGAACAGGAGATTCAGTCCTCACTTCTCCTGAATCCCCCACAGTGTGTCCTGTGGAGCTGTAAAGTGTGAGCATCACTAGGAAGGGGCTGAATAATTTCTGTGACCCTTTTGAGCAAGTATTGTAGGAAAAAATTTTTGCCTCCTTACAGTGTGTTCATGATCTGTTACATTTACATTGTAAATAGATAGTTACATTTGTAAAATACTGTGGACTAGAATGGGTGGGCTTATCCTGGTGTTTATATCAATGTAGTGCCTCGAGGAAAATGGGGACAAGACGTATCCCATGTTATGTTATCTATATATTCATTATCTTAATTATAACAGTGCAAGACCAGCCAATAAGTTGGAAAACGTATGTGGCAGAGTTGTCAGGCGTTACAGCTGAAAAACAGGCTGGGAGAACACGTGAAAAAAGATGAGACTTAGTGTTAGACAACTGTGTTTCAGCATCTGAAGCACGGGAGTGAGGTTTGCAGGAGCAGAGACATCTTCTCTCTGCTCGGGGAGGTACTTGGGAATACTTCTCTGTACAGAATGGGGAGAAATAGCTCCGTAGCCTGTCTATTTTCTCAAATCCCAAGGATCTTTATTTTCTTGTCCTCAATGACCAGATAAAGAAATAAGAAAGGGTTGAGCTGGTGCCACAACTAGAACATGGAGGAGCGGACTTCAGTGACATTATCTACCCCAGAAACCTTGCCTGGGCTTCCCAAAGGCTGTGTGCCAGGACTCACAGGCAAAATGTGTATTTCCTTAACTGTGGCCATCCGTTTTGCACCCCTCTGGGGGAGCAAGGGGGGTTTGGAAGCATATTTTAAGTTACAGTTAACAGCATTACTGGAACATATGGCAGCTCTTTGCTGTCACCCTCCAGGAGGATGGATAGGAACTGACCAGTTCGTTTCACTCTTTCCAGCCTTGAAAAAACAAGTAGTCAGTGTTGGGATCACTCTTCTGTTTAATTTTAGACTTGGTGGTGGTAGGTTAATGGTTGGACTGGATGATCTTAGGGGCCATTCCCAGCCTTAAAATTCTATGATTCTATGAATATGAAATTTTCAATTTATGTTATTCTCCTTCTTTTCCTGACTGAACTTGAAGACTTCTCCATAAGACCAGGTGACTCACGGAGTGACTGGCACCAGGATGCCTTTCACACTGTACCTCAGCCCCTTGGATTTACAACAGCGGCTGCTCAAACCAGGCAGTTGGTTGAAATGCCGGCGTTTGAGACAGACGACGTCCAGTGTACTCTGTCTCTCGGGCAGTTGGAGAGTTAAATGAGGCAGCCCATGACACTGAGTTCCCCCTCCAGCCCCCCGGCGCTGGATTTGCCCTGGAGCGCGGTGTCGTTCCAGTTCGGAGAATTCAAATGACCGTCCAGGTAGTCAGTTCCTAATGGCACAATTTACCCTTTGTGAACACGTTTTATGAAAGATCCCACTGTTTGCCTCAAGTTGTGGAAAATAAAAAAAACCCAACCAACCCAACCCTAACCCAACTGTAAACGTCCAGGCCACGAAACTGCCTAATCCAAACACAGGCACGAGCCGGGGGCTTTGCTGGCGCTCACCGCCCGCGGGTTTTGCCCATGTGTTCCTTGGCCTGGTGCTGAACATCGTATTTATGAGTGCACAGCAGAGAAGAAAAAAAAAAGCAAAAAAAAAAGCCTTCTGAAGGAGATATGAACCTGGATTTAGCGCCAGACTTTTAAAAAGGCAAAGAAGTGAAGTAATGAGGGCCTTTGGGAGAGCAGCCCTGGTACGTTTGCAGTTGTGAAAGGCAGGTTTAAAGCCCAGGCTCCCTGGGTCTGCCTGAGCAGGCATAGCAATTGGAAGGATGATCAGAAAGATGCCCTTCCTTCCCCCCTCTGTCTGAAGCAGGGGATTTGCCCTTTGAAGCATCCACTCTGCATCACAAGGGTCTTTGGTGTAGATGGAAAAGGGGCACTGGCTGGTTTGGAAACAGTTTGCAGTTTGGGGCGGGATGATGTGACCCTCCAGCTCTGTTATCCCACACATCTGTATCCTAGGCTTGCCCTGCTGCAGGAAACCTCACAGCATCCTATGCTGAGAAGGGGGAGTGCTGGCACCCTTCAGAAGAGAGCAGAAAGGCTGAAAACAACCTGGCAGCTGCCGTGGTCCCTGCAGACATCCCGAGTGCTCACAGGAGTGGCAGAAGAACGCATTTCTCAGCAGGTCTCCCCTTGCCAAACATGTTCTCAGCTGGACACAGGGGTGTTGTATCAAGAGACCCAGCAGACAATTAGATCCTTAACAGGAGAGTGGGTTGTCCTCTGAGCATATGGACTTTGTCCTAGTTGAATGCAAGCTTGTGCTGAGTTTTTTTTACACAGTAGATAATTTTTCGTGCTCTTCTGACCATCTCTGATGCTGTAAGTTCAGCTTCAGCTGCTTAGGGAAGCCTGTGATCTGTGTTTTTTGTATTTAGATTGAATTTTAAACACTTTTCTGACCCTATGGTAGTTGGCAGCAGAACACCATCACAGCCCAGGTCTCTGTGACTTCTGATGGAAAACAGAGACACTGATTGGCAAATCAGGAGTCCTGGGGTAGGTTCTGTTCATATGGCCTTGTCCCCATCGTACCCACAGGTTATGGTCACCCATTTCCCAGTGCTGTGTCCAGAGCTCACTGCTCATTGGCTACATCCAAGGGCTACAGGGCACCAGAGGACAGCCATGGTGTGAAGCGGGGAGCTCAGCAGAGCAGTCCTGCGTGACAGCAGTGCTGCCTCGCTGCGTGGTGCTGACTGAATATCCTTTTGTTTGCACTTGTTTAAAAAACACACTAATTTGCTATCGTTGCACGGCTGTGTTATCGACTGGAGCGTGCCAGGAACTCTGCTGGAGAGGTTGGAAAATCCCAGTTCATTGAAAATTCTTGCAGAAAAATGCTGTAGTGAAATGGGTCAGATAAGACCATGTAAGTGACCTTACAGATGTATCAGAGGGGTGAACATGACAGGATTACCAAAGGGATCTTCAAGGCATCAGAGATCTCAGGGACATGGGCTGTGTGACCCAGAAGTCCCATCTGGTCCTAGCTAGAGATAAGAGTGTGGAAGTTGCTGGTCACTGGGATTGACCCGTGCTCTTTGGGATGAAATGTTGCCATCCTTTCCTTTGAAACATTCTGTATTTGAGCAGAATAAGGAACTGCATGAGCCTTAGTGTTGGAAATGTTCAGCACTGTCATCTTAGTCCACCTGATGGTGGAGCTTTGGGTCGTGATGTGGTGTCCTGGCTCTGGTTTCCCTCCTTTCAGCTGCTTATTCCCAGGATGTGGCAGCGTGGCAGCGTAGCTGTTACCTGTGTTAACTGATTTACTGTTCGCTCATACAGGGGTACCTGGTGGGAGCTGGCAAATCCTCCGTCATACTCCTGTACCACAGCGATACCTCTGGTCTGCAGGAGAAAAGACTAAATGAACCCAAAAGTAACGTGTGTTAAAAGAAAATGTAAAATGGCAGAGGCCACATGAACTGAGCAGAGGTATTTTCTAGCTGTCTAGTCTAACGTTTGGTATCATTTTTCTCTGGGATTACAGGGGCTTTCACCTCATAAATTTGTGCCTGTTTGAGGTCGTTAATCTTTCTTTACATGTTGCCTTGCAATTTTAGAGCTTTGCCACCATCTGGGATCACATTTTAAATGGAGTTTCCACTCAGTACGTTCCTTTTCATGAAATTATTTATATAGAGAGAAATATATAATAAATATATCAGGACTGGGTTGTTTTTAAACATTTTCAGTGCTTTCGCAAGGGCTTACCTTGTGTGGAAAAACTTGTCTTCTCTAATAGAGAGCCATAATAGTGACCAATTAAAGGATCACATTTGCAATATGCTCTTAAATGGCAATTTAAAATATTGGTGAGTGACCTGCCTCACGATCCGCTGGGGGAGGTGAACTCTGTCACAGAGTGCCTGGCCAGGGAGCGTGTTCCAGTGTCGGAAAACCTTGGAGTATGAGACACACGAGGAGAACAACATCTGATGGCAGCTGGATATCCACCCTGGAGAAGGACTGCTGCTCTGTTGCCTTTGGGATGAGACCTTCTTGGTAAGGATATATTGCCCTTAGCTCCTGTTTTGTTCAGCCTGGTCCACTCCCTAAACCAAATGTGACCTATCTCTGGTGCTGTTAATAAACAAGTCTTCTCCCCAAGGGCACTAATGACCTGCAGTTGGTTGCACCAGCTTCTTCTGGCCCTGCCAGAGCCAAGATGTCTGTTCCAGGCCCTGCTAATTATTTTAAAGGGATTTTGAACAAATAAATAGCCTGAACAGTTCAGTGGTTCCTTGTGTAATTTTAGCTCTGGACCCCTCCAAGAATGTACAGAATAAATAGGTGAATCTGTAATACATCCACAATTAACTCTATATACAGCGAGCAGCTCGGAGGCACGCTATGGAGGAATAGTGTCAATAAACAGGTATGCTGTGGGCCATGGAAATGTGGTCTTTATTACTGGAGAAGGATAGCTCTGACCAGGAGGTAGGGTGCAGTCTGGAAAAGCAAACAGTGCTGCTACAGAGCATTCTGCCCCCACCCAACTTGTTGGAATTCAAAAATCCGTCATCGAGCGCACCCCTGGTAGAGCACATCCTCAGTGTGCTGGTGTAAGTCATGAGCAAAGCTTGGCTTTGGGGCTAAATGTCACCAATGTGGCAGGACGGTGTCACCTACACCGGTGACTTTGCAAGTGCAACTTTGTGAATAGGCAAAAAAAAAAAAAAAATCCTTGGGATATTTTATAATGCCGAGGCATGAAATTGCACAGCAGAATTTTCTCCCAAGCCCCTTTCCCCTCTAGCGTCTGCAGCCACGTGTGCAGCCATCCTTCCCCAAGAAACCCAACGCCCAGACGTGGATAATTTCGCTTGATTTTTCATGCTTTTAACTTTTCATTGCTGAGGCTTCGCTCAGCTGGGAGAAGTGGGGACCTGTTTCAGCTTGGAAAAACCTTAGACGAAGGGACGGCTGGGGAAAGGAGTTAAAAATGAAACAGCAGATTTATATATATAAAAAGTAAAAATATATGTTCTACATCTGAAGTTTATTTAGGTCCTTTGGGAGAGTGGCGCGGCACTACGTCTCTACTAAATTGCCAACATTTTATGGTCGTGCTGGCACCGAGTCAAACACACATCTCCTTGGCTTGGGTTGCTGTCTTAAAGCAGGCAGATTTCAGTATGTTTTTCTATGAACTGAATATTACTATTGACTGGACAAGGGAAGCTCTGCATTGCAAGAACATATAGGTAACTTTTCTTTTTAACAGATCTGTTGAGGCTTAATTATTTTGATATTGCGTTACTGGAGAGCTGTCCCCTTGTGACCCGCTCGGACATTAGATCTCTGTGCATTTTAAGGCAGATAGAACTTCTAAACTTTTTTCTTACTACTTTATTTATATTGGAATGATATTAATAATTGGAAAACTTTGAGGGGCTTATTTTTAACCCATTAGTTGTCATGTATGCAAATATGTCCATAGCATGTATGTGGGTGGAGGCTTGTGCGCATGAACGTGTGCATGAAATATTCATGGCACGAGGTACAGCTGGGATTTACACAAAAGCCTGAGCAGTTTGCTGCCCAATTTCCTTTCACAACCCTTGTCTACATGTGTATCTTAGTGCAAAGTCACTGTGTTGTTCATCAATCAAGCTTGCTGCACATGTAGAGCGCCTACCACAACGTCTCACTGGCGAGGAAGCAGCAGCTCCCCATAATCTCCCCGTGATGAAGAAGGGTGCTTTGCAGGAGTCACTGGTTACTGTAGAGCACGAGGCAGTCTGACTTCAGTCAAGACACGCATCTTCCCACACTTCCCAGCAGCTGTGAGCATCCCAGTTTATCTCCTTTCTGCTTGCTGCCTCTTGCTATTCTGCACGGGGCTGAGAAGCTGTTTCTGCTCGGGCTTGGGAAAGTGGAGCTTTGATCTGCAGATGCGTAAGGAGGAAGGGTCAAGATCTGAAGCAGAATAGGCTGGCAGAGAAACAGCCTTGCGGATCATGTTGATCAAATTATGCTCTGTGATGGAGAATCCTTTTTCTTTCTTTTTTTTTTGGGGTTTTTTTTTTCTTTTTTTTGTTCCAAAGTACTAGAGAAATGAGAGCTTTTCTTTGAAGCTGAGAAGATGAGTTCATGCCTCAGTGTCTCGGGAAGCTGGAGAACTGTGCTTTGCAGTTCATCTGTACCTTCCACAAATGCTCAGGAAAATATTCACTAATACCTCTCAGCTTGGTTTTCCAGGGTGCTGCTGCCCTTCACACCTTTCACTGTGTGCTGAAGGCTTCCCTCTCCTTTGGCTGGTGGAACCTCCAGCACCCGCAAGCTGCTACTGAAGTGTTCATTGTACCAAGTTAATACTGTCTTCTTTGGCAAAATAGTTGCTTCCTCCAATTGTTTGTTCATATTTCCTTCTGTTTGTTCATATTTCCTTCTATTTTCCAGATTTGTCTGCTATTACGTGTACTTAGTTTTTTGGTTAAGTAGGGGCCTTTCAATGGAAGAAGCGATGATAATATCCAGTGTGTTGTAATATTTATGCCTTGCTTTGTTTTTCACCAAGCCAGACTTCTGCAATAGGCACCCAGGATGATGTTTTGAAAGGCTGCCCTTTGTGTTGTTTGGATATTAATGTGAAGAATAATTTTGCTTATCTTAATAGGTAATCTGAGTTTACTTTACACAAAGAGGTAGAACGGTTGGGTGTTTTGTTCACCTTTCTGAAGCCGATTCATAACTGGCTGCTGGATTATGAGTTTGGGCTGTTGAGGTGTTCAGACAAGCCAGCAGATACCACCGAGGCTCCTGAAGCATCTTGTTGTACAGTGAAGGAAGGTAAAAGCCCATCACTGCAAAGCAGTGACTGTCAACTCACTTGAGGTCAACTCACTTGAGGTATCTCTGGACTCCTCCTCCTTTGTGATCTTGAGAGGACAGGTTCTTCCCTACCCTCCAACTTCACACTCCTGCACCCTTACTTGGATGGGTGTTGTGCAGCTCAGGCTGCAAGAATAACATCCCCAGCCCTGTCTGAGCAGCGGGTTGTTCGAGGACAATGTGGGACTTGTTTTCATGCACACGTGTAGGAGAGCCTGGAGATTTCCCTAGGCTGAGCTGGGGTATCTAACACTGGGATTAAATACTCTGTCGGAGTTTATGTAATGCCATACCAATAAGGAGGCTGAGAGGAGAGACCATATGCATTTACAGTCCCAGAGAAGAGCGTTTGCTCTGGTGTATAATAGCCTTCTGTTGGGTTTTAGTAGCGTATAGTTTAGTAAATTAGGAGTCTTCAGGTACTTAGCACTTTAATGGTTCTCACTAAGAACATAATTAAACCATGGACCCCTTAGGGAGAAAAAAGTTTATTGTGCATATTTTTAGAATCTGTTACCAGCCCTCGTAAAACCTGGTAGATACAAGCCAGAGAACATGCCTTAGCTGGCAACCCAGAATCCAGTCAGCAGCCCCCGCCGAGTGTCGCCCCACAGTCACACATTACAAATCTGCCCTGTGAATTATGGAATTAATTTGCCACAATCTGATTTCAAAATGCATTTGCAGGGCAGTTTTTCTCTGGCTGCTGGAGGTGTGAGGGAGGCAGAAGGTTTATTATATTGCACCTTGTGCTGACACATAAAGCTGGTTTTTGCTAATCGTTTTTATATTTAAAAACATTTTATGCCTCACGGAGGTATCCAGAAATGAGGCTTGTTGCAGACATGGGCTCTGCTCAGTTCTTTTCACCATATGTCTGCCTTGGGCTTGCTCTGTAGTTGCATCTGACTTGGAGCAGCATTTTCCTGTGTCTCTTTGTGTCAGGAGTTCACAGTTCCCAGTGTAGGGGAACTCCTGGCAGCTTCCTAGGATGCTTCTTGCAAAGCAGCCACGAAGCAAAGTGTAAAGCTCAAAATCCCTGGTGAAGCGAGCTGGGTGCAATGATCCTGGAGTGTTTTTTCCCTCCTCCCGGGCTCTGACACCCCCTCCAACACCAGTGTGATGTTTTGGTGGGATATGATTATACTGTGTAAGCACTAGGCATGCCTGCATTTCCTCTCTAACCCCAGCGATGCGCCCTGGGTGCTCTCACCCACCCCAGCCGGGTGCTGTGCAGCAGGACCCACCGGACGGGACACCCAGTGCCCCAGTACCCCTGGACAGCGAGTGGCCCAGGCTCAGAAAGCAACCAGAAAGCTTCCCAGCACTACAGGTGCCTGTGTTCAGCACAGTGGTGATTCACACGTTGCTCTGGGTCTTTGCTCTTGCCTCAACACCCCTTCCTGGGTAAACACAGCTCTCTCCCTGGGAAACCTGTGCCGCGCTACACCCGCGCTCGCAGCATCTGGAAGGCATTGGGAGGAACACACACACACAGAGCACTCTCCTCCCCCAGCAGCCTTTTAACGAATTTCTGATAGATGTGAATCACTCCTCTATCTCTGTTTCATGTACTTGTGGTTTACACGCTGGAGTAGCGGCTGCAGCAGTGGTGAGGCAGGGTCTCTTCTTGAGGGTGTCCCCAGAAGCTCCAGCGCTGCTCTTACCAGATGTGTTTCTTTCCCCCTGTCACAACAAATGCCAAGGAGCCGTCTGTCCCTTGTGCTGTGTGTGCTGCAGGTTGAGACGTTCAGTCTTGCTTGTCACTTGAGCTATCTGACCTGTCACACAGCATTGCCCCCGCCGGCACTGTGATAGCGTGGCGCTGATAAGATGAAGGATGGCAGCATTATAGCACCTGCACGTCAATTATTAACCCACGCCAGATTTCTGTGCTTCACTTCTCCTTTTCCCCCATTTCTACTTCAGGATAAGAATTAGGGTGCTGCTAGAAGGCATAAACACAGCCAAACACAGCAGGCCCAGCTCACCAACCTGCTCTGTCCACACACGAGCCGGGCCATGGCTGTACCTGAGCCCAAACCAAGAACTGTCATCTGCTCCTTGTCTCACTGTGGTGGGACCAGGGGCAAGAATTGTGTCTTTCTGCCCTTAAGCACAGCAGATTGGGGGTGATATCTTGAGGCCCAGCCCAAAGCAACAAAGGGGATTCACTGGCCACAGTTGGCCTTGGTAGATGAGGACATCAGCATGAGCCTGCGATGAAGAGATGAGGAACCAAACAGCTAAATGTGGTCTTTGCTTTAAATTTAAGCAGCACCAGACCAGCCTTGCAGAGCCACAGCCAAGTGTATAGCGCCATCGCGTTACAAGACTTAACTTCATATCTAACTGGGTATGTAATGACACGTGTGGAGGTGTCTGTGCTCCGTGGTCCCCAGCCATAAGTTCTGGCCACATGGCAGGGAGTGGATCCAAGCACACCTCCACGGCACACAGCCGGTGAGAAGGCGGTGGCTGTGCCACAGGGGGACATAAGCGTGAGTGCTGCCTTTCTACAGCTCTACCATGTTGGGATCAGGCAGTTATGTGCTGGGAACCGGCTTATCTCCAGCTAAATGTTGCAACTTGTGTGGCTGATACCTCAACTAGGTTGGTTTTTGTTAAAGCACTTAAAAAAAAAAAAAAAGAAGCCAAGGAAGCAACCTGCCTTTTTGGAAGGATAAAAGCATTTCTCAGCAGTTTGGGATCAAGGTAAATAAATCTCTTTGTGAGCCTCCCCGATGTTCTGGGAATGCTCAAGAGCAGCCCAACAAGGAGATTAACTCGAAACAGGTCTCCTGCAGAGGGGAAAGACCCTCGGTGGCACCTGGGGCTGCTGCCGCTGCCCCAGGACTTGGGGGGGGGCTCTGACCTCCCACCCCCTTGCTGGAGTGGACTTGGCAGAGCTCCTTGACCCCGACACTGCTCCATCCGGCGCCGGTGTCCGAGGAAGGAAGGATGCGGTCTCCTGTCCTAAGGGGTTACAGCAGCCTCAAACCCATATAAAGCAACAACTTTATTAATCCCAGCTTTGCTAATAAGGAATTACAATAGTTGTGGGATTTGGCAGTGGAAGCACACTCAGTTGCCATGCATAGTACTGTATTTTCCCTTTTTTGTTTGTATTTTTTATTTAACTACAAATAATTTAAAGATGTGTTGTGTCTCCTTCAATTAAAATTTGCATCTTCATCCTCTCTTTTTTCTGTCACAGTTTTAAAACAACACTAACAAATTTGAGCTTGTCAGATACGCTAAGATAAATTGATAACTTCTTTCATTTTGCTAAAATTGCAGCATTTCTAAGGGTGGCACTTCTTAAAATACCAGGGTTTGGTTTTGTTTCCTTTGTAAAATTTTCAGCTTTATTGTACTGGATGGAATATCAGTGTCAAAAAATGTCAGTCCGATAGAAGAATAATATTGTCACAAGGCCAGTCTGTAAATACCTTAGACCAATAGAGTATGTTTAGAGGAATTACACTTTCCTCTCCCAAATTATGAGTTTGGAAAGCAGCTCTACCACCACATTTATTTCAAATTTAAACATTTTGAAAGAATATCTCCTAGGTTTTGAAATCTGGTTTCCATTCCTGGCTCTGTTTGACCTACCGTGTGACCCTGAGAAAATCTTTTGCTCAGTTTCTGTATCTGCTTAGTTGCTCTGATGAACTTCAGCACTCACACAGAGCAATTTAACATCCATTGGTGTTGAGCTCTGTGCAACATTTTAGTGTTAAATAATAGTGGTTTTAATTTAAGGTGAGTGGGTTTTGGTTATGTTGAATAAAGAGAAAGTGAAACCTCTTGCTTTTTAAACGATGTATGGGTTTAAACATTCCTTGGGTTTGCATGAAAAAGAAATGAAGTAAATTTCTCTAAAAAGAATTGAGTGGCTGGTTCTGTGAGCAAACTCCGAGAGAAATAAGGAAAGTGCCAAGATTCTGTAGCTCCCCCCAGTGATGAACCTGGGAGGGAAATTGATTCCAGTTTACTTCCATCTTTCAGACGCAGCCGGTGCCCAACCCCATCGCCTACTTCATGCATCGCTCGCCATGGTGGTTTCATCAGTTCGAGACGCTGGTCAATCATTTCATCGAGCTGGTGGTGCCCTTCTTTCTCTTCCTGGGACGGCGGATGTGCATCGTGCATGGCCTCTTGCAGATCCTCTTCCAGGTGAGATGCTCTTGGGTTTCATACCAAAGGGTCATGCAGGAAGGAGCAGGGGGTGTTCAGAGGGTGTAAAACCTCCCCCGCTGCCTGCGCCTGCTGCCCAGAGCTGCCTGCAGCTGGGAGCCATAAGGTGGGCTGGGATCTGGATGGCTGAGGTGCAAACACTCCCATTCATAACGTGGGCTCCATGACCTGCAGCAGGGCCGTGGGCACGCACACCGGTACAGTAACGCTGCCGTCATGACAGCGATGTGGGTCACTGGAGCCCGTCTTCTCCACGCAGGAGCAGCATCCAGAGGAACTGACTCAATGGACAGGTCAAGAGTTCAGGCTGAAGTGAATCAAGATGATTCACAGCTATTAACTGTTGGCTCGCGGGTGGTGCGAGCTGGCGTGGCTGCTCTTAGTGTGTAGCTGGAGGTTCATCTCCCTTGCTGCTGGTTCGGTTTGCATGAATATAGATACATAGAAAAGAGAAATACCAGCCCAGGACTAGTGCAAAAGGTTGACTGATCTGGTGGCTCTAGGAGGCTATGATGGATACTTGCAACTTCTCCAAAATTTCATTTTTATAAACATCTTTCACTCTTTGAAGGGATATTTATTTTTTTATATATTTAAGATTTCACAGCTGTTCTTTATCTCTGAAAGTGAGATTTACTGAGCCTAGGTTCATAGAGAAAATAATTTCTTCAAAAATTAATGGCATTCACGTTCCAGTTGATTTGAATATAATTTTTGCATGAAATAAATCTGTGCAAAAGTCAGAGGACAGAAGCTCCTGCATGTATACTTTCCTAGACCACATCTGATTTCTCTTGTCTCTGCCGTGGCATAATTCAAAGAGCTCGTTAAACCCCACCACTGTGACTCGTAGAGTGCAGCTTTCAGCCCTTGCTGACTGCAGAGTTTATTCAGTATCTTTTCGGCATCATGAAATTCATCCTCAGTAGCTGTTACTGCTTCCTGTAAATACGTGTGGTGATTAAAGAGAACAGCTAATAAACTTGGTAAACCACAAAAGTGATGATCAGACTTTAAAGTATGACATAAAGGCTGTGTTGCCTTGTGGAGATGCCCTCTCTTTCTCCTGCTCCCGATACACATCCCGTTGTTTCTGGGTACCACAGGACATAGGGCTTCTACCTTTGCTTGGCACACCTTTAGCTTTTGGGTTTGTTGGGATGGATCTTCTCAGGCAGTGGAGATCCCAGCAGTGAGGCAGAAAAGGTGTGACCCAAAGAGGTCTAGGGCATTGCCCCACGAGGTGCTAGTTGTGTTTGCAATAGCTATCACACCGGAGATTTCAGTGTCACTGAGAGAATTATATTCAGAATTATATTCCTCTAAAAAAAAAGAGACCCTGCTCTTTTGTCTCATGGCCAAAGCAAAACCCTGCCTGTGTCGCTGCTCATTGTGGAAGGATGCGGGTGTTGAGTCATCACTGGTGGAGGTTGGATTAGCAAGCAGGAGTTGTGAGCAGTAGTACTTTTGTGTGTAAGGAAGTGTAGGGAGGGTGGTGATGCCTCTTTCCGAAGGTGAGTAGACTAAGAGGAGTGGCCTGTCAGAAAATGAACCCAGTTGCCCAGTTCCAGGATTTGGCATAGCAGCCCATGCTCCATTCACATCTGTGTCAGTGGGGAAATGATGGACTGACATAGTGATGCTTTGTCTTCACCTCTGCCAGAAGAAACTTCCATGACCAAATGCTCTTCTCTCATCCCCTTCTCAGCTCGGGGTTTCTCCATCAGGCTGGCGCAACCTCCAGCGCCCTCGTGGCTCCTCCAAGGGCCCCTAACGAGCAGCACAGCTCTGTGCTGGGGGACTTCAGATGGAGCCAGAGGGATCTGAAAAAGCCAACTACATACAATAAAGGCTCATAATGACATATTGTAAATGCATGCATCTAACCACCCTTTAATTGGTGCTTTATTGACAGTTTGCAATTACTTATTTCTATCATGAGGGGAGTCTGCAAAGGAAAAAAGGGTCCCAGTGTAAAATGCAGCTCTGGTGCATTTATAGCATTTCAACAAAAACCTGTTTATTTAATATTTACTGCCCTTTTCTTCATTCAGAATGACTTTTATTGACAATACTTCTGCTCTGCAAAGGAAGCAATAAAGTTTAATGTTGATATACCACTTAATTCCGCTTTTCAAGATTTGAATTGACATTACATGCAAGTTTTATTGGACATTTTATAATTGTTATTGGAGTCATGGTGGCTAGGTTGAGTAAGTGTATTTTTCCAGATTCCAACTGGCCTGGAGAATATTGCTTTGTCAGGAACCCAAAAAGAGGTGTGTTTTAAAGAAAAAAAGTTGTCTTCTTTTTTTTAAGTGTGAACTTATTCTTCTTGCCTAGTTCATGTTTGTAAGGAAAAAGGCTTAGTGAGCTTGGAAACGTCACGGAGGAGGGACTCAGTGACACCCTGGCTCAGCAGAGAGCAAGCCAGGAGGATGGGTGTCTGTGCTCCACCAGATTCCCATGGGGTTGTGCTGTAGGGAGGTGTGCAGGTCCTGGTGTGCTGGACTGTCCAGAGCCACTGACCATGTGGGAGATTTGCGTGGTGATGACTGAAGTGCACACTGATCATCTCTGTGCTGTCCCCTTCCCGTGCTCACCCACCCACCAGTGTCCTCACAGGACCTGAAGTGAGGAGCCTGAGGAGCCAGGGGAACCCAGTGCTTTTGGTGCTTCATGTGTGTTGATGTTGCTGTGATGTCAGTTTGGGGTCTGCCTGCTCTGGTACGAGGCCTTGTAGCTCAAGCTTCTAGAAATCTCCCTGTTTGGCTGCTTTTTGGTCTTGGATAAATTGAAGAGTCTTTCTTTACTGCAAGTCTCTCGACATAAATAGTCTTTGCTTAAAAAAATAATAATAATCAAGGAGTGAGTTGAATGCTGGCCAGTTCCCATTAGAAAAATCATCATTCATTGTTGTTAACCACCAGATTGGGGAGGGCTTTGCGATGTGCAGCTGTGGGTGTAGTTTTTGCAGGACATCTGCACACAGAGAGATTCTCAGTCAGATTGCAGCACCCAGAGCGTGTTTGCCAGGATCGAAGGTGAGTGGAGAGAAAATGTCATCCAAGATTTTGCAGCCAGACCCCATTAGCCCCTGGTCCCCTGGGCAGGCAGCGGGATTGCTCCCCAGCTGCCAGCACAGCTGCTTGCACTCCTGGCCAGGGGGTCAGTCCTGGGGATGGGGACCATCACTGTGGCATGGCACAGTGGTCCCACCAGGCCAAGGACAATAAGAGTGGTTTGTGTTCTCCACACCAGTGACTGCCCATTCCCAGAGAGAGGTTTGAACTGGCTGTGCTGAGCTTGTAATTAATTGTTGCACAAAACCCCGATCAGAGGGAATCTGTTTGCAGTGAAGAGATGGCTAAGGAGGGGAAGCTCTGGAACATGGCACCTCCAAGGCTGAGGAGCCTTTCTCAGCATTGCAGCCACCAGGCAGGTTTGTGCTCAGCAGGACTAAATTGTTTGTGCTCATCCTCCTTTCTGCCATCACATGTCCCAAAAGTGAAGACTCCCAAACTCCCATCTGCACAAGATAGCATCACCTGTGAGGTATTTGCATTTCTTTAGTGTCTCCTGGGATTCAGACCCCTTGGCTTTCTGAGACCCAAAGTACTGCATTGACCCATCTCACCTGCAAGGGAATGTGCTTGAAAGATCTCAGCCAGCAAGTGATGGTGGCAAAGCCTCCCTGCTAGACTGCTTAGAGCATCCTTTTGCATTTAGAAAGAAATCTTAGACGAAGGGCAGCCAATTACAGAAGATCTCCAAGGTAAATATGCAGCATTGTTTCAATAAAACATTTTTTCTAGCATTCACAGTACATAGAAATCCAAATCTAAACCAGAAATTAAACTAAATGGATGTTTAACTTTTCCACATCGTTAGGGATTTATTGTAAGCAGGTGCCAGAACTGACGTGCTGAGCAACACTGCTGCAAATTGTCTCTGCCAGGAATAAAGCTGGAGGAGAGACTTGTAACTCAGCCCCTTACCTGCTCCTCTCCACGCTTCAGCCCTGTAAAAACAGGCTGGTGAGAAAGGGCCACAGAAACCTCCAAATAAGCCTGAGGTGGAGTTTGCCCTTCACTCGTATATAACCAAGAGTCCTTAGAGTTTTTCAGAGCTTGCTAAATATTCAAAGCTTTTTGCTGTTGTTTATTACTGCCCTTCCTGGGGAGTACAGGAGTGTTTTGTAGCAGCTATGTAGAGGCACGACTGTGTTCGACAGTGTCTGGAGCAGGGACATTCACCCTTTATGTTTAAATCTCCAGTGCTGGGGTTGGGGTTTTGGATACCTCTGGCTCATCATGATGAGGTGGTTTTCACTGAATGTCTCTTGGTGGTACCTATTGAACATGATGTTCACTTAGGATGGAAATTCAGCTGCAGGTGGTCAGTGGCCAATGTTTTACGAATCACTTTGATGAATTCTTTCGTTTTGAGTCTGGTGGTACCAGCTGACTGGTTTTGTAGCAGTGTTGGGGGCTGAGCCTCAAGAATATACATGTAGATCTGAAGAACCCTGAAGTCCAGGAGAAATCAAGACCAAAACACGGCTGTTATTAGCTGGAGGTAGCAGAAAAGGTCTTGGAGGGGCTTGGAGACCACAGGTGAGGTCTGGACTCTGTTATTCTTGATTCTGTAGAAACATCAGGCCAGAGTCTGTCTGTACCTGAAGGAGCTTGTGATGTTAAGAGTGAGGGAGAATGAAGTGCTGCATCTGGAGAGGTCCTTTTCCCTACCTGCAGGTCAGTAGCATAGGACCCCTTCCCACCACACCACCTATGAGAGCATTGCATCATCTCCCCTCTCCCCTGCTGACCCTTCCATCCCCTGTGCACACACGGTCACGTTTTTGTGCCCATAGGTCCATCCCTACACTCAACCACCCATGACCAGTGTCCATGAGCGAAACCAGAGAGGGTGCAAACCCACGGCCTCGCTGCTCTGTGGGTGTTTCGCTCTTCTCTGGAGCTGGCTCCTAAAACCCTGAAGCTGCATGTTTTTCACGACATCTAATGCACAGCTCACACCAGCAAACGTATTTCTTGGCTCTTTGGGCTGGGCGGTAAAATTACACTGCTTGGCAAAGGGGATGGTGAGGAGAAGCAAGAGGAAAGCAGAAAAGCCAGGAAAAGGCCACCTTGTCCCTGTGAGCTGGCAGGTAGTGCTGGGCTAGAGAGGGGGCTGCAGCGCCCGTGTGGGAGGGGGCTGGGGTTTCTTGAAGCCAGGAGATGGTTTTGGCTGTGCCAGATGGAGAGAGGTTTCGGTATCTCGGAGGTGAAATCCAGAAATAAAGAAGTAGTAAGTGGGAAGCCAGAGTCTAGCACTGTGGGAAGGGCAGACTCATTCCTTTGCTTCCATGCTGCTGTTCCAGCTCCTAGTTGTATAGGCACAGTTGGTGGGTTTAGGATGCAGAGTTTTAGGCCTTCAAATCCCTTTGGATTCAAATGAGTTTGGGGACCCTGATTCCTGCCCCCAAAAACTCCTGGCACACCCTCCTTCACCAGACAGCCTCTGCACAGCTTCCTGGCTGGGGAGCTCACAGAGGGGGGGACGTTTGTGCCACGTGACGTCAGCCCCCAGCATCACACGTCAGGACAGAGGTTCCCCAAAGGAGCTGGAGCAGCAAAGCCTTGGGGTTGCCAGTTCTTCATTGCCACCATCCTCTTCCCACAGAGGTTCAGTGGGTTGAAATTCAGGCTGTCCCAGGATGTTTTCCAGCAGAAGCTGTACATGAAGCAGAGGGATGACAATGCCAGGAGCAAAGCTGAGATCCATCCATGCAGAAGGCAAAGATAAAACCTCCACAGTCAAAACCCCCTCGAACTCAGTGCGCTGACACAGAGAGTTCCCGAGACAGCTCTCGGGGTCTGGCCAAGGCGCTGTGCAGGAACGTGGCAGCTTTACGAGCTGGTGGAGGGCCAGGGGTTAGGGAGGACCCGCTGAGAGGGAGCCCCTGGGGTGGGGGGGGCTGCAGCAGAAATCTCCTGCCACAGAAACTTCCATCTCTTTCCCTTGGAAAACAAGCTCTGAGTGCTACCCCTGCCCAGGCAGGCACCCAGCCCTGGCACTCCTGGTTGCTGGGAACACATAGGAGAGTGGGCAGCAACGTCATTTTCCTCCTCATTTATTTATTTTTTTTCGAGCAGACAGCAGTTGTTGAATAGATAGATATTTTCTGCCTTTTTTTCTTGGCTTGGACAAGCCCCAACCTCCTTAAAATTTTAATGGAAATGGACATTTTCCTCCAGTTGATCCTTTTCCCATCTCCTCTCCAAAACTGTGCATGGGAGGTGAAGCGGGGGTTTCCCCCCCTTCTCTTTTGGGAGGGGGGGACCAACCCACCCCCCTGCTCCGCTTCCACCACTGCTGGCTCTGCCATGCCGCAAGACGTTGGAGGGATGATCTGCCATTGTAGCCACACACACACAAATTAAATCATGCTGTTGCAGTGCCACAGCTGCAACATATTGTGTTGCTGACTTAGGAGGTAGCAGGGGTCACAGCAGCAGCCCAGAGAGAAGGAACAAAAATTAAACAGCTCCCCCCTTTCCCTGCAGAAAGCGTCTGAATCCAGTGTTTGTTTTCACTTGTCAGATAGGAGCTCAGGTTTGTTCCTTTTCTTACGCTGGTGTAAATCAGATGTGTCTCCAGGAGGATTGTCAGCGTTGCACGAGTCCCAGGCTTGTGGCAGAAGAATCAGGCCCTTCATTTGTCTTCTAATTAAGCATCTATAGAACATTTGTACTGCTCAAGGAGTTGTTTTTTCTTCATTGATGCAGAGTGGTGTTGTTACCTTACACACACATTGTACATGAGAATAAAGCTGCTGCCCGATTCAGGAGCTGCCCAGGGCTACTGGGAGGCAGCAGCCGGGAGATTTGGGCACCAGAAACCAGGATCTTTGAGTTAAGACCATAAGAAACTGCAGACAATATTCTTCCAGGTGGTATCCACAGGCCAGCCTCTCATTTCCCTTCCAGATGCCCCAGGCAGTCAGATGCTGGGGAGCGTGGTCCCCCGGGCCAGCATCACTGGCGGCAGCATCCCTGGGAGGGTGCGAGCGAGTGGGTGTTGGCTGCTCGGGCTGGGCAGCAGCGCAGCCTTTCCCCTGCAGAAACAAAGAGGAAATTCAGCCTTCACAAAAGTCCAAATTGTGTTGATTTTGTTGTGGTTGAGAAAGAAACAACAAACGGAGAACGTCCCAGGAAAATCAACATCAGTTTGCTGGTAGGGGAGGAATTGTCCAATGGAAAATAGTTTTGTAGCTCGATTGTTTAAAAATCTCCTTTGGACTTGGGTCGGGCTTGGAGGATGCAGGGAGAGTGTTTTTAAAAGGTCTTTTAGGAACCTTGACCCACTGGACTGGGATTAGGGGGATTAATCATCAGTGCTGCAGCCTCCAGGTCACTCGGCCAGCGCTGCACACCCATCCCGGTCCCACGGGTGAGGGGTGGCCGGGGTCCCCCTACCCCTCACTGACTCCAGCCTCCTGCACTCGGCCCTGGCACGGCTCCAGCTCGGCTTTTCTCGACAGCAAAACAAAAGGAATGTGAAATCAAAGGAGTTGCAGAGTCGATTTTCTGTTACATTTAAACCACCTTAAATTAAATATCAAGCTATACCCCCAAAAAGAAAAGGAACAAACCGCCAAACTTAAGCAGGCAGAACCCAAACTATTTAATCACTCCTTTATTTGATTTCTCATCCAGCTTGATTATATCTGCTGTGAGGCAAGGCTGCCGTGCCAGACACGAGAATACCAGTACATACCACCCCAGATCAGTAAATAACACTGCTCATATAATGGTGTCTGGTATTAGTTAGCAACAAGTTAAGTTCTTGCATTCTGCAGTAGTCAGAGTGACTTAGAAACACTTAGTGTTAGCCATAGGAGTGCATTTAATTAGCTTCTGATTCAGGGGGCTGGGTGGGGGGGTGTCTCCTCTTTTTCTTTTTTTTTCTTTTTTTTTAAATCATTAAATAAAGTGTCACCCTTAGCTGGTGCTGTAAACTCTATTTTGATTGTGGCTGCAATAACCCCTTTGGGCGTCATTCAAATTGTACTAAACAGTTTCGGGAGAGTGCTGGTTTCTCTCAAAATAAACCAAAGTCCGGCTTTGACAAGCTCTAATGAAAAACAAATTGTTATATTACTTAGAAAAATAATTTGAAGGAAGTCTGAATTAGTTGTAAAGGTGGAAAAGGTTCAGCTACTTGAAAATAGAAATTTGGAAGGTATTTATTTTAACCATTAAGCCAGCGGCCTTGAAATACAGCCTTGTTTGTTACAGAATGCGCCTAACGAGAGACATGAATCATGCTGTTAATCAGTATGGGAACTTGATTAATTGGAAAGGGGACCGTCAGTGACTCCAACAGGCGGGGCTGCCTGGCAGCGGTCTGCGACGGAGCCCTGGAGCTGGTGTGATTTACCATCAGTCATCCTGCTGGCATGCGGAGAGAAACTTTGGAGGGATCCCACAGCCTTGGGTTTGCGGATAGTTGGGGTTTTTTTAATTGAAAATAAAATGTGGTTATTTGGGACACTGTCAGCCTTTGATTTTTGGTGCCTCTGCATTTGGTTGTCTGACTTGAAATGGGCTGGTTTTTCTCAGAGGAAGGTTCAGTGTATCCTGGAGGCATCTTGTTGAGATGTCCCAGGGCGGGATGCCTGCTGTCTCACCTTTGCTACTGATAGCAGTTGTGCTTATTAAACCTGAGACCGAGTTTTTACGCCCAGCTATGAAATCAGATTAGCATGGGAGGCCCCCAGGATGCAGAGAGCTGCCATGGCTGTAAAAGTGCAGCAGGAAGGTCCGTATTAATTTTCACTGTTGACTGGGACTCTTGGTTTTGGGGCCAGGAAGAGCTTGAGTGAGTTTGGGCATCCAAGAGCACTGTTTTTTATTTCAGAGCATATATTTTCTCATACGGCAAAAGAGAGGGAGTGTGAGGGCTGAGTTCCAGATGAGGTTCATGATTTATGGTGGAAGGTGCCACGTGTGTCAGGATGTCCCAGTGTCAGTGACCCAGATCAGTGCTGTTGGTATCACCTCTGGGCCACTGTAACCTCCATGGCCAAGCCAGGGGCACCTATGGACAAGGTAGGCTCGATGACCCCTGTCTTTGGGTGTATTGCTAGGCACTGACATTCAAAGATCACAAGTTGGATCCCCAAATTGCAAGATTTGCTTAAGTATGATGAAAATCCAACCAATTCTGGCAGCCCTTGGTGTCTCTTCCATGTTACAGTCTTCCAGGGTATTCTCAGATCTCATTTTCTGTGCTGGTCTGTGTAGGTTTACACCATTCTCCTCCTCACACTACGTGAACACTGTTCAGCGCCGTATTAAATGACGTGGCTGACATCCACCACATGTGGTCCTTCCTTTGCCAAGGGAAGAGGTTTTGGAGTACTCAGGCTCCTATGGCTCTAGGGCAGAATTTTGGGGGGTTTCTTTCCCTGCTTTAATTTTACATTTGACTTTTGGTATCTCTCTGAGATCCAGGACCTTTGTGTCTGCAGTTCTCTAGTAGAATTTCCAGGTGCTTGGGCTTGAAGAGAAAAATCAATTACGACAATGTTGTCAGTGAAACAATATGAGTTGGCGAGGCTGCAATAGCTTCAAAACATCTGCACTTTCCAGATGTGATTTGCTTGGTGCTGTGCTGCAGCGTTTGGGTCCAAACAAGGATGGGAGATAAAGTATGTGTTGCACATGTGATTGCATATATGTGTAAGGGTATGTATAAAACATTATGTCTAATAAGAGCCAGACCAGCTATAAACCAGAGATGTTACTGAAGTCAGTGACATGCTCTTGAACGTGCACTGGAACTGCATTTCCAGCGAATATTTTCTGCCTACATTTAGGTACAATACATTAGTACAATAGCTACTAAAGCCATTATGATCCATTAATGTTGCCCCAGCCAAAGGACTCACCCACTAATATGTGTGAAATGTCTGTAGATTTATGCTGTTTCAGTGTAATGGCTTGAAGTTATGATAACGTTCTTCCAAGTTTAATCATATTTTCTTTACCTTATTCCTCATCTGAACGGGTCATACTGTGTCTTCCTAACCCTGGCTCTCACCAGGTCTCTGCTTTTCAGAAGGGTAAGGGTGGTGGTGGTGGATGTTGATTTCTGTCTCCCATCATCCAGATTTCAGGACCTTTAAATAATATTTTATATTCAATTTCAAAAAAGAGTAGGAATCAGAACAGCCTAACTGGAAACAGATGGCAGATTATGAACTTTTTTTTAAAAGGCAATTTATAATACATGTATTATGAAGAGAATCATTTAATAGTGTCAGATATAGATGTGTGAAGACAGAACGTGCCCATTCAAGGAGAGGAAGGGGCTGGGAGTGGGCTGTTGCCTTTGGTGCCATGTTCTTGGGGTAAGGGAGGGATTTTACTGCAGCTAGTGACTACAGCGAGCTCTCCTGGCTGAAACAAGAGGCTCCTACTATTCTTGCTCTTTAGACTTGAGTTGGAGTTATGCTCTTAGCTGGGATTTCTAGGTTCGGGTTAGCAAATCCTCCTCCGAACACACCATCCCCTCTGTGTGTTGGAAATCTGATTCTTTTGACGCTGTCAGACTTCCCCTGCAGAGATGTAGCTCTACACACCTTCCTCACCAGCCAGAGCAGCAGGAGTCTTCCTCAGGGTGAAGGCTGCCTGCATCGCTGCGCTGCACACGTCGCCTGCACTGGGACCCGATAATGCTACAGGTGGGCAAAGACCTGAACTGCGGCTGCCAGCTCGTGAGCCAGGTCATCATCTGGTGCAGTCAGGGTAACTCAGAGTTCACCCAGACATACCTGTGTGTGCAGATGGTGCTTCCTGTCCTCCCAGGTGATCAGCTCGGGGGGTTTTGTTAATTTTCGTATTTCCAGCAGTGGTTTTCTGCCAAGTTAAATAAGCGTGTCTTTTATGCATGGGGGTATTTGGGTTTAAGCACACCTTGTGTCAGATGAATGTACATCAAACTACAGATCAGAGGCTCAAGTTTTACCTTGCACAAAGATCAGATAGCTTAAATAAGAGTTAATCAAGTAAATCCCATGTAATTTCAGAGTAAAGACAAAGCCAGGGAACTCTGTGTCCGGGCTGCTTAGGGATAGAGGTGAAGATGGATTTTATAGTGTCCTGCTTTGATGAAAATAGCTCATTTGCTTGTTCTGGGCCAAGCTGCTGTGTTTAATGTTTCCTTGTAATGATGCTGCCTCCAGAGAGGTTTTATTTTGATTTGGAAGTGTTGGGATGAGGATGCAGCCCTGAGATACTTTAGCCCACACGCAGTTTACACAGCTGTATTATCCGATTCCCCAGGCACCACCAAAGACATTATCTCTTTAGTGATGCAACAGCTAGAAATTGCAGGAAACCTGTGTCACTCATGACTTTCATCTTCCTATGAAAACTTCTTGGAGCCGGTGACTCAGAGAAATCACCGATTAGTGGGAGATACTCTTGGAGCAGCTGTGGTTTGTTTGCTGCGCCGGCCGAGATGAGCGATGCTGCGTTTGGACTCAGGCAGCGGTGCCTGGCTCTTCCTGGGGTGTGTGCCCACCCACGTGTGGGATGGAGATGCTGCACAATGGTGATCCTCTCCTGGAGATTTGTTTGCAAAGCCCAAGTCTCACCTCTCCTTTCCCGGGAGTGATGTTGGCATTTTGCAGGAGGATAATGGGATTTTCTTGCTGCCATTAAAGGAGTTGGTGGCTGAGCTCCGCTGAGCCTCAGTCCCCAGAATATCTTCATCTAGGCCAGTGTTTGTAGCACGAGGTCTCACCTCTCTTGTTTTCCTCTGAGGGACTCTGGCCTTTTTGTTTCATCTCTCCCAGAAGCTCATTGACAGTTTGCCTGCCACAGGAGATGCTCTTCATTAACTGCTTGTTTCACACGTACACAACTCACTTTGATGTTGGGTTAAACTAAACAGGAACACCACAGGTTTAGTTTGGGATGGGTGTCCACATGTGGAGCTCTTTGTGAAGAGATATGACACTTCAAATTTACACCCCACTTTAATTAGAAAAACTTGCCAGCACTGCAAAACCCTCGATCAGTGTCAGTTTTGCAAAGACTGAGAAAGCAAGTGCCTGAAACAATGTTCCCTGCTCATCACATCAGCACTTTTCATGACTTGTGCTGATGGGAAGAGAGATGAAAGAGAAAATCCCAGAGGTTCCCTGGTAGCCATGCAGCTGATTCATTCAGCTAATAAAGATCCAAGAGTCTGAGCCCTCTAAAAGCTTGAAGAGCTGGTTGCCTGTCTGAAACATGTCATGGCTGAACTCATGCTGGTGTTAGAGGAAACATCTCCCGTGTGCCTTGCATGGGTCTCTCCCAGTTGCACAAATCATGTATGCAAGATGAATGGGAGCATGGAGAAAGTTTAGCAGAGAAGCTCACAAAATAAACAGTATTTTGTATATCTCAGTATAACTGAGAGCAGTTTGGGACCATTTAGGACCAGGCTGTGGCCTGCATGGCATGGCAGTTGGGTGGTAGGGCACGTGGATTAATTTCTTACCTTGCAAGCAAGCAGAGGAGAAGAGAGGGTCTGGTATTTCAGAGGAGCCCCTCTCCTTGCAGTGACAAGTTGCTGCCCTGCTGTCCCTCTCACTTCTTGTGTCCTTTTGTCTTCTTGGCTGGTTTCTGTAGTGTTTGGTAATGCTCTGCATGGAGTTTGTGTCAGCAGCCCAAACTGTCGCTGATCTGGCCAGCTCAGCACCATCAGCTCGAGATGGGCTTGAAGTCACCATCACTGTGCTCTGTTAGCCTTTCTCCCCCAGCATATGGCAGAGTTGTCTTTTTCCCCTTTGAAAGTGGGAAAGCTCCAGGATTGCTCTGAGACAGAGAGTACCCAAGCCTGCTGTGCTCCTCCAGCAGCAGTGGCAAGTCATAGCCTTTGTAACCAGCACAGCCACGAAAAGAAGCAGATGAAGTGAGGAACCGAAACCTCCCGTGCCAAACGGTCTATGCACGGTGCACACCCCCCGCTCCCCGGTGTTTCATAGCGATGCGTTTCCTGCTCGTCTGCTCCTGTTCCAGGTCAGGAGCCACAGGAATGGAAGTGACCCCTTGCCCATGAACTCAGATATTCCCCTCTGCGTCCTCCTGGGGTGCGGGAGCGGTTGTTCTCATCCACTTGAGTTTTCCAGTGCCTGAAGTGTTAGGAAGTTCCAGGCAGGCACAGATAACTCTAACAACTGTGCTGGTCATTTCTTTGTAAAGCTCATCTTTTTCCTGGTAAAAATAGATTGATGAATTTATTTTCATCCTTACCTTAACCAATTCCTCTGCAGGAACCATTTTTACCCAGTTTCCAATGTCTTTGGTTCATACTTGCCTGGATGCCTGCTCTGTGCTGCCCTGTGCCAAGAATCCTGAAGCTTGTTAGCATTCTAAGTTAAGAGTTTTTCTCTATCTCCTGCATCCTCCTTCCTTGAGGAGACAGTGAATTTTGGAAGAGGTTAAATTATGAAAGCTCAGGCCACTCTTTCTGAGTAAATTAAGAGACTAGGGAAAGAACTGTGCATCCCTATAACATGAGTCAGGCTGGGAGAGAAGGAAAGACGATAATTTCTCATCTGCCAGTCAACCATCACATCATGGTCTGCTTTAGAGCACCTGCCAGCTCCTGCTGCTCGGTACCATGGAGAGATGCAGAAATACAGGGACTGTAGATAACTCAGAGCACAGTCAACTTAAATTTATAAATATTGTCTGGAAAAACAAATTACACCATATTGTTTGGATCGAAGTTGGGAACCAACATGGTAGGAGTAGAGCACAGAAAGGGGCTGGGATTTCTTTTACTGCATCAGTAATATCATTTATTCCATAGCCAACCCTTGAAAACCAGTTCTAATCCCCACACAAATCCCTCTGTAGCAACAACGGCAAAACTGCCAGTTCTCCTAATCAAACGCTGATCGTTACTGCGGGCCAGAAACCTCAGAGGGAGCAAAGCCAAGGTAAAAGGGTCAGGATCTGGGGGAGGGGGCACACTGAAACCCAATGCATCCAAATCAGCTCCGTCTCTGTGCTTCAGTGGGCAGATGGGATGCTGCCAGGGACACTACAGGGCCAATATTTTTCTTTCCTCCCCACAAAGTGTTCAGGGGCAGACAGTGGGGTCCTAAAGTAGTACAGGGTTCGTTTTCCTGGGGCTATTTAGAAGAAATGTGACCGCAGATAAGAAACAGAGCTTCAGAATGTTGCCTTCCATCTGATGTTCCTTCCCTCTTCCCCTTCTCCACCTAGTAGAGAAGTGATCAGCTGGAGTGGCTGTTGCCTGACTCCAGTCCTGGCTGCCATCAGTTAAAGGATCTTTGGTCCCTGCCGTATCGCTGTGGAGGGTTTTCCTTTGGCCCCCATCATTGATTACTGGAGCGTAGGGAAGGGGAGGGAAATGTCTTCATGGAAATCTGTACCTCAACCGTCTTGGCAGCCAAACCTGAAATGGCTCGAGTCTTTTGCCCCCATCTTCATGTTTATGGTCAATCTGAAACTCCACCTGTGATCACCACATGTGTCCTGTGCAAGGCTGCAGTAAATTAAAGCACAACAGGGAATTATAAGAAATACATCCTCTTCCTTCTTGGAGTCAGGTTACATCGACCTCCAAACATCTGGACTCAGTGTCCTA
Organism: Heliornis fulica; assembly: GCA_013399135.1. Taxonomy (NCBI): domain Eukaryota; kingdom Metazoa; phylum Chordata; class Aves; order Gruiformes; family Heliornithidae; genus Heliornis; species Heliornis fulica. The sequence continues at coordinate 692,912 of VXBZ01009995.1, read as the reverse complement.
GGGCTCCCAGAGGTTCTGCCGCATTAAAGGTTCATCTGCCTTTGTTAAATTCCCGGCCTTTTCCCTTCCTCGTTGCCTCCTCTCGATTCAGTGTGCTTTCAGTGTGGCTGGACATCTAGGTAATTGGTATTTTATGTTCAGTATGTAAAACTCTCCATGGAATTGTAGTTGTCTTTTGCCATGGGTAAACACAGATCTGTAACCCATTGCCATTTACTGTGCACATGGGAGAAGTCTAAAATAAAATGCACTCTTATTTTTTTGAAAGCCTAAATTCTTTCTAAGCTACTGGTTACCAACACCCTAAAAGACTGAAATATAGTGTTCAATTTCTATTTTTTTTTAAATCTATTCCCTTGTAATCCCTTGGTCACAAAATGCATTTATTGGTATGATGCCCCTTTGCTTTGACATTCCTTTGCCTGATCTCCAGGTTGCCCTTATAAACAGGCAGCTTTTAATCACCCATCCTGGTAATTGAAATGCAGAGCGCAGAGGTGGAAGCAAGTGGGTCCTGCTGCCTCCAACCACTGGGTTTTGTTGTGAGTCCAGAGCAAGAGATGCAAAAGCCATCAAGTGGCTGTGCAGGAGCTGCAGTTGCCAGTCCAGTGGTGGTCAGTGTGGTCCCCATTCTAAAGAGGATGCTGAACTACAGGATCTCATGGCAGTCACCACATCCTGGCTCCCAGGGAGCAGCACATCCCTGTGCTCACCCCCATAGCCCCAAGGCAGAGATCAACACCCAGAAGGAAAATGCAACTCCAGCTTTTTGCTTTCTGCCTTCCAGGCATAGGCCTCAAGGTTTTAAAGACTTACATATGTGTTTCACTTGATGTGCTCTGAGTATTCCCATTGAAGTTAACTAAGTGGATAAGACTTTGCAGGATTAAAGCCAAATGAGTCCTCACCCACCATGCTGGGAAGTCTTGTTGAAGTGGGTCATTGGAGGGAAAGGAGGAGGAGTCAGTACCGAGCTTGCCCCTTTCATTTTAGGCTTCTATTTACTTAAAGGATATATTTTTTAAGCCAACTTGGGGGGGAGAAAAGAAAAAAAAAAAAACCCAGGCTGTGGTGTAACCACCGCAGTCAGATGTTGTCATGACTACTAAACAAGAAACCTAATTTATAAAATGAGGAAAAACATATGAATGTGAAATAAAAGAGAAAAAAAAAAGAGAGACAATCTTAAAATATTAACTATGATGTAGAGAAAAATACAAACAGACAGAGTTAGGAAATTCCATAAGGAATATGACTTGTTTAATATTAATCATAAAGGAAAAGATTATGAGTGCTCTAAAGAGTGCCAAATGAAATATTCCACACACATCCAGCACTGTGATAAGAGTCCTTGTGATGGTTTTCCTTGGCTGCAGGGGCAGCCAGTGCTCTTGGCCGTGCTCTGGTGATGCCCTGGTTGGAGGATGCTGCAGGGATGTATGTGGTGGTTCTCTCTCCGTGGTGCTTTTCCTCCCTTGCAGTACTGGTGCAGTGTGTAATTTAGTGCAAACCTCTGTCCCTCCGTGACAGCCAAAATAATCTGTAGTTTTATTTCTGAATTGGGGAATGTAATTGTGTTTGGGGATGTAGAGGGATTTTTGTGAACAAATCAGGTTAGGAAGGGATCTGTTGTTCCTTTAGACACAGCTTGTCTACCAAGGCTGAGGTCGCTGTGGAGAGGTGGCTGGGCTTGTGGCATGGGAACCCAGCCACTGCGTCCCCTGCGGTGTGTCTCAGGTGGGCTCTGCTGCTGGCTCTGGAGGCACTGTTTTGCACTGCTGCTCTTCCATACTCTGTTTTGCCATCTGTCCACTCCTGAGCTTGGAAAACACGTGGAGATCCTGAAAGCAAAGCATTAGAGAAGTCCCAGATATTCATGATTCCTTGTCCAGGGCAAGGTTATAAAACACGGAACCCTGAGGATCTTCATGACCAGGTTCACCGACAAGACACCACCAAGCAGGTACTATAGGCCCCAATGCAAATACTTTTTGTTGTCTTGGGCTGGCACCATGCATCTCCTTTCTGGTGGAAGTGCCCTGATGTGGCCCAGGGACCCATGACCATCAGCACCATGACAGCAGTGGTACCACCACAAGACGCCAGAAAGGAGCTGCTGTGACCACAATTGCCCATGAGTGAGTACTGGTAAATACCTATGTGGTATCTCGGGTGGAAAATCCTGGGCAGAGCTGTAATTTGCTGCTTCGTTAAACTTCCCTCAGTCATGTCTGAGCTGCTTATGTATCTGTCACGCAGAGATTTCAAGGCTAAAATTGTGCGTTGGGAGATTAATGCCTTGCGGCACGTCCTGTGCTCTGTCGTGTAATTTTGCAGCGGTGGGGCTGGCTGCTCGCAGGCCACATTGGACCCTGCTCTCTGTTTGGCACTCACTTGTAAACAGTTTGGTTTGCAGAAACCTTAAGGGTTCCTTCTCACTGTCAGAAGAAATCAAGCTACAAAGCCATGCTAAAACTACTCATAACAATGTCAGACTGACATCCTTAGCATGAGAGTCAGGGATGTGGATGCCCACCTAAGCCAGGACCTTCCAGGGGTGTGGAGCATCTTCCTGCTGGACCCTTTCAGCACACATAGCAGCGCTGCTGTCCTGCTCTCTTCTCACAAAGTGCCTTTCCTCCTGCTCACCATCCTGTCCTGCTCTAACCTGGCACCAGGCGTTCACATGCAGCTGCACAGCCAAAGCCCACACATCACAACGTCGACGGTGCAGAAAAACTAGACCAGCAAAGCTCCCTGCATCTTTTCCCAGCTCTGCTCCCTCTGATTGCTGCTGTTTCAAACACTGCTGCAGCACTAGCTAGTGCCTAGCAAGTTCTGGGCTCTTCTGCTCTGTCGTGTTCTTCCTCTGCTGCCCCAGTGCTGCAGTAGCTGTCACCTGGCTCACAAGAGCTCATTATTCTGCTTTGCTGGATGAGGCAGTTTGAATCACAGAACCAGGCAATACTGAACCTTTATCCATCTGTTGACAAATCTAATTTGCTGGTGACTGATGAGTAACGTTTTAGAATCAGCCCCGTGGCTGATGTTGATGCACTTAGGTTTTGTTGAATGAGTCACACACTCGTTTTGGAGTGTAGGAACTTACTCACAGACAGGCAGCTGTATTTCATCCTCTACTAGAGATTACTCTGAGTTGGAAAACCTCGAGTCCCATGCAGCTTTCTTCCAAGAGCACATCTCTTCTTGATAACAGTGTGGCTGCCATCAGGTTCTTGTCAATGCAAGGGCTCGTTGCAGTGTTACTCTGCCAGCAGTAAGGCTGACCAGTGACAGCTCTTCCTGGAACAGCCTGATATACATATATTTTCATTCCTCTTCCAAGGTTCATCTCATATGTAAGCGATCAGTGCAGCAGCATGAGCAGGGATCTCCTTGCAGCTGTGACCTTGAAAGTGGGTGGCATTTTCTGCTTCCTCTCCAGCATCCTCAGGGATCTACATTTCATGTGATCCCATCTGACATAGGCCAAATCTGTGCTGGGAAAAGTAGTACGATACCACCAGGAAATACCCACTGCACTAACCTCTTAATGGTTGAGATCTTCAAAGCTCCCTGTAGGAGACAGGCTCCTTAGGCAGCTTTTGAAGCCATAATATGCCATGTGTGCAGACAGCTACCTAGTAGATAAACTGCACAGTTTATTCTGTGTATATCCCTCCAGAGCACCTTATCTCTTCTGTCTTCATCTGCAAACTGAAATGCAATCTCTAGCTTCTTTGAAATGTTTGTATTACTATCTAGCACTAAACAGATGCAATCAGTACCTGTGGTGGAGGTTTATTTAATTTTTCTACAGGCAAATAAATGTGCACATGAATGCACAGATAAAATAAAAGCCCCAGGGAGGCTGGAGCAGTGTTGAGCATCCTGGTCCTCCTACTTCTGCGTGTCCTTCCCTGGCTCCATGCCACCAGCATCCTTGGTTCTGTGTAGAAGGAACTGTTCAGGGCAGAGAGAACAGAGAAATTGCTGAAAGTTCTTTTTTGATCATTTTCTAATTTACACCTTGTCCCCATTGTAACCTACATTGCAAGCAAGGCACCCCAATGCTGAAAAGAAACTGCTGCAGATGGGAGCATAGAAATGTGTTCTTTAACACATCCTGTGTTTTCTTAAGCATATCTGGTTTGCCCAATGTATGTTTCATTTGCTATTTACTTAAGTCCCCGCCACTGACAGCTTGGGGATTGCTACGCTACCATCTGGGATGTAAGTAAATTGCCCTTTTTTCCCTCCTTTTTCTTTTGGCCTCAGAAAATTTAACAAAGGCTTTATTTCCACTGGTTGGGCATTTCATATTTTAAATATGCAGTGCACCATGTCAGAGAACTGCCCGGTTACATCAGGTATTTGCCACAACTTTCAACCCATTTTCTAAGGGGAGTAGCTGGTGCTTTGCTGCCTGCTGCAAAGGCTCTTCACCAATGGAGATGCTGGAGCACAGTAACTGAACTGCACTTTCTTCAGGTTTCTTCCTCCTCTTTTCTTTTTTTTTCCTCCTTTTTTTCTTTTTTTTTATTAAACATAGCATTTCTACTAAAAATTTTATGTTCAGTACTTCATTTTTTATGCCCAAGGCTTTTGCAGGCTTTCTTTATTAAAATCAAATGGTAACCAGCCCCAAATAAGGCTGTGGATTCTTTTTTTTTCTCGGTGCTTTTTCACGCCACAACTGTTTTCTATTTCTCCCGAGCTTGCCGAAGCCTGGGCCGACAGCTCCGGTCCCCGCCTGAACATGTATCAGCTCCGAACGTGCTGCAAGAGGTTGGTTTGGTGGAAAAATCCAGGTCATCCTGGATATTGAAATACGCCCAGCCTTGGCTTTCAGTGACACTGAGTAGCCAACCCAAGTTAAATATTTTACTGCAGATGTTGCTAAGAGCTTAGAGTTACTGAAATTATGTACTTTAATGAGGCAAAGCAAGTAGCTGCAGAAAGATATAAATCAGAGAAGCCACCAATGTTTTCCACTGTAGTGTCAAGCTGATCAGATGTGACATCCCCTTTACTTTTCCCCTGCTTTTTCCTTCTGCCTGTGGATGTGGTCATGTCCTTTCCTTTTAACTTCAAAAGGAAAAGATGAGTTTGAATCTGTGTTGGGCTTGAAATGCCAGTGAATTTTGGGGAGCAGAGACTCATTCCAGCTTTTGCAGCTGGCTGCTCTGTCTCCACAACTGGTTGAACCAAAACCTTGGATTTGAATTGTTTTGAGAGGGATTCGTAACACTGATCACGTTTCCCTATGCCAGGCTGTCTGAGATGTGAGGGACTCAGCCCGCCCATCTAAATTTATTCCAAAGAACATCATTTTTCCCCGTGCTCTGTCTTTAATACCAATTTAATCCAAAATTTACCAAGACCTGGACAGATACTAGGCAAAAAGTTTGCTATCAGAATAGGGTTTTTTGATGTGTTCTCCTTCTCCAGTGGGGTTTGCTTTTATTTTGGCAGTTGTTAGGATACATCTTAATACTATAGAAAAAGAGAATTTCAAAGGAGTTTGCAATGACTGTGTGTGGAAAGGGAATTGATGTATTTTAGCATTCTTTCAATCAAGGAATATAAACAGTTCCATGTGACTTCAGACCGATCCAGGATTTGAGAGAGCAGGGTTTGATTCCCATCATTTCTTGCAGAGGGAATTTTGAACCCACATGCCTCTCATTGAAGAATGTTCTAATTAGTAGAGAAAGGGAGATTCTTCTTTTCTTTTTTTTACTTTCTAGTCTTAGTGCTGTTCTACTTTATTACTGATAATTCAGTAATCATCTAGCATTTATCACAGTTGGAGTTCTGTGCTTTGCCATGCAACTGGTGAGTTATTGATTTATGCTTATCAATGGGCCATTCCAGATTGCAATTAAAACAGGATAGACCTCAGATAAGGTTTATTTTTGCTAGTGTGAAAAATGCTTTAGTTAAATTCTTCTTTCCCTGTGTGTAAATATTAGGAGATGCTGCTTGTTCCACAGCAGAAATGGCAAATGAAATGACATCTGCAGTTTGACCAGCTCACGATTCAGATCACTGGTTTGTCCTTGCAATGTCTCAGTCCTCTTCAAGCTGGTGGGAAGGGCCTCATGGAGCTGTACCCTGGACTTGTCCTCTGAAACCTGCTCTGCCTGACACCCGTGTGCCTTCTGGGAAAGACCAAGGTACTAGGGATGCCTAGTGACAAGTTCTTGGTGTCTGGTACTGTGTAATTCTAAAGGGACATCATTTTGTCACTTGAGTAAGTGACCATCTACAGGGTTCTTTTGCACATGATTGAATTCAAAACACCACGATATAGAGGTGACTTTCCTTACTCCCATAATCCATATTCCTTGGGTATACAGACCAAAGGTCCTCTCATTCAAGGTGATGTGTAATCTACCAACATAAAGGCAGCATCTCCTCTCTTGAGGGCTTCCCACACCCTCGCATCATCTTAATTCATTCACCTGACATTCCTCTTTGCTCCCTATCCAGAGCCACATGCTCCATGGTTCACCAAAGCCGTCTTCAATGTGACTCACAGGCTGTGGACAAGGTGTCCAGTGGGCTCCTACCAAACCTGGCCTTGCAAACAACAACCACCAACCAGTGGTTTCCCAGGGACGACTCACCAGCCAGATTTCCAGCTGCGTGAGCAGCGCAGAACCATGCCACAGCCACGCCACAACCGCCTCTCGGCAGCCGGGTGGTTTCCCACGGGGATGGCCTCGGCTGCTCCCAAGCCGCTGCTGCCCGCAGCACCGCAGGTATTTGTCTGCATCCGCTTGCAGAAGCGCATCCAGCCAACAGCACAAGCAGCCCGTGTAACTGTTCAGGTTTTTGACAGTTTTATAACCTTAAATTTGCACCTTATGGAAAACTGTGACAGTTAATGATTAATTGCCATGTTGGAATTTTTCTTATGATGTCTTAATATCCGAGTATGTAGCAGACCTCAGCAGAGAGGAAAAATAAAAACCTGCAGCAAAACGCTCCCAGAACAGTTTGACTAGGCAAGTGTTGCCCAGTCCAGCTAGTGCTGTCCAAAAGACACGGTTATATTTAGGATTTTTTTTTTAAGCTGTAATGCTATTTACTAGGTGTCTAGCAGAAGTTGGAAACTGGCTTGAGAGGAAGCTGTGAACAATTTTTCACGGGTGTGTTCTTCAACCACTTCTGAATAGAAAGTTGGTTTCGATATTACAAACCAAGTGCTGGTTGTAAACCAAAACAGGCGAGAGCTTGTTGTTAAACACCGCTGCTCTTGCACTCTAAGACCTTGCTGCTGCACTAACAAGGAGAAAACCCAATTTATCTTTCTTTTTTTTTATAGCCAGGTAACTGCTTTGAGCTTTTTTGCCATTGATCTGCCTTATCTTGTGTCTGACTGGGGACAAACCTATCTTCGTAGCTGCTCCATGTTGATGTGCAAGGCACCCAGCACACATGTGTCCCCACAGCCAGGGGTTGGGGGCTAGGGGCAGTCTGTGGTTTGGGACTGTGCACGGGGAGGGAGTGGGTGTGCAAAGGACCCGTAGCCTGATCTTGTTGCTGTTACTTTAGGAAGAAAATGCCAGGCACAGGATGGCAATTCTCCTCGTCAGTCACTTCAGTGAGCACAGGTTAGATGGTGCCACACGAACCAGAATGATGGTCTTCAAGCATCCTTGGAAACCTTCTTCCCATCCAGGAAGATGCTCAGAGCTGGGTCTGGCCATGTAATATTTTGACAAATCCATAAATTCTGATTGTAAAATCCCTTTGCAACCTGCTCTCCCAGTGGAAGAGGCAGACAGAGGGCACAGCTTGCTGTCCCTCTGGACACGGGGCTCTTCCCAACATAACCCATCTGGAGATACCACTGAAGCAGAGTACTTCTGCACAGCTCAAGCTCTACATTTGCTTTAAAAGAATTTTTAATGAGTGGGATGGAGCTGGTTAGTGAAAGTCTTGGACCATTAATAGATGTAGAAATGTTTTAATACGCTGCTTGGCTTTATTGATGAAATGAGCTAATCGGAATCGGAGTGAGTGCTGCTCTCGCGCCGAGTGAAGAAACACAGGCATGCTCGGGGGGAACAGCACTCTGGTTCTCCAAAGCACTCCTGTCCTGTGGATGGATCCTAAAGCAGATTGCAAACAGCACGTCTGGAGCTGTATGCTGGTCGTGGGATGTCAGCAGTCCTCGGCTCTGAGCCAGAGGGAGCTGCTCCCAGGGTGCAGGGCTCCACGGGGACACCAGGGAAGGGCTGCGGTGCCCTGGATGTAGCATCCTGACTTGGAGTTTGGGTTGAGATCTTCTGCATCCTGCTTCTTCCAACTTCATAGAAAATTCCATGGTCTCTTTTATGACCGTGAGTAATCAGGAACTTGGTTTTACATCCTGTTTCACAAGGCCCCATAATTACATGCTAATACGGTTTTCTCGGGACTGAATCGGGGCCAGATCCTGATCTCATGCTGGTACAAACCAACTGGGTAGTTCACGCTGGTAGCTCTGCCTCTTCCTGCTCCACCCCCTCCTGACAGCAACAGACGTTTTGGTTGTGACCTGCCAAGTCTTCTGCTAATGGTTAATGTTTTGAGTTGGTGCCTCTTGAGTGTTACCTGCCTGCAGGGCTGGTTTGGGTTAGCAGCTAGCATTGTTTCTGAGTTATCTCTGTGCCAACTGGAAAGCTGAGGGTCTCCTTCACTAGTATGCCACCCTCATGTGCTGACATGTTCTCCATAGAGAAACTCTCTGTCCGAAACTTAGAGGAATTGGTCTTACCTGAACTTGCCCTCCACCCCTTAAATAGCATCCTGATCTGGGGGGTCTGTGAGTAAAGTCAACTTTTATGAGCAAATTAGCATAAAACCAGGAAGAAATTATCTGAAATTGATCCTCTAATGTAGGGTACTGATAAAAAGCTTGTTGAAATTTGCTGGTCCATGAAAATGCTCTTTGGTCTGGAGTAAAAAAAAAAAAAAAACAAAAAACAAGGTGTTGAAAGGTTTTTGCCGTTAAGTGTCTTCATGACAGCTTCCCTCTTTAACATCAGGGATGGAGAGATGTTGATAATTCAGAGCAGAGTAGCAAAAAATTCCTTCCTTCTGTAAAATTATTCTTTCATTTTATATCTGTCCAACACTTACATAAACAGTCCTTCGGCAGTTATTTAGCCTGTAATATATTAATGTAGAACACTGCAGCCTCTAGCAAAAGAGTCAACAGATCAAGCAACACCAAGAGGTATTTTACATAACAAAGCTGCAGAGCAGAATAAATGTGTCAAAGTCAGTAATTTGGAGACGTATCTGGGCTCTGCAGGAGCAGGACAAGAGGAGTCCGGTTGCATTTCAGACCCAAAGGAAGCAACTGATCCTAAATTCACACACAATACTCTGGTAATCAAGTTAAATGTATAAAATTTCCTGCAATGGTGATACATACTACAACATCTTGGGCTACATGGTAAATAAATAAAGTTAAAAATCAAGTTTAACCCTTTTGGTACTGGACTTGTCTCTCATCCCAGTATCCCAGCCCCAGTCCTGCGTGTTTCAGAAGGGGCTGAGTCCACACTTCTCCTGGCTGCTCATCGCTGGAGGTCAAGTGGAGGNATGTGCTTTTTTTTTTTTTAAATGTAATCACTCCCCTTTCACTCTCTTGCTTCTCTTTAAAATTTTTTCCATTGAAAATCTGGAAGTCAAACTTATCCATAGAAATGCTCCACAGTCAAATCCCATAATCTGTGGGAACTACAGTAGGTGGTTCGTAGAGCTACAAATTAAAAACGAGTAGGGAGTGAGACATTTATATGGCTTCACATTTAGATCAAGAACAAATGTCAGCTATATAACAGGAATGGAAAGGGTTTGGTTCCCCTATTGCGTTAGCACAGCTCTGTTGGTAACTTTAGACCAGGTACTTAGACCAAGGATTGCAAAACCCTTACAGTGCAATTTGTAATATGTCAAAATCTGACCCACTTCAAGGCCAAGTTTTAGTTAAGATTGCTCACCATTGCATCTATAGTTATTTTATCCTCAGAAGTTATTTCATTTCTCAGTATTTCCATTCTACGTTTATAAATTCGGGCGAGTTTCTAGCTATACAAGTGTTTATAAATTCTTTAAATACTGACCCCTGCCTTTTAGGGAGTAATATGGGTGTTTTTTAGCCCAGTTCTTCCAGCCCCCAGCCATCACTACTCAGGGCCACAGAAATCTATATATAACATGTGAATTATAAAACACTCATTTTTTTCATTCATACAAAGTTCTGTGTATTTGATCATGTCCCAGTGACTCCACTCTAACTAGATATGTGTGTGCAACTGTGCAAGGGACATCTCAAGGTATATTATTTTCTTATTTCTGTATTAAATGTGGTAATAATATGTGGGTTCTCTCCTATCATCTTGTGGGCAGGAAATACTCAGCCTTTGCCTGTGAAGTTGTGCTTTGGATACTAAATGTGGGCTGTTTCCTGACTCCATGATATTCCCAGTGAGCTGAGTGAGTGCTTCCACCCCTTTTGGAAACTTGAGGCTGAGGTCTCTGAGGACCATCCAGGTCTCCTGATTTCGGGTGTCCCAACAGCAGGTAAGGGATGGAGGAAGGGAGTTTGCTTTCTCCCAAAGGCTGTGGTTTGTAATGTGAATTGAGATCACCTAATTCTCTGCATGACCAAAAGTAGACAGAAGTCAAGCCACATTCTTCTTTCTCATCTTACTGGCACAACTGACTTTGCCTCTTTTTCTCCTGGTACTTCCAAGAGCTTTCTGAATTCACAAAACCATTTTATCTGCTATCTAAGACAGAGCAAGTGGACAAAGGTGATTATTTTCCTACACACTTAAATAACTCTGCAAAGCAGAGATTAAATCCTCATGCATATATTGAGTGAAGGAGTTAACAAGAGATTAAATTAATAATAGGGGAAAATTAAAGGTTCTTGCTGTTGTCGTTTAATGGGAATTTTTTGCCCGTGCCTACAATAACTTTTGGGAAAAAACTACATATATAAGTATTTTTCAAACTGAAACCAGATGGGGGAATGCTTGCCTGTTTTTCTTTGTGGGAGGCTGTGTTTTCATGGTACGCAAGTAACTGGAGGCACATTAAAATCAAATTTGGCTTTTGAGGCTTGTCCTTCCTATCTCTTACAGGAAGGACCAACTTTTGATGTTTATGAGTAGGAGATTCTTTGGCAGCAGGGCCACGGCTTTCAGAAGAGCAGAGGTCAAACTGCTTAACTGATGCCAAAGCAATGTATGCCTGTACTGAGAAAGCTTCTGTTTTCCTTATAAAGATCCATCCTAGGCACAGATGGCACAGAGCCTGTGGGCAGCAAAGTGTCCCCAATGCAGTCAGTAGTTCTTTCAATTCTGGTGGCACCAGCATCCCCCCATCCACCTTTCACTGGCCCAGGTGCTGGGTGCCCAGAGGAAACCAGAAAGGGAGAGCAGGCTGGCAGAGAAGCAAGGAGTGATGATGGGGGACCAGGCAAACAGAGTGGCAGATCTCCCTTTCCTGCGGTGTCACCTGTGCCACCAGGATTTTCCCCCTCTGCTTGAAGGCACAGCCTGGTTGGGTCATTTCCAAACTGCTGCTTCTCCCTGGTTCCCACAGGGAGCTGAGCAGCCCCTAGTGCCTTTGCTGAGCCATGGGAGATATGTCTGGTGCAGCCATTTCTCTTGACTAGGACTCCTGCCCGTAGCCCAGCGTGGCTGTGGAGGAGCACTGTTGTCACACACAGGATGGGAAGGGATGGGCACCAGACGGTCCTGCCAGTGCCGTACACCACTGCTTCTTTCCCTGGTAGCTCCAGAGGGCATGGCACATGTGTTCGTGGGTGGTGACATGGGCTCCTCATCTGCTCCTTCATAGGGATTCAGAAAATCCAGCTTAAAAGACTGAGTTCCTCTTTCCAGCATGACATGCAACTCCACTGAGGAGCTTGCTTAAGTTCTGGAGATCCAACAGCAGGTCCATCACGAGGAAGGGCCTTTGCTATCCGCGTGTGGCTCTGGGGATCTGTGATGAGAAGATCCATGCAGGACCCAGGTACTGCAGTTTTGACAGCTCACAGACAGGATGAGCTCTTTATTCTGCTGCTTTCACTAGCACAGAGTATGTGGTGGTTCATTTTGTGTGCAAGGAAGCGGGTTTACTTTGGGGTTTTCTACATTATTTTTTAATTGGTAAATTTGGTCTGTGTGTTTATCTTGCAGTGACTAGCACCTCTTTTTTAACAGTCATCTCTAAGAAGCCACATCTCACGTGGCTGTTGGTATAATGAATACCAGTACCAAAGGAGGGTGACCTCAGCCCCAAGCTGGGGAGAGCTGGAGAGCACTCAGCTAAGTCAGATCTTTTCAAATCCATCCTAGGGCTGTTAAGGAGCTGGTTGTTGAAACCCTGTCAGCATTAGTGATTATATTTGAGAATTTGTAGAACATAGGTGAAGTAATGAAAGAACAGAGAAGAGCTAATGCAGTACCTGTCATGAAAAAAAAAAAAAAAGAAAAATCCAGGACATTAAAGAGCTGTTTCTGGAAAAAAAGCTGGGGAAAAAAAATACATCCAGAAAACAAGGGGATAACTACAGCTGTCGTGGTTTTGCCAAGAGCAGACCATGTAAAAGCAGTCTTCTTTCCTCCATTGACAAAACAAGGCACATGAATAGAGAATAAACAATATATGCTTTTACTGAGGCTTTTGAAACTGTTTCACATAAAATCTCATAAACAACCCAAGAAAATAGGGGCTGTAAGAAGTAGGAAATACTGTCTGGCGGACAAAACGGGTTGGAAAGTCTATTCAGGAGTTATCAATGGCTCACTGTCAGAGGGAAAGATTTAGCAAGGGGGTTTCCCCAGGGTCCATCTAGGGATATTCAGTGTCTAAATTAGTAGACTATGCTCAGGTAGAGGGTATTGGTGCATGTGATGAGTATTCAGAATAATCTTGGCAATGCACTTGAGTCCGCAGGGTTGCATTGTTGCAGAAAGGGCAAATGTCCTTCTGGAATATATAAATTCTTTGTGCTCTGAGTTTATAAATCCTTCCTGCTCTCTGCCAGTGGTAAGGCTAAAGCTAAAAGCTGTAGCTCATTTTTGGGCATTCCCTTCCAGAAAGGTATGTCCCAGCTGGAGAAAATCCAGAGGATGGTGAGAATAAGTAGAAATCTAGCATCTCGATTCACAGGGCCCAGTTGGACCAAATGGGACCATTTATTCCAAGTGAAAACATTACTGGGAGGGAAGAGGCAGTGGACAGGGAACAGTTTTCACCTGTATAAAAGGCTATTACAGATAGAAGAGTCTTTGATGCCAGCGAGCAGATAAGGTGTATGGGATTAAACATTGCCAAGGAAGACTCAGGCTAGATATTAGAAATAATTTAAAGGTAGTGTAGCAGTGGAGCAAGTAGCCTAGGGATCTGGTTTCATTACTTAACAAGGCTTCTAGGAAGAGTTTAGACAAAGACACTATGGTGCAGGTAGAGATGACTCTACATTGGGGCAGCAGGAAAGACAGGACAACTTTTTGAGGTCTCTTGCAGCCCTCAGCTCCTATATTTTTGCTCTTTAAATAAATCACAGTTCTTCTGGGTACTCCAATTTTGGATCTTCTGTGCCAGTGGCTTAATATCAGAATCTCCAGTGCTGTATGGTGACCATGTCCCTGTGCTCAGATGGAGCCTGAGAGCTCCAGCCAGCCCTCAACCGTGTTTAAGAGTTTACAGCCCGTTGTTGTTCCTTCTGGACAAATATACAGTCTGCTACACAGAATATGAGCTTCTCCTACCTACTGTATGTTTATAACAATCTGTGATTTTAAAAAATAAAACCCAGCCAAACAAAGAAGTCTAACCTGTAAAAAAGTTATGGGTGTAGGTGCCCATTTTCTGACAGAGGGGTTTGGTAACAGTGCAGGGGACAGAAATGTAAGGAATAATTGTTTTTGGGCCTAGAACCAGGAAAACTACTTTTCCAAATTAATCCAGTGAGAGCCATGAATCCACAGTATTTCATATCACACTTCATAAAACTCCAGTCATAATCCATAAAACTGACATTATTAGATTAAAAACCTCAGTTCCTCCTATAAGGAGCTCGCTCATTAGACATGCTGTAGTTTTATAACCTTAAAGTTCCTACCCAATTACCATGATTAATACTGTGCTTTAATAAATTTATTTTTTTTAAGTCACCACAGGGGTTGATACCATCTGTTTGTTATAATTGTGCATTTAAATATTGTCCAGCAAGAGAAAGACACTCAGTAAACACAAATCAAGACTGAGGCAGGGAGGGCAGAGCCCATCCACTGCAGCGGAGGTCCACGGGATGGAGATGGGGAGATACAGTTGGGTTGTGATCATCGTAGGAGCACAGGAGGGCCAGGTCTGGTATGGTGCAAAGGCTGAAAGTACTGTGAGATGTGTGCAACAAACTACTTCACACAGCTGATGGTGAGGAGCAGTGATGCTTTCCATCCTCTGCCAGACCAGCAGCACCAGCTCCTTGAAGGGTTTGGTGTCCTTGTCCTCCAAAAATGAGTGTGGAAGAGGTCCAGCACCCACACACCCGCTTTGCATGTATGTGGAATAAGACCTTGGGAAGTTGGGTGACTTACCCCAAAATCACCAGCACCGGTGTCAGGCACAGAACCCTCTCAGCTCCCGGGGCAGGAGGAGAGCACACGATAATCACCGATCTCTGCCCTCACTGCCCAGAGAAATTCATGTTAAATCAACCTTCCCACCAGGAACCAGCGCGGCTCCGCTTTGCCAGGGGCAGGGAGAGCAGGACACGGAGGCTTAGGAGGTTTCACACAGAAAAGGAAGGATTTAGGTAAATGTGTGCTGCCTGCCAAGGCAAATACTAGTTTGACTCTCAAAGAATCCACTAGCCCCGGGGGATGCTGCTCTCGCAGGATCAGCGCTACAGAAGACACCGGTTGCTGAGCTGACAGAGTGTCACCCTCGATGCTTGTCGGGCATGTCGGTGACATAACACACACCTCGTGCACAAACAGCCACGAAACCATTCGCTGCGACAGGTCTGACAAAGTATCCGTGTGCCTGTTGACTGACTTGGAAGTGGGAGTTCTTTTGAGGTTTCTTTTTGCAAAGTTGAGTGGCCCAGGGTGCTCAGCACCCCTCAGTAGGGTGTGATATCAACCCGTGCTGGAACCCGGTGCCTGGGCAGCAGTCGCAGCAGCCGGCATCAGCGCCGAGACTCGGTCAGGGTAAAAATGTGTCAGGTTCGGGATTCCACCCACAGACCAGAAAACGCCAAACTTGTATTATTTTTGAATCCCCTGATTTTTAAGGGCTGGTGGAAATAAGATATCTTGCTTCTGACTTCCAAGCAATAAAGAGAGGTGAATCACTACTGCAAAAACCCTCCCGTGGACCACCCAGGGGCTCCGTGCGGGGCTGTAAAACGAACCTCCGCAGAAGCAGCGAAGTGCAGAACTATTTTCTTAGTGTTACTGCAATCACACGAGGCAAATCAAATCAGAAAAGGATCAGAGTTTCCTAACAAAGCACCTGAGAAGTGTGTTAATGAATACAGGCTGATTAATATGCATTGAACTAAATCACATTCGGGCCAAAGGGGGAGCACCAAACCTTGAGTGCCACATGTTGAAGGACCTAAAATGTGTATGTAATTCAGATTTAAATACTTTTTTCCTCTCATAATTCTGGATAATGATCCAACTCAGGATAAATATGTATTTATTTTTTTAAACTAAATAACATTTAGGACTTTTATTGCTGTCATTGTTCAGATTGGTCATTTTTTTTAGTGTGGTGTTACTGTTACTGAAGAGTCCTGCTGGTGTTTTGAAAACTGTAACTTGCAAATCACCATATTTTTTTTAAATGGCGCCAGTTGTATAAAATTACATGGTTTTAACATTTATTTGTTATTGCTTTTAAGGAGCATACCTCTTTTTAACAGAACACTGGCTGAAAGTCCTCAGACTGAAGCTGTGTATATGTGTGTTATCAGTGTTTGGCTTGTGGAGGAGTATTTTGGGAGACCACTGAGCGGGAGAGCAAGCAGCACAGTGAGCATGTTTCAGGGGAGGGAAGGGAGTGCTGGATGAGAGCACTCCAGGATAAATCATAGGGAAACTCTGGGAACCAACATTTGTCTACACTGACGTTCTGGAGGGGGGGCTTATAATTAAGATATTGGATTTGTAATTGGGAATTCGGGTCCTGTTTCATGTTCTGCTGCAAGGCTCCTGATGTGGTCCTGGGTGAGTTTCTTTAAGGCGATATCCCCAGAGAGCGTTGCTGAGAGAAGAATTAGGTGCCAAAATTCTTCCCCTCTCTGCCTGTAACACAGCTGTAATACATCCTAATTTTGATCTAACTTTTCATTTTCTAACTATGTTTAGATTTAGTTGTTTTCAGGACAGGAACTGTCCTTTTACCATCTGTTTTGGCAAATACAAACTAAATGGGTCCACATTGCAATTGGAGCCTCCTTGTGTTATGTGACTATAACAGTGTTAATAACCCCCCAGGTAATGCCCCAAAGCCCTTGAGAACAGTGTCCTGCCTGTGGAGCAAGGTGGTGGGCTCATTTCCTTGTTCCCACTTGTACTGTTGGCATGGCCAACATGGAGACCTTGCTCTCCAACAAGCCCTAGCAGAGGTCTGAGACGCCTCTGAAAGCCAAGGGCAGCAGGAAGAAGTGTGTAAAAATATTTTACAGTGTTCCCCAACATCCCAGGATTCAGGCAAAGGCTTTCTGTTGTATGGTCTGTCTTGTGCAATTTACCATGATAGTAGTTACGTGATATGTTACACAGTGGGGTAGATGTCTGCCAGTACATGTCTGAGCATTGTGGCCAGAGGAGGAGAACCTGCAGGGTGAAGTAAGTTTTCCTCTTTGCTTGGAATTTAGATTTTTGGTGTTCATTCTGAGGGTTTGGGGGATGTTGGAGAAGGCAGACCCATAGGTGTGCTTTTCTGTGGGAGTGGGAATTTTGTGATGGTTTCCAGCTCCCAAGGAGTCTTCTTGCATTTGACTTCAGTTGACTCTTCTAGGCAGCTGGGTTTCCTCCAGAGACCTGCTCTCCTCGGGTGAAAATTGGGCTGGAGAAGCAGTGGAGAACTTCATCTGTGCCTCTTGGGTCTGTGGTCAGTCCTTCAGCTCCTGCACTTCCTCAGGGTTTGCAAAAGCTTTGTCACTTGTTCACTGAGAGGAGGCTGGTGGTGGGACTGAGGTTAATTTTGCAGGAGTGTGGTCCACACTGCAGCTCCTCTGCTGGGGGTGTCGTGGGTTCCTGTGTTTGGTCTTGCACTTTCTTGAAGTCTTCCTTGACCACATGCACTAAAAACTCTGAGTAAACAGTTCACAGGAGGATAAAGTTCAGCTGTGTGGATGGAGAAGTGTTTCTTAAATAAAATAAAAGTGGTGCCAATCAAAGTTGCAGCTTTCAACCCAGCTGGAAAGTGGGGGAAGTTCTCATTAGCTGGTCTGAAGGCTGAAAAATAAATTGCTTCGTTACATCAGGGCATTATTTTTCAATGTGTAATACATTAAGTCAGCTTTATAACCTTCATTTTTATGGGTAAGATGGTGAGACTACTTTCTTCCCTTTTTTCATCCTCCTGTGTTTCAGTGTGTCTAAGAAACAGCTAGTTAATTAGGGCTAAACCCCAAGTAAAGTGACTAATGAGACAAGAATCCACATTGTCCTCAGAACTCAAATAGTCCCGAATAGGCATCAGCTGCTTTTCTTGTCTTTGTGTGTGTGGATTCCCATTCGTTGCTTTATGCCAACACACTAAATTGTCCCTAACACGTTCCTTTGTGACCGCTGTGGTGGCTGGGCAGTCCTGGGGAAGCCCAGATGTGTCTTTGGCCACCACCCTGGGGTTGGCTTTGTTTGACACACCATTTTGCTGACACTGGAGCAAGTTCACAATGTCTGTTCTGCATCTGATGCAAGTATTGGTGTCAGCAAGGTTGAGCTGGCAGCAAACCCTTCTCAGATGAAACATGGAGCAATTAAATGCTTCAGATGCTTTTGGTTAAAAACCACATTGTATATGAAAGTAAAGCAGTGAGCTTTAGAGTCCATCAGTTCTCAGCATCCTTGGTGGTGTCAGCGCAGCCTGGGCTCCTCCCTTCCAAAGGTTAATAGGCAGATGGGATGAAATTGGGCTGTGTGACACGTGGCATGATGCACCATGGGTTGGGAGCAGAGACATCTGTGTGATGCTGAGAACATCACATCATTTCATTTAGGAATTGCTTATGTTGGGTGGGGGGCTTGTGTGCACGGACTGGCAAGCACTAATGTGACGCCCCAGCAGCGAAGATAAATGTGGTGTTAAAACACAGCATGAGAAATGTCAGTATCACTGAACAAGCTCCTGGTGAGACCCATCTGATGTCCTCCATACGGTCCTTGTCAGCAGCCAGGAAGATTGATTGGACCTTGCTCGGGTTGAGGGCATGTCTGCTGGGATGAGCAGGCAGGGAAGTCCTCTGGCTTGCTCCAGAGTATAAAGGAAGAGAAGGGATGTAACTGTACAAATAATATGGGGAGGGGTCTGTGAACAGGTAAAATGCTAGCTTAGGGGAAATAGAAAGACTAAATATAGGCTGGGCTTTAATAAATTTGGGCTGGGCAAGTGGAAATTAAAAACAAATTAAACCCAAAATTTAGTTTTATATGAAGCTCAAGTAAAAACCTCTGGCAGGGAGTTGGCACATACCTTGAGCAGGGGTGTACCTGCACCTTCCTTGTGGCTGATGTATGAACATGGCAAGGAAGGGACATCTTAGAGCTGCAAGATGAGGCTGTGTGCTGGGAAGATGTGATTCATGACTAAAGGTAAACAGGCAGTGCCCAAACACAACCCCCTGTCGATGCTCCTTAGGACTTGCTGAAGAACTGCAAGGAAATTTCTCCTATTTTTCAAGTCACCATAAGAGCAAGACAAAAAAATAACACATGCCTGCAAAAAACTCTTCCCAATGTGTACAAATATTTACAGAGACTCCTCCGAAGACTTGCAGATTTTCCACTCTCTGAGCTTTACACATGCAAGGCATTCTCCTAAACGGCCAGTTAAAGCTAAAATTAAAAAGAAAGGGACTCTTCAAAAAACACATACTGCTATATTTAATGCTGCTCTTTAATTAGAAGGTCCAATATTTCCTCCTGAAGGGTTTCAGGAATGTGACTGTCACAGATACATCGGCATAAGCAGGAAGCGGGCGATTCCCCCTGGGCCAAGCCGCTGCGCAGTCACCGGGAGCTCTATGGAAATCGAGTCACACTATACCCTGGCTGATCCTTCTCCTGCTGAAAGCGAGGGCAGAGCTCTCATTGCAAGCCAGTGGGGTACATTTGGGCTGCAGCCTGGGCAGGGAGGGAGAGGGTTGCCATCGCTGTTGCAATCGTGGAAAATCAGCAAAGTATGTGCCAGGGTGCTCAAACCCATCCAGCGTGTCCTTCGCCCGGCTTTTCTGTGGTTGTTCAAGCAGATGCATCACCCTCTGGTCCCTTCTTCCCTGTTTAGGTGCTTCTGATCATAAGTGGAAACCTGAGTTTCCTCAACTGGCTGACCATCGTGCCCAGCATTGCCTGCTTCGACGACGCCAGCCTGGGGTTCCTCTTCAGCTCCAGGCGAGGAGGCGTGAAGGAGCGGGTGGCACGGATGCATCTCCGAGGGGTGACTGTGGAGAGGGTCCCCCTGGGTGAGTTGTTCTCAGGGGTGGGGGGAGTTGTACAGAGGTGCATTTCGTGCTCTCACCTCTAATGTTTTTTTGCTCAGCTCTAAAGCTGTTTTCTTCTGGAGCAAAGCTGGGTGGGTGGGGAGATAACTCTGTCCCTGCATGGTCTCCTCTATGGGGTGGAAGGTGTCTGGACCTCATGCTGCAGAGGATGAGGGTGAAGCTGGTGGATGGTTCATAAGGGTCTGTGGGGGCACTGCCCAGGGGTATTGCTGCTGGACAGCATGTCCTCTGTGCAGCACCAGTGTCCGCAGCAAGCCCAGGCTGCAGCTTGACACTTCTGCCCTTGAAAGTCCTGCTTGTTCTCACCCCAGAGAGCATCAAACTCCAACCTGAAACAAGCAACTTGGAGTTCCACAGTTTGTCTTGTGATGGTTTTCTTTTAGCTGCTCCTTTAATTTTGACTACTTAAAGTCAAGGTCAACCCAGCCAGCGCATTTTGAGGTGAGGATTCTGTGTTAGATACTGGATACAAAAGCATCTCTTCCTCCACTCTCATCTGTGTCATGGTGGCCCTTTGACTCATCTGCCCTCTTTCCCTTTGCACCCATGAGTGCTAAGGCTGCCTGAGCACTCTGCTGCCCTGGTTAGGTATGCAGACATGACTGACGTTGATCTTCCAGAATGAACCAAACTGATTGTCAACCTGTTTTGGGTCTAACATTTCTTTAGCTAACTGGGAAAGAGACCTTGCTGCTGGGAAAGCAGCCATTCCCCATTCAGCATCCTGCTTGGAGAAGGCAAGAGGTGGCTTATGGCTACCCCTGGCAGCGTGGGCACTGCCATGGCAGGGTATGAGTTCCCCAAAGCAAGGAGGTGAACTTATGTTCATACTGTGAACATGGGAAAGCAAATACAAGAGGTTTTGTAACTAAACAAAAGGCATCGATGTGGCTGATGTTTCCTTCCGAGGGGAGTTTTCAGCCAGCCCTGCTCCAGGAGATCATCTGCACAACCTACACTGGGGTATTTGTCATGGGGCTGCGTAACAGATGTAGGGTTGTGTTTGTAGCATTTTTATAAACCGCATATAAGCAACAAATTGCTCATAATATCAACAGCAATCACAGATGCTCATTTTTAAATATACTAAACATCTGTCAGAAGAATGAAAAATGTCAACGAGACACAGCATCTGTCTCTAGTCCTCACTCATTTACCAAGAAACAGCTTATTAACCAGAAGTGTTAGTTCCAGCAAGGCTAATGCAGTTTCATTAAACTTTCTGTCTATCTTACATACTTTGCTGGAAGAAATCTTTAACAGCTTTTTGCCTCCAATAGCTCTGCTTTAGAGGCCGTGAGAGCCTAGATCTTTCCTACGAGCTGTATTTTTGCATCCAGCCCTGAACAACACTTAAGTTGCACCTTTCTTTCTGGGGGAGAAGCCAAGGGGCACCTCTTTGCTATAACACTCGGTGAGTCACTGAGAGGGGGAGGTAGATCCCTTTTTTTAAGGAATTTTCTCCTTTTCTGTGAGCAGAAAACCTTACTGAGCCATGTGCCCAAGCAAGGAGAACCATCCATACTTACCACTGCTCCAGAGTGCAAAAGTCTCCATGTTCTGGGCTTTTACAAAGGAAAAGGGCAGGGTATCTGTAAGTAAAGGGTAGAGTATCTGTGATATTCTGGGTGGATTTGGATTTCTGAGTATTCTTACTGCTAGCAGAGCAGAGGCTGTTGAGCTGGCGCTCATGGGCTCTGTGGCAAGAGGCTTAGAGGAGCCCTCACCCCTGGGTCACCAGAGCAGAAGACAGGAGGGTACCCAGCCATGCTCAGCTCGTGACCTGATTTTACAAGGCTCTGGCCACATCCTTGAAGTGTGTTTGTCATTCCCACTGAGACCTCGAATTCCCATTGCTAGTGCTCAGCTCCTGCCTGCTTGGTCCAGATCTCCTTGGCTCATATCCCATGCTCCTTCCCCAAGACTTGCTCCATCCTTGCTGTATTGTGGTTGGGACTTTTTATTCTGTATTCAACCATTCTCTAACATAGAGTAGCTGTGACCCTGAGAGCATGATGACAGTGACAACCTGCGAGCAGTACATGCATGGCCGTACAGTGTGACCTGAGGAGCTGCTGATGCTGCCTGGGGGGTGGAGGGCTCCTGTGTCTGTATCTGCTCTTTAATTACAAGTTAGAAAGTTTAGCCTATTTAAAAGACAATATATATATA
>VXBZ01009995.1:642712-670553 GCA_013399135.1 Heliornis fulica | reverse complement strand
GGGCAGGAACAGACCCCCAGGGAGCTGGAGGCACTCCATGCACGGCTTACAGACCAGGAGGGCAATTTTGAGCAAGGTGCAAGTGCCAGCTGCGTGTTTTCCCCTGTATTAAAGTGATGATTAATCTTACATTTCAGACATTTTTCTTTTTAGCCCTCTCTCAGACTATTTGGAGAAAGGGAGATCTCTGGAGCGATAGCGTATGGCCCTTGGCAAGGTCAGGCTGATTACGGTGGAGTCAGCCCCTGCCTGAGAGCTGAGAGCAGCTGTGAGCACCCAGGCAGGGTCCTGACTGCTCCTGGCTGGGGTGGGGGTGGGGGTGTCAGGGAGGGGAGCAGAGCCCAGCATCACAGGCAGTGAAATCACCTTCTTCTGGTCTGCTTTTGTATCCCAAACAGGCTGCTATATCCGCAGAGTGGTGAACATCTCCTTTGGCCTCCTGATTGCTTATCTCAGCATCCCAGTTATCCTAAACCTGCTGAACTCCAGACAAGTCATGAACACCTCGTTCAACCCCCTCAGAATAGTGAACACCTACGGAGCTTTCGGAAGGTACACACGTTTCATGGCACATCCTATAGCTCTGCTTCTCTCCAGGGTACTCCAGTAGCCAGTCTGTGTGCCTTAAACCTAAGCAGAAATCCTTCCAGTAGCCAGCAGACTTGGAAGGTCTGTTTATGAGAGAGAAGGAGAAAAGGAGCAGTTTTCCCCCTCGCTGAATTATGATTTATTTTCTCTGAGCCGTTTTTAGTTAGCTCATTATATTGATGTAGCAAATTTAATAGCAGGATGAAAATATCCATAAGAGAGTTCATCCAGTGGATAATCTTCACCATCACCATCCTGCTCTATTTATGGTGAACTTCTCTTCCCCTGCACACATTTGTTCTCCCTCATGTAAATATTCACATAAGCTATTGGGTAGCAGATTGAAGGCCAACAAAAGGAAATGTTTTTTCCAACGAGTGACTTAGGGAATTCATTGCTACAGGAAACTGTGGAGAGAAGACTTATAAATGTCCTCAGAAAAGAACAAGACAGAGTGAGTGGACAGGCCCTGGAGCAGTCTGGCTGCTGCCCTCAGCTCAGGAAATACCACTTAGGGCTGCAAGGTGGGACTGGACAAGGGAAACATCTCCAGCTGCCTTTGCACCCAGGCTGGCTTTTAACCACCTGAGTTTGTCCCCAGAAATGGGAACAGATCACCACATTCAGGCTCACCATAACCATTCTTGTGTGCTGGACCTCCCAGGCTCTTCCCAACCACGATAACTAAGAAAATGCTGAAAAACAGGGCTTTATCAGAACAGCTCAACAGGGGCAACATCAGGGCCAGCCTTCTCTTCATGGACTTCTGGCTTTGCCACAGCCTCACTGCAGTGAGGTGGGGTGGGCCACTCTTGGGTTAGTGGGCTCTGGACAATGTCCCACAAGAGAAGCCAAGAGAAATAAAGAAGGTTTTTATAAAAGATGAAACAGGTTGCCTGTTGAGAGGGCTGGCTGAGCAGATGGTGAAGGGGAGGAGTGAGCACTGGAGATGCAGAGGACACCTGGAGCACATCAAGTTAATTTGATGTCTCCCCTAGGTTTTGCAAATAGCACAAGTTTCTGTGGAAAGAAAAGAGTGAGAAAAAAACCCCACAATTAAAAGTAGTGACACTAGAAAAGTTGTGGAAAATCCTGAAGTTTCTCTTTTTTTTTCTTTTTTTTTTGTCAGAGAGAGGGAGAAATAACCCCTAAACCTCTTTGAAGGCTGGAGTAGAGAAGCGATGGGAGATTGTTTTCTTTGGGTTGTTGTTCTTTTTCTTCTTCAGTCTATGGTTTCTGTTTCAACAGTTACCAGAACCTAAAGAGCATGTGATGAAATGCTGCTGTAATATGTTTGTAATTCCAGCCTATGTAAACCAATAAAAAGAGGATTGCAGCTTATAATGAATATACGATTATGTGAAACTTGACATATTTTGAATCACACAGTAGGAACAAACTTTTATTAGTAATTTGGTGTCCCTGATTTACAGTGTGTTTCTAACCATTGGGCAGCTGGCCATGGCTCATAACTCAGCCCAGTGTATAATATGGAACTTGGCTGGGGAATCCAGAAATCTATTAAACGTAGGTAACAATTATAAGTGGAGACTTACAGCATTCCTTGAGTTGTAAGCATCTATCACTGGAAGCCATCGGGACAGAAGGTGGAGGCTGTGTGTTTCCAAACTTTCAGTTTCTTGGGTTGGAGTAGGAGGGACCAAAGTAGTAAAAAATTAAAAGAGTGTGAGGAACTGGACTGCTTTGATAGGCAGAGGAACGCAGTTATGTGTTCGTCATGGGAAACAGCTCTCCAGTGTAGGTGAGCATCACTGACAGGCCACTGAGGACTTGATGATGGTGGCTTTGCATGGGCTTTCCGTGGCCTGGAGAGTTTGCCATCCACACTGCTCTACCACCTTGCTGTGCAGAGAGGGTCCAGCCAAGCAGCAAAGGGACTGCACATCACCTGCCATTATGCTGGGGTGCTTTTTAACCAAGATGCCATACATGCACTGACTATGGGGAGTGCTTTTTTGGTTTAATTTGCTGCTTTTCTTGGCTTGGTTTGCATTGGCTCACATGTTACCACATCCTTATCCTCTTTCTGAGTAATAGCTCCTTGAGACCTGTCTTCTGTCTGGGATGGTGAAATGTTTGAGCATGTAGAGACTGTTGTTAGCGGTGCCCTAAGAGTGATCTCCTGGGGAGAGCTCCATAGGGGTCCAACCACTTCCCCAAGGCTCAAGCAACTGTAGCCAGCTCTTTATCATGAGAGTCACTGGAGTAACAGAAACCAAGATTTTCTTCAGGAAACGTGGTACAAAGAGAGAATCTGGTGCAGGCTGAAAATGCTTATGTGGGACTTGGGAATTGTTATATTCTCTCAGTGTATTGGACTAGTGTTTGGCTCTGATCTAGAGAGACAGACACTTCAATTTCAGTAAGAGCCATTTTTTGGGGCCATAGTCTCTCCTCAGACAGGCACAACTGCAGCATGGTAGAGGGGAGCATGGGAGGATGTGAAACAGGGAGTTTTTCATCTACTTTACTGCTGGAGAGTCAAAAGTCTGATGGATAGACAGGTCCTCTGAAGCTTGACCCATCAGTATCCAACTGTCCCACAAGGTCAATGACTCATGTTGCCAAGTTGACTCTCACAAACTAGCGTCTCACGTGACATGAGTCAAACAGTAGTATCATATTGTGTCCCACAGCATTACCAAGGAGAGAACAGAAGTCATCCTTCAGGGAACATCCAGCCTGGACCCCAATGACCCTGCTGCTGTCTGGGAGGAGTATGACTTCAAATGCAAGCCTGGGGACTTGAAGAGGAGGCCATGCTTTATCACCCCCTACCACTATCGCTTGGACTGGCTTATGTGGTTCGCTGCCTTCCAGGTATGTGCCTTTGGGTGTCCTAAGACTTGGGTGTCCCTGCACCAGGAAAAACAATTTATATAAATTAGCCCCAGCTAAGTTATTTGTGTTTTTTTAAAAAAGAAGGAAAAAGGTTGTATTCCTAAAGGATGTCTGCTGCTGGTGCAATGAAACTTTGGAAATTTTAAGTGAGTCTTTCTACTTGCTTTTCGGCAATAACAAGAGGTAAAGACACTGAGAAAGCCCCTGGACTACACCTGCCTCACGAAGGGGTGGCATGGTGGGGCCTCACAGGGTGCCTGGGACTCATCAGGGCTGGCAGCTGCCCACTGCACCAACTCTCTTGAACCCACACCCTTCTTAGGGTCACCCCTGCGGACACCAGCAATTGTTTCCATGGCCTGTCTGTCTACATGTGGGCAGAGGGGCCCTCAAAGGATTTTCCCTGTGTGGTATCAGCAAACAGGTGATAGCCCTGAATTAACGAAGAGGGAGGGAAACTTGTAAAATTAATTTGTGACTATTTCCTAGCCTATTCTTCAAAATCTTACTTGCATGAGCAGGAGAACTTGGACTGGGTTTTACAAAACTGTGGCTTACAGCAGTGGCGTGAAGCAAACCCATGTTGGATTATCACAGGTTCTTCTCTTTGTTCCTGTATCCTCTCCTGTGTATCCTCTTCCCTTGCTCCTCTCCCCCTGCCCCAAACTTCTCTGTTTGCTTTCTTTGTGGTATTTTCATGTAGGCACACTGTGGATTCCTCAGCAATGACATAACCATCGCTCTTTGGCTATGGTTTTATATTTACCCCACTGGTTTCTGTGTGCTGGAATTTCATTTAATCTGCATTAGGTACGCTTATCCCTCTGCAAGACGACAGCAAAGGTTAAAACTCAAGCCAGCAGCAGTGCCCAGAAATGCATAAAGGTGCCAAAGGTTGGATGGGAGATGTTGGTTTAACTCTGGCTGTATTTTGGGGGAGCTCCAGTAGCAGAGAAGAGATCCCAAAGGTTGTGTCTGCAGAGGAGAGTCTCATTGCTGAGATGTTCTGATGAACTACCTGCAGGAGGGGGGGTGTGCTTCCTGCTCACGTGGGTGTGAGCCAGAGGTGTGCATCAGCCCACAGACACATCCATCACCTCTCCGCTGCAGCAGCATGGCATGGAAGTGGGTGCATTGCCCCTTCCCAGCATCCCATGCCCACTGCAGCACTCCCTCGTCCCTTCCTGCCTCTGGGGACTTTTCCATGTCCCATCCATGCACACAGGTCTCCATGAAGCAATTTCAGGTCCTGCTTAGAAGAGGTATTAACAAAAAGTGGAGAAATGAGGAAAAAAACCCACTCTGGAAACTGGGGATGACACCTGTTGAAAGTAAGAGGTGGGCAGGTGGCCTAGGCCCAGCAGCAAGTGTTCAAATCTGGGTGTAAATCCAGGACAGGTAAATACCTGCTTCAGCATGGAAGTAAATCTCATTTGTGGTGGTTGAACATTTGAAAACTGTGAGCTGCATGTTTAGTGGCAGCTGTCACCCCTGGGAAAGCTGGCTGTCCTGCCATACCCCCCTTTGCTGCACCCGGGACAAGCCACCGTCATTCGGATGTTGTTCAGATTTGAGTGGTGCAGAGCTGCAGAAAGGATGGGAAACCAGAAGTCAAAACCCCAGAAGTTAGTGAGGCCAGGCAAGTTTTGCAAACCTCATACAGTAGTTTACAGAGTCCATAAAACCAAGTTACTTCAGCCTCTGGATTAGGTTTAATTTGTTTTTAAAAGTTCTGGATTTTTTCTGCGCCGCTGCTCACCGTCTGCCTCATCACTTCCCGAGCAGGCAGCCAGAGGGCTGGTTTTGCAGTTCATTGGCAGTGGCCAGGTAAGAAGCTGACACATCCAGCTCTGACAGGCTGCAGAAAAGCCAGGGAGCTGGGGGGGAAGATATTTACCATCCCTTTGTGCCGCTCGTGACAGGTTCCTCTTTGCACCTCATCACCGCTTGACATACGACGCCTTCCTCCTCTCAGGGTTTCCTGTGAAACTTTCCACCTTGGCTATAGCTGTGGGATTCGCTTTGAAGAGCTGGAGCATGGGAGAGCCAGGCCCTTGGCACGGCTGGCACGGGCCAGCATGGTGGGGGAGCACGGCCTCGGCGCAGGAACAGGAGGGGCCACTTTGCTGTTCCACCTCAGAATCACAATTTATTAGTTAACTGCCTCTTAATTCCGTTCCAGTAGTGCCATAATTATATGTAATGTAACATGGCATTATTTTCCAGGAAACCATTTTCGTGATGTTAATTTTATTATCTAAATATAATATGCCTTTTCACTTGTTTTCTAAATCCCCTCTTTGTTTTGTATGTCTCGACATCCCGAGGGTGCTGGAGGTCTGAATTGAAGCCCTTCATTGAGTTCTGGCAGGGACATAACCCGTCCAGAAACATGTCTGCGTTGCTTCTTCCCGTCTGCAGAAGGGGATAAACTCCCATGAATCAGCAGCCGCCCTCAGAGATGTGTGTGACCCTTTCCAGTGGTTTCTCGGCAGCCGCCTGGGATGGGACCCGCTTCGTTCCATCACCCAGCTGACAACCTGGTCACAGAAATAGGGTGTCCATCAGTCAGGAGCTGGTGCTCAGGGGCTCGGTGCTGAGGTCAGTTCTCCAGATCACCTACCTCCATCGAAGCAATTTAAACCGAGGTCTGAGCCAATCTAATGAACACTTTTAAGAGGAGCTACTGCTAATTGAGAGAACAGCACGATGTCCTCATTGCATTTGCAGATGCTGCCAAGCTGGGAGCACAGCAGAAAAGCAGGACTCAAAGCCCAGTGATCTTGCTGGTTTTGGTCCAAGCAGACAGGAGAGGTGTGTGTGGTCACTGCCCCAGGACAGGATAGCATCATGCTCCAGGGAAGCCCCTTGGTCTGAGTGTTTATCACAAGGTGAGCACATGTATGAAAAGGTGTTGTGACAAGGCAAACATGATACCATGACAGGTGAGTAGGCATTCAGCATGCATGGTGTCACCCTCCCACCCCACTCAGCTGAGCACCTATTCAGGAGGGATGCAGCCAACAGGCAAGGGTGCAAAAGAGGGTCCCACAGCAAGAGCAGCGGTGCAGAAACCTTCTCCCATGGCAGCAGAGTGAACAAATCTGCATGGGCATCCTGATGTCAGAACAGGTTTGGAATAGGTGAACTCCTACTGCAAAGGGGAAAGCAGCAATCAGTTTTCCATGTCCCTGCGGAGAAGGGAGGGGAATGATGGATGAAATGGCAGAATATGATTTAATCTCAGCAAAATTCAGGTTAAGCATTAGGAAGAACTTCCACCCCTTGGTGTGTTATTGCGTTAGTGCAATGACATCCTGTTTTTACAGAAGCTGGAGACACGTTGTTGAAGCTTTGTCTGTCCTCCAGCTACTCATAGCAAGGCCTCTGTAATTATTTGACATCTCATTGGCAGAGGGAGCCCAGAACTAAGCTGTGCTGTGCCACCGGTACGAAGAGTGTTACAGACAGAGTTTTGTCAGGCTGTGGGGATTCAGCATCACTGATAAACATCCATCAGAAAACCAGATAGTGCTCATAGTTTTGGGGCTTCAAGTTGGTCGTACTTCGTGATAGCAGGATGCCTCAGACTTTACAAAAGCCAGTTGTTTATTGTAACAAAGATTTGTTCTTCAACAGTGGGCAGCATTGGAAAGTCTTCAGTGCTCTGAAAAAACCCCAAAAATCAAAGGGAAGGCTTTTCCCCTCCTTACTACAGCATGAAGGTTATTTATTCTGTTTGGGGGCTGCATTTCACTAACATGAAGGCAGGCTCTTGGTGCTTACCAAATAATAACTACTCAAAAAACAATAACAAAGGTAATTCCATATTCATATTGTTTTTTTAAAGCTCGGTGTCTTGTTGCATTGTACCTTGAAGCTGCTCCAAAAGTCTCTCGATGTCAAGACTGGCACAGAAACCTCTGGGACTGGTGGCCCTTGTTGCTGTGGGGCTCTGCCAGCAAACCCACTGCAGAGCAGCACGTGTGCTGCACTGAGAAGCGATATGTGCTGTGCAGGTAGGATGTGGGAGTGTTTATAAACCTCAGCTGCCTTCCTAGGAGAAGAGGGAAACTTTAGCATCAGGATTGATGCTCAGAGGGTCTCCCCAGGCTGCTAACAGGGAGTCATGGCGGAGACATCACGTTCTCACACACAGACTGAAAGAGCTGCGGAAAAGTAACCCTGTTTACAGAGGAGGCAGGTTAATATTTTTGTAAAATATTTTATCCCAGGCTCTGTTATCTCAGTCTGCCAGCCAGAAGGTGCTTACAGGAAAAAGCTGCATGGCAGCAGAATGGAGGAGGAGGTGTGTGTAACGTAGTAAAACCTAAACCTCATGCTCAGTGTACTAAGCACAGCCTTTTACATTTCCTTTCTTCCCCCTTCTAAAAACACAGGCCTCAATTCACCTCCATTTTCCATTGCAGCATTCATGCTTTTTGGTCCATGTTCAGCATGTAAGAATTTTATTTTCTTCTTGTAACCGTGATTACTCGTCTCACTGCGAATATGAGTAATTTCCAAGCCCCGAGCTGCATTTAGACAAACTGCAGGCTGGATCGTGGGCAGACTCACCTCCAGCAGCAAGACCCCGATGGAAGTGCCCAGAAACCACAGAAGTCTGATAGCCTATCGCACCGTGGGCTGTATAAATACAGAGTAAGACCTTGTCTATGCAGGGAATGATTATTGTCTACGGTGGCTATTGTATCTCGCTGTCTAGACTCTGTTGTGGAACAAAGTGACTTTTCTTTCCAAATACAGAGGTGATATGGGAGCTATGCCAGGTGCATGATTTCCCCATATAGGCTAGATCTAAAAGCCTGTTCCCAACGTCTTGCTCTGCCTTTTATTCCTCAGCCTGTCCCTGCTGTGCTCAGCACCGCACGCGCTTCCCCCGGGGACCTGCTCTGCATGCCCAAGCCTCTTCTAACAGGATGGGCTAAGGGATGGCTTTAGTGAGGCTGCAGAAATGGCTGAAACTCTATATGTTGAGCCAGAACTGCAGAGAGAGGGCTTGTCTGTCTGGGAAATGAGTAGAGAGAAGGGGATGTGGTTATGGGAGATAATGCGAAGTGATGCAACCTGACGTAGCCTTTGACCTTCCTTGGTCAAGTCACCTGTGTAGCAAGATGGTAGCAAATGGTGGTGAGCTGGAATATTCTAAAAAAGCAAAGGGTGGCATTAGCTATGCCCTCTGTTCTGTGGGATGTGGGTTATTTCTCCAGCTGACAGCACAAGTTCCCTGAACAGCAACAGTTGAAGGCGCTCAGCTGTAGAAGTGGGAACAGCCACATAAAGAGCAATGTGAATATTGGCTGAAAATATCCAGGATGATGGAGTTACAGCTTTACATCCCCGAAGTGGGCAGGCTGTGACGCAGAAAAATGTCCCTTATGACATAACATGGGAAATGTACACCTCCCCGCCCGTCTGTCACCCGCCCTCGCGCACCAGCACCGATGTGAAACCGTGCAGGGCTCCCAACCATGTGAAATAATAATGCTGGGCTCCCTTGCCAAGTTTCCAGCTGTTTCCACATGTGTATCTCATACTTACCTCCTCCCGTGCGCCTGTGCCAGGACCGAGATTCAATAAAATGCCACACTAATCCGCAGTCCCTTTTCATTAAATGACCAATTAAAGCTAGAGGAAAAAGGTTCTTATTATTTCAGTTGGGAACACGTTCCCTGTAGCTCCAGGGGGGGGTTTATATGTATTTGTTTTTATTATTATATTCTCTTCTACTTCGTTATCTCTGCAAAGTGTTGTTGCTACTGCGTCTGGTTTACCCCCAGCTCCGTGCTGGTGCCCGACTTAGCAGTGATTCAGTTTTAAATTCTGTAAAGTTATTAAATACTTGTGTAAGCAGGTTAATGTACTCAAGGTGAGAATGCCGTGTTTATCCACTGGGAAAGCATGTAAGTGGGGAGGTCAAGGAATATAAACAGTGCAAGAGAGGTCTCGGGGCGGTGTTGTTGAGATACAGCGTAGTATAAACCTAAAACCTGATTTTTGGAGGTGCTGGTACGAGCTGTAAGGGCGGGTAGAGATGATGTGGCTTGCTGGAGAGCTGCAGATGTGGTGTTTCTGTGGGTCTGCACAGTCTGTGAGCACAGAAAGGCTCCAGCTTTGTGGGGAAGGCAGCATTACTTTGGGAACTTTAACCTCTGCCTGAGCCGCCTTTCTCGGGCATCTTGGTTGGGTTGGTGACGATGGGTTTGTGTGTTTAGGTTCCTTGATTGCTTTTGTTGCTAAAACAGAAAGAAAACCCTCTGGAGATTAATCCCTTTGGAGGGGCTGCAGCTCCCCAGGGGTGTTCTGTTCAGGGTGGAACAGTGGGTCAGGAAGCTTGTGACACACTTCAGTGTGCTCCGACCAGCACCTTGTAGCAGCAGGCTGTGTGGGTGTGGGTCACTGGCTCCCCAGTAACCCCAGCACAGGTACAGAACAGGCCCTGTGTGGTACAGGGAGTGGTGGTGCAGCCCAGCTTTTGGAGGACAGGAGGCAGGTGTGTCTCAGTCCATGCCATGTCTCTATGGAGACAGAGCAGCCTGTTATCACTGGGGCAGGATCAGTCCCAGCTGCCTGTCCCTGTGCGGGGTGAAGATCCAGAACCCAAAAATGAACCCAAAACGTGTGTGCCTGCCCACCTTAGAGCGATGTGTGCATCTGTCTGGCTCTTTCTTGGCTTGTTTTATTAACCCACCGGGTGGTTCAAGCTCCAGCTCTCACATTTTGCACGCTCAGAGCTGGCAGAAGCAGAGCTCAGCACCAGGCGAATCCCTCCCGTCACAAACGTCGCAGCTCTGCAAACAGTGTTCGGTCTCAGACTCACTGGACCCGGGGACAGAGGAACTGTCACCTTCCCACTTGTGGTGTGATGCTTCCCTGGACACAGCCCAGGTCTCCTGGACTTGTTTTTTCTCCCTTTGCCACCGTATCACTTTACAGAGTAATGAGTTAAACAGCACCGTCGTTAGCACAGCTCAGCTCTGCGCGCTCCGGTCGGTGGCGTGCGATATCTAAACCTTCGTGCGGGGGGGGGAGGGGAGAGGGGGGCTGCACCGGGTGGAAATTTCTCACCACAGACTTTGCTGGGGCCAGACGTGTTGTAAATTTTACAAGAAAAACACTTTACAAACCAGAAGTCCAACTTTTGTGCTCATGGAGCCGCTAATTAACAATTTGGAGACCATGTGAGCCAAGGAGCTGATCCCACCATTACTGAGCCTCGTGGTTTTGAATCGGGCTTTGAAGATTTGGGGTTCTCCATAAAGGTCTAGCTCCAGGAGGCTGCAGATTTCTGTTTCTGTTGTACAGTTTCTCCCCAGCTCGCTCACAGGAACCCTCAAACCTTCCAGGCCCTCCTGGAAATAGCACTTAAAATCATACAGAGCACATTCAGAGGTGATCTCCAGGGAGGCACGGGATGCTGAAGGTCATACTCATGGTAGTTGATCATCTGCAATTGCTGTTGTAGCTCTCGGGAGGTCTCTACTCACAGCCAAGGATGCTGTGGGCTGCAGATGCCAGCATGGCACCCATCCTCCCAAAGCCCAGCCTGAGCTGAGCATCTCGGGCATCACCGAGCCGTCGAGGGGGAGCAGAATGGCTCAGTGCAGCGGAGCCTTGGCATGAGTCGTCCTGTGAAACACAACGCGGTCAGGCCCTTGGCAGGGATGCTGCTGGCTTTCCCTGCAGCCCTGCCAGCCCTGGCAGCGTGGCTGTGAGTCTTGCAAGGTTTGTGTTGAATGTCTTGTGTGATGCCAAGCTCCCAGCTCCAGGACTACCACAGCTCCCCTCCCTGAGTGCGTCAGGGCCACGGTGGCCTTGGCTCCTGCCCTCCAGGAGTGCCCCCAGCATCTGTTTTGGGAAGGGGACCAGGAGATGGGATCAGGAGGTGATTCAGGATGTCAGGGGGTAGAGGGGTGCACAGGAGGTTAAACAGGGCTTTGGGGTGGGCAGAGCACAGCATGGGGCTGGTGGTGAGAAACATCCCTGGCTCCACCACCCATCCACGTTGGTGGTGCAGTGGGACAGCAGATGCAACAACCCGCACGATGAGGCAGGATGGAAGCAGGCAGATGGGGAGAGTAATCTCTTTTAAAAAAGCTGTTGGCTTAAATAACTGTGGTTTTCCTCTAAGTTGTGATGAGCCCGGGTCAGGAACCCCGCGAGGGAGAGCTGCCGCTTGATGGGCCTTTCCACCAGGGTTTGGTGTTTTCCATCCCGTTTCTCTCCCCTGTTTCCCTTAGCAACGGAAATAACAAACTTTGCCATTAGAAGAGACTTGCAGAGTAACTTTGCCTTGATGTTCTGCATTAGTCACAGTCCTGCAGGTACAGCTGCTGGGTTTCGCTTTCCCACAGTGTCCCCTACTGCTTGCATTAAAAAATCCATTTAGGTACACATTAAAAAAGGAAAGGGTGGGGGAAAAGAGATCTTACTGGAAGTGTAAGGCACAGAAAGTCACCAGAAGGGGAAATGTTTTTTATGGAGCCTCAGCAAGAGTTCCTGCAGAGAGCCTGAGACACTTGGATGCCCGGAGGGAGGTATGTGCAGAGTCAAGTTCTGCCACTGCAGCTTTGACTGTGGCTCCCAAGAGCTGGTCTGTTCCCCTCCACGCTGTGTGATGAAGGCACAGGGGTAGGATGGGAAGGTGATAGATTGGATTAAAGGAAATCAAGAAGAGAAAGGAATCAGGGATAGAAAGGTCACTTTTCTTTTGGTTTCTCTCTAATAACAGCAGGGGAAAGCAGCCTGGTTTAAAGTGACGGGTGGATTGTCATCTCAAAATGTCATTTTGCTGCTCCTCTCTGGAGCTTGCTGCTAAAAAACATTATTAGACTGAAAGAGTCATCAAGCATTGGAAAGGTCTACCCAGGGAGGTGGTTGAGTCCCCATCCCTGGGGGTGTTTAACAGACGGGTAGATGCGGTGCTTGAGGACATGGTCTAAGGGTAGACTTGTTGGCGGTGGGTTAATGGTTGGACTGGATGATCTTAGGGGTCTTTTCCAACCTTAACAATTCTATGATTCTATGATTCTATGATTAAAATCAAATGTTGGGGGGCAAAATAGGCAAGAACACCTCCAGCTGTGGTAGGTACATGTGAAGTCTGAAAGAGATTGGTGATCCAGGGCGGAGGAGGAGCTGTGGCTGACGGATGTTGGGAAGAACTGGGGGTGTGTGGTGGGTGCCCTGTACCCAGGGAAGGGCGCTGTGTGCCAGTGCACAGAGCTTTCCCAATAGCACCAGTTACAGGCACTGGGACAAAGCAGTGCTGTGGGCTTGGCAGGGATGCAGGGCTGGTAGAAATCCTTCCTCCAGCATCACACCCTGAGGAGAGATCACTGTCTGGGCTGGGTGAAGGTAGGGAGATGTATCCCTGACCATCATCTGGTCTCTAATCCTAAACTGAGCTGTGGCCACACTCTTTGCCTCCTCAGCTATGATGTGAATTCCTTTGGGGATGCTTGAGATGCAGGATGCTACTTGGGGCAGGCTGGGAGAGTGCACATAGACAACTCAGCCCAGCTAACGATCAACTCGTTAACCTGTTGTGACTTACAGACCCTCAGTTGTGTCCATACCCATGGGAATGATTTCCAGATGAGACATGCTCTTCAAATTCCTCATCTGCTACCTGAATTGATTGTTTTCTCTCCCCAGAGACCACACCAAAGTCTTTAATGCTACTGACACTACATGACAAGCCTAGCAGTGCCTAACATTCGTATTCCTTATTTCTTTCCCAAGACCTACGAGCAGAATGAATGGATAATCCACTTGGCTGGGAAGCTGCTGGCCCAGGAAGAGGAGACCTTGTCCTTGATGGCAACAAACCCATTCGCGGGCAGAGCACCCCCACGGTAAGCTCTGAGGTTTGCTGAGGGAGCTGGAAGGACCCAGGACCCAGGTTGTTCCAGTTTTGGGCATGAACATGTGGTTTCT
Organism: Heliornis fulica; assembly: GCA_013399135.1. Lineage (NCBI taxonomy): Eukaryota > Metazoa > Chordata > Aves > Gruiformes > Heliornithidae > Heliornis > Heliornis fulica. Next base: position 657,143 of record VXBZ01009995.1, on the reverse strand, counting down.
GGTTTTGTATTTGGTAGTACTCAGGTGGTCTTTAAGTAGAGTGGGGTTAATGTGAGGACACCATGAAGAGCTGGTGCTCTCCTTAATGCCCTCCTGGTGGGGACACAGGACCCTTTGGTGGGTGTGTGAAGGGCTCGGCACGGCTTCTCTTGGACAGAAATCATGACTGCAGAAGGGTTTCCTGCCCATCAGCTTTATGTTTTTTGCCATGATCACTTTGTGATCTACCAGCCTACTGAGACATTTCAAAGACAAAACAGTCCTGCAGAAGTGATTGTTTTTGTGGACACTTGTCTTGGAAGTGTTTGTGTTTTCAATAACGAGACAAAACAAACATCAGCAAGTGAAAGGCACAGATGAAAAACAACGTTTTCTACAAAAGGAAATTTTACACAAAAGTGTCTCTTTTCTTGCTGAAGTTATTTTTAGCTGAGAAAACATTTTAAGGGAATTTTGGATCAACTCAAGTAATAGTATGCTCCTGCTAATATTTTCAGTTTGAGGCTCTCAAGATGCACTGCAAACAGGGATGAAGGTTCACAGCACCATGTGAAATGAACTTTCTCTTGAACCCATCTGATGTTTTTCAGCTTTAGCGCAGTGCATCCCTCAGACCTTCTGAGGAGACACTCCTTGCCCAGCAAAAACACTAAGAACTTCCAGCTTTTACCAAACCCATTCCTCTGGGATGGTTTACACACCCTGGGGTGGTATAAATGTAAAAACCCCAGAAGTTTTATACTCTGAGCTGAATGTATGGCTGTGAAAACACAGAGCAGAACCACAGGTTGGAATACAACTGCTAAGTGAGTTTCCCACTGATGTATTTGAGTATTTCTATTTACCACATTTCTGGGGTTCCCCAGGCAACCAGCATTTCTTGTAGCACCTTACTGTAGATCATCAGTACAGGCTGATGGGAACCTGCTCCCTCCAAGTAAAGGCACCAAGACTGCTGTAGGAACAGTCATTTCGGGGTTTTTTCCACATACTCTCCCTTGGGACCCCATTTTCCCATGGTGCAGCATCACAGAGCATACCCACAGGATCCTGCCCATAGCCCAGTGACTCACAGCCACACCAGAGTTCCCAAACTGATGGTTTACAGCTCAGAGCACATTACAGGGTGGTGCTGCAGTTTGTTTGGTTACACAAGCAGCCAATCTCATACACACAAATAATGATGCTTTGGCTCCACTCCAGGAGGACTCTAGGGAATCTCTATTAATTATTGCTACAAAAGACAAACTGGGCTAGACGAGCACAGCCCTTGCCACAGACAGCTACAGCTTTAGCAACGTTTATGGAGGGGTTTTAGCTCTGATCAGCTGTGCTGGGGTTGGTTTTACATGTGAGGAGCAGAGCACTGATGCTGTGCCATCAACTGGTCTGGCTCGGTGGCACTGAGAGGAGCACACTACTGCATGTGAAATCCTCTTGCTGTGGGCTGTGTTCCCATTCTAGCCATGTTTTCTCTTTGGTTTTATGGACCTTCACTTGGCTGCATGTGCATTTATCAGCCCAGGTGGGGTCTGTGGCTTGTCAGCAAGTTGAGTCTCACTGCTGTTGCCTGCCACCTCCTTTTGGGGCTGCTCAGAAGACCCCATGTAGGTGGCACCTTCCTGATGGCCAGAGAAGAGTCATGGTGCAGCACCAGCACCTCTGTGAGCACCCAGGTGGCAAAAAGTGGTGGGCACCTCGTTAGGCTGCTAGCAAATGTCAGAGCTCATGGCAGGCAGAAATCCAGCCCAACAAGAAGGTTCATGTACCAGGACCTGGCAGGAGCTGGGTTGGTCAAGAGCTCATCAAAGAGGTGGTGTTTGGACATCATTTGCAAGGCTAAGCTGGAAGAGGGACTGGAGAACCTGCACTGTGTCAGCTTTGTCTCAGGTAGATTTATCATCTGAGTCTCACCAAACTCCGTGTCCCCAAGGCTCGGTGCCGTAAATTCACCGAGCGGTGTTCATTGCGGGGCCTTCCCTTGCGGGGCCACCTCCCTTTTTTTAAATTATAAAAATAACAAATAGGAGAAAGTCAGCCTGGAGAGCTGGCTGACCCTGTGGGGTTTTGGCAGAACCTGGGACCTTTAGACACCGAATCACCAGTCTGAATTAGGTATCCCCTGGTGCCAGCAGCCAGAAGCCATGACCATCTGGTGGCTGCTGGCAATAAACGGCTCTCGCAGCTCATGGAGCGACAGAAGCATTTGATAATCCCAGAGCTGTTTATTAGCATGTGCTCCCCAGTGCTGCAAACATCGCTCCTGGCACTCACTGCGGCCGAGACTGGAAACGAGACCTCGTGACAGGTTAAAAACCAAGAAAATATACATCATGTGTTTGCCACAGACAGGCTGCACCTCTCCTATGCTTCCTGCCATCAGCACTGTTAACAAAAAATATTCAAGCAACTCATTTTAAGATGAAAACAACGAAATGGGATGTGGCTGGGATAACGCTACGTTGCTCTAGGTGGTGAATAGTGTTTTTTATTGTATTCTGGAACAGGTGAGGAAGTGAAACATTCAGGAATTTAATGCAAAACCAAAACAAATCTTTACATTTGTTGGTATTTATGTGGTAACGATTGCAGAGCATCAAGAGCGGTACAAGCAGGTCTGGTGAGTAATTACACAGCAGCGTGGATGCTGTGTTGAGCACACAGTGCTATAGATCTTGTTGAACAGGGTCTTGATTCATGCAGTACCTTGTTTTAACCAAAGCACAGACCCTGTTTTCACTCTTTAGCAGCTAGTTTATAGGAGGAAAAGATCAGGATCCAGAGCTGGTTTTATGTGTCAGCTGCCTTTGCTCTGGCATTAGCCAGAGTGTATTTTTGGGTGGCGTAAAATGAAAATAACAGTTTACAAATGCTCGTTTTGGCTCAGACCAAAATCCAACACCCTGTTTCACTCTGGGTCCTGGGTTGTGGGTCATGTTTGGGGGTTTGGTGAGCCAGACTCTACACCCAGAACATAGGCACCCTCTGGACTTTTAGCTAGGTATGAAGGCAAGGGCTGGGGACACGGCGGGTGCCCCACAGCAGGGTCAGATCCTGCACCAAGATCTCACCTCAGTCACTGATTCCTGTTGCTATTTACATTTCTTTGCTTATTGCCTTTTTGCTGCTAGCACTTCACCTGCACAAGGAAACTGAAGTCACCATTAGCCTTTTATTCCCAGTTTTTGTCCATCCCAGTTCTGCTGGGTTTGTGCTTGTGGTGCTGGTGGCCAGCATGGGCACAGTGGCTCTGTCAGCTGCTTTTCACCATGTTGGGTCTGTGCAGAAGGGCTCCCCTGCTCATGTTTTCCTTTGTTTAATTTAAATACCCCCTTGATGAAGGTGCCAGTGGGGCTGGTGAGCCCTCTGCACCCATGGCCCAGCCCCAGGCAGGTCCCCATGAGAGAACTATGGCCAGCACCCAAGTGACTGATCTGCACCCTCCAATCTGTGTGCAATGACTGTAAGAAGAGGCAGGTAGCAGGATACCTACATTTTTAATCTAGACCCCTTGGCAGTCCTTAACTGAGTACTGGACTCGGCATCCTCAGCACAGGCAGCTGCTTCCAGCCAGCAATCACATTCTTGTTACAATTTTGGGTTTAGTTCTGAGTAAAAGCCTTAAATTTAAGCCTTAGCAGTAACACCTGGAAAGAAAAGATAACTCAGGGGGGCTGTAGCAATGATAGTTTCCAAAGGGCATCCTTGCACCTTCACACAAGAGCCAGAGCCTGCCTGCAGCAAACCCTTGCACCCACCTTGCAGCTATGGACTGTGCCCAGCACCTCGGCTCCCTTCAGTAGCTGGGTGGAAAAAAAGCTAATTTTCCAACCATATTCCAACCCCACCCCCCTTCCACTCTGAAGGGAATTTTGAGACTTAATTATTTTCATTCCCTGCTAGACTAAATAATTAGGGGAAGGGACTGTTTTCCATAAGAACATTACACTCCATACTCCACGGAGTTTATTCTGTTAATGGAAACTCTACACCTTAAATAGCCAAGGGACTTTCAAAATGAGTTAATGCCTTCGAAATGAAATTTCTGAGACCAAAGTTTGTAGGTTTCTTTACAACTCTAGAAATTATAGTATTTTTTCAAGTGTGATAAACTTAAAATGAGAAACAGGTGACTGATTAAAAATGAGGGTATTGTTGAACACCCAGCCTAGCTGAGTGTGAAGCTTTACTTCAAGCACAGTGATGTTTGTGGAATGTGGATTTACAAAATATTATTGTGCAGTGGATAGTTCATAAAACACCAGCCATCATAAATCTGAACGGTAGGGCTTTGGCTGAGAAATTAATAAGTGTTTAGCACACCATCATGGAAACAGACTGCAACAGTGAAAGAAAACAAACAAAAAAAATCAGGGTTTTGCCTACAGAAGGAGGAAAAAAATAATCAGGTTTATTTTTGACCAAAGTGTTAGGGGTCTCTGATATTAAATCCTGTTCACTTCAGGATTCTCATTCCAATTATAGCAGCATTTTGTTGAAAAAGCCCCAACATGGAGCTGAAGACCTGGGTTTGTAGAGTTGGTGTTATTTATGGAGGCTTCCCTTTTGATGCTTCCTGGCTGCAGGAGCACTAGAAGTGTATAGTGTCTGGTATTCATTTGTTTGGCTGCCTGTTTATTTCCCATTTATGTCACAGCTACTCAGCTGTATATTCAGGGACATGTTGGACTGGATTTTCAGGCCGTGTAGGTCACCATGGATGCTGGCAGAAGGTGTAGGTGCTTTCCCATGGGACCTGCAGAGATGTATCACCCAAGCCATGGGAAGGGCTGTGTTGTATCTTTGGGTGCCACCTTGGGGACTGCGCCCTTGGACCCCCCCAGAAGCAGTAACTGTAGTGATTGAGCGTGGTGCTGAGAGCAGGCAGCGTTACTGGGGTTGTTGGAAATGTGGGCGTCATCGGGGTGCAGGTAGAAGTGGCATTTCTGTTCTGCAAAGTCTCTCCACAGAAGTCTTTGTAGCAAGCAGGAGTGGTGTTCAGGGGCATGGGATGCTCCATGGGGATGTGAGTCCTTCAGGGTTTGAACTTGGGAACTTGGTTTCACTGAATCCCAAGTGGCTCCTCTGAATCCCAAGTACCCGTGTGGTCCACGCAACATGACAGTGTAAAGGTGCTCAGTGTAAGAGTCACTAAAACCTCTCCCATGAGCCCTGGTGTCTTCTGCACAGAGAAGTAAAATATTTTGTATGTTTTTTCCTCCTGAAAAGCAGCTTTGGGAGCAGTGAAAGCTGTCCTGGGAGGTGACAGGGTCCTCAGCAGTATAAACACATTCTTTGGGCATCCTCACTGGGTTTTGCCATGGTGAAATGTGTTATTGCACTTCATTTCTTCTTCCCCTGTGTATTGTAGAAGAAAATCTGTATTTTATCATCAACATTGTAACGTCTGAAGTTACCAGGTTAAAACGATTCCACTGTCCTGAAGGAAAACTTGTGGGATTTTCTTGGCAAAACCCCTCAGTCTTTCAGCACTGTCAGGGAGGGCAGAGCTCATCTCCAAGTGTCAGGATCTCTCCAGGGTGGGAAATCTGGTTTCCAGCCACCTCTTGTGTTGGTGGTAGATACAGCTATGGGGCAGCTTCACTGTGGCTGGTCTGTGGCCAGAGGAGCTGTCCTCCTTGGCAAGGGCAGCTTCTACCTTGGCTCTGTTGGGAGTATCTGCCACATTCCCATCACACCTGTGAAACACTAACCTGAAACCCACACACTGGGTCCTGTCCATGCTGAGGGTAATCCCAGCCAGTGCTGTGAGCCCCTGGGAGAGAGAAGTTTCCTCGCCCCATGGTGTGCTCTGCCCTTGGTATAGATGCAGCCTCTGAGCTTCCCTCCCTTTCTAACCCGCCCGTGGGGGAATAAACCCACTTTCCTTTCTCCCAGGAGAGTTTTGAGGATGCTCCAGCTCTGCAGAGCCAGACCTTTCACGGAGCCTTGGAGAAAGAGAAGTCAGCAGCGTTGAAAAACAACCCATAAAACTGCCCTTATTCTGCAAACTTGGGCCAAGATGAATTTATGATCCCTCCTGCTAACGGGGCTAGAATAAGCAAGAAAGCCGATGATGGAGGCTCTGTTACTGTAATGAATTTGTACTTTCCACTGCCACTTGCTCCCTGATTTACAATGGAGTGGGGAACCTCAAGATATATATAAAAAAAAAAGCAAACCAAACCCCAGTTTGAAAAGACACCCCGTGTTTTGGTTTCTTTCTTCCCTCTCCCACCCCGCCTTGCCCTGTCAGGCCATTAATTCTAACAGAAACCACCGGCTTTGGTTTTTTCCCTCAAACCCCTCAGCTGTTGCAGGGAGACAGCTGCACCCTCTGGAACTAATTACAGCTGTCTGGGAGATTTAGCCCTCCGTCCCAACAACTCCAGTATCGCTGCTAATTTTTAACACGTACAGTTGGAAGATGTCATAATAGGCTGATATACGATCGAACCTTGAAAGTGCTACAGCGCAGCTGCTACCGGGCATCTGGCGGGATGAATATATTGATTTAAAAAATAATGCTTATTATTTTTAGCCTTTCTGCCCTCCCTGGGGGTGTAGCTTTGCCTGGTCCGGGTGGGGATGGAGAGCGGGTGCTTGCTCGGAAGGGTAGTGGCAGGCGGTGGGTCTGGGTGCCGTGCGGGGCAGTGGGTGTTTCTGGGTGGCTCAGTGACTGTCCCTCTTCCTGCCATCCACATCAGGGTCAGGGCCATCGCTCTGCCACGTGGCTGTTTTGCTTCTCCCAGGCACTGCTGTTGGGCTTGGGAGAACCTGCAAACCTGTCCCTTGTCCGCCATCGCTGCAGCTGTTACAGCAGGGAGGGTTTTCCATCCCCTGGAGAAATGTGTGACTTGCTGTAGCCCAACCATGTCTTGTTTCCTGCCTGTCAAGTGACTGCTTTGTCCTTGTGTGTCTGGTAGGGGATCCTCAGCTGGTTCAGCCTGATGCTTCTCCCGAGCCGTTTCTCCACCTGACTGTGGTACCTGGTGCTTCTCCAGGAGCCAGGAGGAGCTGCTGGTTTTCCTTTCACTCAGCAAATCCTGAGAGGCTGCTCGCAGCCAGGATTGTCCTCAGGATTTTCATCAAGCATTGGAACAGTCTACCCAGGGAGATGGTTGAGTCCCCATCCCTGGAGGTGTTTAACAGACGGGCAGATGCAGTGCTTGAGGACATGGTCTAAGGGTAGACTTGGTGGCGGTAGGTTAATGGTTGGACTGGATGATCTTAGGGGTCATTTCCAGCCTTAAAAATTCTATGATTCTATGATTCTATGATTCCTGATCTTTCTGTCTGTCCCCTCTGAAACATGCATCTTGCTCATCCTTGTCCAAGTATGAGTGACCACCTGTGGCATTCGACTCCTAATGTAGGTGAAGTCAGATAGCTTCTTCATGACCTTCTTGAAGATGTTCCCATTTCTGCAGAGCAGCAAGCAATGCTCACGCATGCCAGCAGTCCCTGGCACCAGAGAGGCCTCAGAGACCTGTGGATCACTTCCACCAGCCAGAACGTCTTTGTCTGAGCCCCAAAGTTGTACAGAGTGTGAGTAATTGTAGATAAGGTGATCTGCAGCCTGTAGCAGTTTCTCAGCCTGTGGGTGACCATGTATGCGTTTGTCTCACCTGATTTACAAGCTATCCAGGGCTCCAAGTGCTGCTTGTAAATGCTGTGAGCCCTGAAATGATGGGCTCTAGGGTGTTAATGCTTTGGCTCTGTTAGTGCCATTGCTTCCTGAATCCCAAGAGGAAGGAGCAGGTCTGGTAAGGCAGCACTGGAGGAGTTTGAAAATCCTGTAACTTCAGGACTGAGGCACCCAGGTAGATTGTAAACTCTATGAGCCCTGAAATGAGGGCTCCAGTGAGTATTAAACTGCAGCTTTACATGCATGAGCCTTGCAAGGAAAGATTCCCACAGGTTCCAGGCTTTCCATGTTTCTCCCACAGCCCCTAACCCTGGGAAGGATGGAGAGGACAGATAACGTGGGGTCTGGATGCTCAGGGGTATTCCCACTGCAGTTTCTCTGTCATGCAGCACATGTTGGCTGCTGCAGGCATGTAAAAGCTCTTTGGTACCTCCATTAACCAGAACAGAAACCTTCAAGTCTTGGCTCCCAGAGAAGGGCTGGTGCTGCAGGACAGCGAAGAGCCACGGGCTGTACTGTGCCAGACCTTCCAGAGCTCATTGCTGGGTGAGTGGTTCAGCTCCTGGAAGAGCTCAGCTCCACAGAGGTTACAGACTCCACAGCCCCTCCTCCATGCATCTTGTCATCCTGATGTGGACCATGCATCCCAACTCTCCAGCTTATGGCTCAGGCAGAGCAGGCTCGGGGAAGCAGAGCGACTGTGGCTGGGACAAGAGGGTACCTGAATTTAGGGGTCTGGGGGCTCAGGAGGATTATTCAGATTGATTTAGACTCTGAACAGAAGAGCCTGAAATGTAGTCAGCTATAAAGGCAAACTATGTGCACCTTCAGTTGCAAGTGGTGCTTTAATGCTCACACAGTTCTAGTTTTACATGGCAATCCCTTTGATAGCAAACATTGGAATAGACAGAGAACATATGGGGAAAAATCATACCAAATCAGATGATAGGTAGTATTTAATCTGAGCAGGCAAGCCTGTTAAAAAGGGACAAGGAAATTTTCATTCCAGAGGGCTTATAGGACAGTCTGTGAGGTTGGGGAGAAGGTGCTTCCGTGTCTGAGCAGACACCTGGAACCTTCTGAGGTCTGCCCAGAAGCTCAGATGAGTCCACCGCTCTCTGTGTTCTGCATCCCCATCTAGAAAACGGGAACTCTGCCAGACAGGGTTTGTCATGGGGCACCCCATCACACCCATTGGTGTGATGGGGTGCCCCATGCTGAGGGAGCTATCTACAAACCCTGGAGATGGGCCCAGATGGGCAGACACTCTGCAGTCGCTTACTGAAGAACCAAGCCCCAAAAGCCCTGGCGTGGCAGGCAGAGAGAGGCTTTGAGCAGGAGAGGGACTGACATAAGATCAGCCAGGGAAGGTTTTTGGGGAGGCAGATATGTTTTTTGAACTCAGGAAGGCAATCAAGCAGCACAGCTTGGAGACCTCTAACCATCGTGGGCAGGAGCCTGCAGGCTACCTGGACCTGCGGGAACGTTGCTGTTCAGCAGCACTTTAATTATTAACAGGAAATTTCGTGCTTCTGCAAAGTAAACACTGTGGGAGTAACACTTCAGCCCCCGTTTGACTTTTGCAGCTTCAGAAGAGAGGGGAGAGGCTGTGGAAACAGCCCTGCTGTACCACAGCCAGCACCTGCAGGCCAGTGCTTACGGTGATGAGATGCAGGTCTGTGCACCCCGAGCCCCTGGACAGGGCTGTGGCACTGTCCCTCCTTTTCCATTTACCTTCCCAGCTCTGAGGGCTGTTTCCCTGCCTCACTGCAAGCATCAGCAGGCACCGAGGAGGGGTATGGGGTGCAAGGGTGACCCGGGAGGCTGTGCCACTGAGCAGTTCAGCACCAGGGTACCCCTCCATCGCTATGCACCCAGCCCTTACCCCTTGTTTAAATGAGAGCTGTTCCAGCACAGCTCCAAATGCATTACTCCAGGCTTCCCTGGATCCCACTTTCATCCTCAGCAGAGGAGACATTTCTCCTGTTTGCATTCCAGCCAGGAGACAACCAAAAGCCAGAGGATGCTGCCAGTTGCTGCGAGTCAGCAGGAAGCAGCGGGCACGATGAACAGCTTAACGTGTTTGCTTAGGAGAATCGTTTCTGTATTCCTCACTGGGTACCCAGCAAGATTTAAATTGGGATGTCAGGGTGGGCTCACAGGAGACCTTTTAACAGGGTGCAGTTTCACCCGCCGTCTGCAGTCTCCCCCGCGTCCCGTCGGAGCGCCGGTGCTCCGAACGCGGGTGCTGACGACGAGGACGGGGGAGTCGTCCCCAATTATTTCAGCAGCAGGAGGGAACTTCACGGCAGCCCGAGGTGCAGCCGCGGGAGCGAGCAGCTGCGGGAGCGCAGTGCCCCCGCTCCAGTAGCAGGGTTTGTATTTTAGTAGTGAAGCAAAGCAGGTTTAAATGAGCACTGACATGACTTTGACATTTTTATATTGTGGGTTATTTTATGAACTTGCCCAGCAAACGCAGCGATGCACTCTGCAGAGAGGGACCACAAGGCTGGAGGACTGGGGTGTTACTCCTTCTCTTGTCAGCATGCCCTACATCAAGCGGGACCAAACCCCGAACCGGGCGGCATGGTTAGCCTCCGGATGTGTTCCGCGACACTGATGAATGCTTCTTTCTGCACTGCTTTAAAATCTCCTTTTCTGTCAACTCCCAGGGCGGCCAGAAAACAGATGCGCTCGGAGCCCCGCTAATAAGCTGTGGAGCAGAAGGAGCAGGCACTGGCTGGGGCAGAGGGATGCTGGGGGAGCTGGAGGGGGAGTCGGGCTCGCTACCTAAAAATATCCCAGGCAGAAATACTTCATAGTATTCTCTGAAAAGGGGGAAGAAAAGTTTTTTTGCTTTTCTTATTATTCTTTCAAACTTGGTTGCAGAGACGTGTGTGGAGCATGTGGAGGGGGGTGATCACACAGGGTGGGGGTGTTAAAGCTCCTCTGCCTTGTGCATTATTCCCCTTATGCCCCTTCCCTGGAGAAGTTCAGGGCCAGGTTGGATGAGGCCCTGAGCAACCTGATCTAGTTGGGGGTGTCCCTGCTTCTTGGTTGGACTAGATGACCTCTGGGAGCCGTTTCTAACCCTAATCAATCTATGATTCTATGATTCCTGAACTGCATCAAGAGGAGCCTGGGAGCTTCCTGGTGCCTCGCTCCAGCAGGGTTGGACAGCTGCATCACTACCTTCAGCTATGGGTACCTTGGCGATGGATGGAACTCTGGGATGCGGGAGCCAGCCAAGCTGAGTGCCCTCAAGCTGATTTCTCCATCCAGCTATGGAAAACCACCAAAACCCCACTCCCAGGGGACAGTAAACAGGGTCTGACCCATCTCCACCTCCGTGGTGGGGCCAGCCCCTCCTGAGCAGGCTCTGCTTTGTGTCTCTGCAGGTGGATCCGAGGGGAACACTTCAAGTACAAGTTCAGCCGACCCGGTGGAAAGCATGCCAGTGAGGGCAGGTGGTGGATTCGGAAGAGGATTGGCCCTTACTTCCCCCCCATCAACCTCCAGGGCCTGAAGAAGTTTTATGAAGACAGGAATTGGCCATACCCAGTGCGGGACTGATGGAGGAGGATGAGCGAGGTCAAGGGACAGGCTGGGGAGGAGGAGGAGCAGCCAGCTCCCTTGTAAACTGCACTTCTTGCCTCTGTCTGTAATTTTTATCCATATCTTTGTTTACACACATGTTACAGAAGGTTCCCTGCCAACCTGTCCACCTGCTGTTGTGGTCTGTCTTTTCTCATCTTCCTGTTCCTTTCTGTCCACCTTCTCACCCCAGCTGTGCTTGGTGATTCATTTCTTTTGCCAGGCTGCTCCGTTTGGGAATTGTCAGCTCTGTCATTTGGGAAAAAGGTGAAGAAATACTGCAATAGTTTGGGTAGGTGTTGGTACTGCTTCCCCCAGCCTGATGCATTGTGTGATGGCTGCAGATGCCATGGGAGATCTCAGGGCAGTCTCTGCCTCAGCCAGTGCCCCCCACAGCTCACAGGTTCCCTGGAGTCCAGCATCGGGCAGAGCAGCCGGGTCCTGCTCTGCAGCCAGCTCATGTGGAGGTGATGCTGGCTCGGCATGGGGCATCCCTCCTCCCTCCCCTCCTGTCCCCACATGGACCACCAGCACTGAGCCATCAAAGCTGCCTTATTCCCAACGTGGCTGTCCCCACGCTGCCCTCGCTGTCACTCTGGGAAGGGCCCAGTCACCACCTTCTCACCGCAGGTTAATGACGGGGCTGAGCTATGTGTGCTGCCCACCTGGCATGGCCTGGCTGTCCCACGGTTCGTCCCGGGGTCAGCACAGTGGGCTGTGCCCCCAGGCTGGGGAAAACACCCTGGGACCTCACCCTGATTTTCCCCTGTCCCTCCTGTTTGGTTCAGAGCCTCCCCTCATCCCTCTCTGTGTTTAAAATCGCCCCAGACTGTCCCACCGTGTGGGTTGTGCTTGGTGAGCCCAGGTCGGTGACAGGAGGGAAGTGACAGTGAGAACATGGATGGTGTCTGAAACTGGCTGGGGCAGCTTATAATGATCAGATGTTTGTCAGCACGTTCTGCTGCACACGTTTACTCCTGAAAGGGAGGGGAAAAAAAGATCAAAGCAACCTGTGTAACACATAAACCCCCGTTGTCTCAGGCCTGCAGAAAGCCACAGGTTTGCTGAGAAACCCAAAATAGCTCCTTGCTGGAGGTGCCGTCTGGGCTCCGTGACTCAGCCCCAAGGACAAGCGCAGCCCTGTGCAGCCCTGTCCCATGTCCCATTGCTGCTGATGCCCGTGGGTTGCCTGGGAAGCAGCAGCCAGGTTGGAAAGGCAGCTGGAGTCAACAAGTCTGCCACCAGCCCCACCACATTTAAACAGGTCTTGTTTTAACGGGCCCTGGCCTGGGAGCGCAGACGCGGGGCTGCGCCTTCCTGTTTGCTTAACCTGGGGTTTTTATAACTGGTGCTTTCTGTCAGTGGTCCTGGGGCCAAAATCGGCCTGTTTGGGGAGCTGGCAGAGTTCTGTGCTGGAGGAGTCTGACCTGCTGGTGTTTGGGAGGAGCTGAGCATCCCATAGGCACATCCAGCGCCGCCAGCTGCACAGGCCCCAAGGAGCGGGCAGGGAGATGCCCTTGCCAGGTTTTTTGCAGTGACGTCCACCTTGGCCACCCTGGGGAGGAGTTCCAGCGGCTGGAAAGCTCACACACGGGGCTTTCACCCTTCCAGAGCAAATTCATCCTGAGCCACATGCAAGGGGAAAAGCTGTGTGCCAGGCTCGGTGCTTGGGGCAGAGCTGTCCTCCCCAGGGGCCACCAACTTGGTGGGGACCAACGGGCGCTGTGGGAGGCCACATCTCTGCTCCCATCCCCAGGGCTCGTCCAGCTGACCCCATCCCATCCCATTCAGGGTGTGCCAGAAGCAGGCAGATGTGGGCTTTGAAAGAAAAGTGGGTCCAAACTGGGAAAAACAAACCAGGAGGTAACTCTGGCCCTGGCACAGGGCAGCACGGGCTGTGGATGTGGGCACGGAGAGGCCATTTCACACGTTTCTTCCCCCTTTTTGACTGCACGTAGCGAAGGGGCACCACCAAGTGTATTTTTGGAAAGGGATTAACACAAACAGCTCTTGCATAACTAGAGGGAGCTTCACATATTTTTATAATTTTTTTCTAAAAGGGTTAAAACAGGAAAAAATCTTCAGCAGTTATTTGTGTTTGCCAGAGTGCTTGGTGTCATGTCCAAGCGCCTGATCATCCCAGTGAGCCTGGGCTGCTGGGACTGTGGGAGCACAGCTCTCCCTTCCCTTCTCCAGTGCATTCGAGGACATGTTTGCACAGTTTGCTCCTTCTTGGCTTGTGATTGCTTGTCCTGCCCATCTGCTCCATCTCCAGTAGGTCCAGCTCAGGATGGCTGGAGGGAGCAGGAGGACCCTCCTGTGGCCTCATGCCTGGAGGCTGGGAGAGCCCAAGGTCCTGTAGGTCTGGCAGATGGGCTCTGTAGGGTCCTGGGAGATGCCCAGCCCTACCAGGGATGGGGCTCTGTAGGGTCCTGGGAGATGCCCAGCCCTGCCACGGATGAGCCAGCTAATGGAGAGCGATGGCTGGAACCGGGAAAGCCGTAACAGCGGCAGAGATGTGGAGGCCATTGCTTGGAGCCGTCGTGCTTCTGCAAGATGTTAACGCTCTTGGCTGGGACTGGGAAAGTCCTACATCACCCAGTCTTTTTCAAACCAAGACAAATAGTTTAATTGCAAGGCTTGGAGCAACATATAGGGCACTCCAAATTGCAAATAACATTTATGACTCAATTGTGTTTTCCTAAATATTTGCCATAGTTGGAAACCAGTGCTCTTGTGTGAACAATGGGAGAACATTTTGTTCTGATTACCATGAGGAGGGTTGAGGGCAAATGCTGTGGTCCCACATCTCACTCCCATTATCATCCTTCCTGGCTTGGACAACCTGCCGAGGGGCTGGGGACGATGGAGGCCAGGTTGTGCAGGGTAGTTCTCAGGTTCACATCTTGATGGCCATTGTGAGAGATGATAGCATGGCTTCATGCCGAGTATCTCCATCTGTATGAGCTCAGGCACTGCCTGCTCTTACCTCATTGCCAGACATTGTTTGCAGCAGTTATTTTATTTTATTTTATTCTGCCATGGCTGGAATTGAGCCCTGGAGTTGGACACATCGAGCAAGGCTGGACCCCATCCCATGGCCCTGTCTCACCCCGTGGGACCTTGGGCAGGATTTTTCCCGCAGGTGAGTTGGCTGAGAGCAGCAGACACCATCCCTGTGCTCCCTGG
>VXBZ01009995.1:603373-638084 GCA_013399135.1 Heliornis fulica | reverse complement strand
AAAAAACCCCACAGAGTCATCCAGAAATAAATCCCAGATCAGTGTTCTTTATTTACACAGGTTCTGCACTGGATGTGCCAGCTTCAGCCTCCTCCATGGAGTCCATNCCCCCCAGGGCCAGGAAGGAACAACCTTCCCCCTGCTTTTCGGTGGCAGGACCATCCTTGTCAGGTCTGTCCTTTAGGCCAGAGTGGCACCTTCAGGCTTCGGAGCCCCTCTCTGGGGCATCCATGCTGTGGCAGAGAGGATGAGGAAGGGCCCAGAACACACTGTGGGGCTGTAGTAGGGAAAAAAAAACCCACAGAGTCATCCAGAAATAAACCCCAGATCAGTGTCCTTTATTTACACAGGTTCTACATTGGATGTGCCAGCCTCAACCTCCTCCATGGAGTCCACGTGCCATCCGTGCAGCTCTGGTAGGTGATCTCAGTGCTGACCCGCTGTGGGACCAGGACCATGCCAGCCCAGTGTGAGGCTTCACAGGGACACCCGCATCCCAGTACCTTGTCATTGCTCAAACACCTCAGTTTACTCAGGTTTTACACACAGGCAGGTGAGGAGGGAGCTGAGCCGTGGGATCCAATTGTCCCCATGCAGGCTGTGCCCCAGCCATGATGGGCACCTGATGGCATCAGGATCTTCCATCCTGCTCTGCCTTGTTTTTCCCTGCAAGCCAGCAGTCAGGACAAGCCCCTGCCTTCAATTTTCCCCGCTCAGTGGGAGTTTGCCGTGCCTCTCACGTGACCAAAGCACCGGGTTGTCCCCTGTTCCCCCTGGCACAGGCTGGGAGCCTGCTTCCTCCGCGGTAGCAGCTCCGGATAAGGTTGCACGTAGCCGGGCTTTCTCCCCGTGCGTGCCTGTGGCTGCGACAATTACACTAAAATCAGGCCACCTGCAAGCAGTTAGTTAGAATAATAAATAAGTGATAGATTATCAAATAAAGCATTGGCTTGAAATGAGGTCATCCTGGCACCGTGTCGTGGGTCTCGGAGGGCTTGCAGGCTGCCTTCCTGCCGCTGATGGGCTAAATAGCTCTTGTATCAGTCAATAAAAAAGTTGTAGAGATTAAAGAATCAATTAGGCATTAGCCAAAGGGGCAAAAGCGTAACCCAAACACGCTGATAAAATCCAGTAGGTGATTATAGGAATGGTTCTTATTTCGTTTTACTTTAGGAAGGAATAATTGCTTGTTATAGAGCATGGAGCAACCTGGACTGGATAGTTTTCAGGCTTTATAGAGGAGGAAATCCTAGTGTTCAGCTGACTAATGCAGAGTCATGTCACACTTCACGACTGAATATTGTGTTTTGATCCTTACTTTGAGGAGCATCATGTTGTCACTGCAAAATTGGCCAGGAGAGCATGGTCAGTTTTTTGCTGCAGCCTTGACCCAGAGTATCCTTATCTGTGCCAGTGCACATGTTTGGGGTAAGGAGAGATACTCCCAGGGGAGGCAAGAGGGATGGAACCTGGGTATTTTGGAGCCCCAGGGCTCTGCTGCTTATCTCACAAACTTTGATTAACCAAGTAAAACATGATCAGCTGAAAAAGCAGTGAGGGATGTAGAGGTTTTTTCCGATATTTACCATATGGCCTTCCATTTTCCAGGAGCACACAGCAGCCTTGGCCCTGATTAGCAGCCCGTGATCAGTAATCAGGCTGCACAGTGTCAACGTTCTGCTAATCCGTGTGTACATTGATTGCTAGTCTAGCACAAAGCCTTACCTGATTTCTGGCCAAAAATGGGGAATGTCCACCAGTTCCTCGTGAAGGAGCGACCTGAGCATCCCACCCATCATCCTCAGTGCTCGTGGGCCGCCCCTGGGATCTGTCAGCTCCAGAAACCCTGCGGGATATGAGCAGCAGGATGGGTCACTCTGGTTTTGCCTGTGAGTTTCTGCAGCATTCACCAGATTGTTTTCCAGAGAGGAAAATTCAAATTAATTATCACCTTTTGTTTTTTCCCCTCCCTCATATTAAGAGAATTGTTTGGGTTTTCAAAGTGAAAGATCACGGAGTGCATCGTTTTCAGGCAGTTTCTCTTTGGATCTGTTTCTGAAGTGGAAGCATGATGCTGTCGAGTGGATTTTTAAGTCGTTTCCCCCCTACAAGAGCGTTGGCTGCTCAGTGCTCCTGTGCAGAGCAAACATCCATTCCGGGAAGGAGCAGCTCTCCGGGAAGGGCTGCTCCGCCTGCACGCTCGCTCCCTTTCCTGCTTAAAAGGGAGAGATTTACAAGCAAAAAAAGGCAAAAACTGAACCGTGCTGCAGGCACTCTGGGCCTGAGGTTACTTTGGAGGTAGCACAAGGACATTATGGCACCGAGCAGCAGCCACCAGCATCCCCTTTGCTGGAGCACGCTGAGCCAATTCGCCTGCTGCCTGCGCTCCTTCCAGCCAAGCTCCCAGCTGCCTGGCCCTGCCTGGCCTGGATGCTTATATATCCCTCACAAACCATCATTTTTATGGCACATATATAAAGCTCACACACACAATGTACATCGCCACCGGGCTGGCAGCGCCTCGCAGCCCTGAGCCGACCGGGATGGGAAGGAGCAGTTTATTGCTCTGTGCCCTCACCTCTCAGTTCCCCGTGTACGTGCCTGGGTGGGTGAGATGGGAATTTGTTTTTCCCTTTGGTATTTTTTTCCCTTTTCACAGGTCATATACCACCGGGCCGTGCCGTGGCTGCAGGCAGACTGCCTTGTCTGGGTTTGTTTGAGGAAGGTTGGAGACTTCACCGGAGCTTGGCCGGGGAGGTGTTTGCTCCAGGTCAGTGCAGGCAGGCTGCGGCAGAGCTGCACTGCCGCGACGGCATCGCCTGGCCTCCCATCTTCCACATCGACAGAAATGAAAACAAGGAATAGAAGCCCAAGGTCTAGCTGCCTGGACGGTGTAAAACCTCTTGCAAAAGCTAATTTTGCCCAGCTAACGATGGACAGCAGCAGCGTCGGGAGGGGAAGAAACCTCCCGGCTTGTGCAGGACCAGCCGTGGTCGTGGTGAGGAGTTTGGTTTCCAGAGCAGGGGAAAAAAGAGCCCGATCCTCGCTCGGGGGCTGTGCACCGCTAATCCCCTGTTTATTCTCCGTCTAGCCCAGCCGCCCACACTCTCCTAAGCTTTTGTTCATTAACAAGGTCCAGGGTAAAAAGATACCTCTGCTGCAGCTGTCTGCAGCACCAGCGCACGGTCCCGGCACGGCTGGAGGAGCGGTTGATGTCAGCACAGCCACGTCCTTCCCCGGCCCAGCCTCAGCACAGGGCAAACTCCATCCTCCCAGAGCTGCGCAGGGTTACTTCTGCTGAGGACCACGGTACGGCTGCTTGTCAACTGGGGTAAAGGTTTTATGATCTTAAGAAAGCAGCAGCACAAAGGAGGGATCAGAATTGTATCTGCAGGGTGAGCCCTGGCAGCTGATGTGAAGCCAGACAGCTCTTGCACTGGGCGTGTTAACTCTGACAGTGCCTGATGGGCATGAGCAACCCTGGGTGCTGCCCCAGGGCCCATGTATTTAATTGGCAAATCAATCTTTGTCTCCTGGGCCAAATTAAGGAGCCAGATGCTGCCCTGAAGTGATGGAAAGTTGGGTCCAAGTGGGAAAGTGGCATCTCCATGTGCCAGGCTTTGCTCCCAATGAAGTGCTGAAAGAGGCAAATTCCTTGTATATAGAATAACAGTCATTATTAGTAGTAATTTGTCATTAATAATTCATTATTAATAATAATAATGCTGAAAGAGTAAGTCAGATAAAAACACTTTGGAACTGAAAGGGCAAGCTAGGTGGAAATGTGCTTACCTCCTGGAATGAGGGAACTTAGACAGGCTAAGAAAGTTTTGCAGTCTTTAAACAAGTTCAAAAGTGACTGCATTTATGTGACTTCAGCCTCAGAGATGACCCCAGCTGTCTGCAAATGGGGTGGATGCTGCCTGTACCTACAACGTGTAGCACACACATGTTCGAGGGGTGTCGCAGCCACATCCAGCCCTGCCTGCAAGGGAGCGCAGCAGGAGACGAGCCTTTGCCCTTGAGCAGGACCTGGAGGCCATGAACCAACACTGGAAACGTTGAAAGTCGAATCAGAAGACAAGGATGAGAGGTTGTGCTTCTCCCTGTCTCCAGAAAGACCTTCAGCTGCTGCGGCAATGACCACATCATACGGGCCAGCCTTGCCCCAAGACCCCTCCCCAGATCCAAGTGCTCACCCACCCATCGCCTTGCTGAAGCTGGAGCCCACCATGGTGGGACTGGACGTGCTGGTCACAGGGCGCGCTGCGGGGGGCTTGGGCAGCCCCTTGAGACATCCCAGCATCCCTTCCCGCTCGCTCCTTTTCTCTAATTAATGATGTTTTCTGTCCCTTTGTGGCCCGGGCGCGCGCTGGCTGTGGAGGGGCGAGCGGGTAGCGTGCAGCTGTGGGCTCGGCATCGCAGCAGCCATCTGCAGCACCCCCCTGGGAAGAAAGGATCGCAGCTGCGTGCGCCTGGTACCCGCGGTACCCGGACGAGGTCATTCATCACCAGGAGCCTGGGCAAGGAAGCTTGGCAGAGAAAAGGAGGATGGCAACCACAGGAGGCAAATCTTAAAAATACTCTGCGACAGCGGGTATTGTGTCTGTGGCCTCAGAGCTTGTTTCTTCTTGCTCTTAAAGAAGGGCAGGATGTCTCCACTGTGTCCCATGTGGGATGGAGGAGCCCCGTGCGTCTCCATCCGGCTGATCCTGCCCATCAGCAGGGGGAATGAGCCATGCCTCGGGTTCAGCTCTGCACTGAGAGGAGGGACTGGGAAGCAGCAAGGGTATCCCTTCCCAAGTGCCAGGGCAAGGGTGTGTGAGCACTTAAACCAGCAATGCAGCATGTTGGGTTATGTTGGTGGTGATAGAGGGTGCCTTTATTGATGCCTTCACAGAGGCCCTTCATTACCATCTTTTCCTGGTCTGTAGACCCACCTATGGTAACAGCAAATGACAAGGGAGAAAAATGTGTGAGTTGAGCCTTACAGGTACTTATGGATGTCCTACTCCACAGACTCTGGTTATTCTCCTGCTGAAGGCTCTGACCTGCTTTCTTTCAACCAGAGTTGCATCTCTGGTAGCATCTGAAGGTCCCCACTGTAGGTGCCACAGCAGCCTTGGAGTGAAGACGAGGTGATGAGGCAAGGTTCCTGGGTGGAGAAACTCATTCTTGCCACCCCAACCTGGTCCACATCCCCCATCATTGCTCAGTCTAGCAGAGAGCCAGCAGACACCCAATGGAGATGTCCACAGCAGTCTCTGACATTGCCTCTAGTCTTTCTTCTTGGCCCCCAGTTCACTGAAGAGGACAGTGGGTATCAGGAGCTGTATGTGGAACAGGAGCTGACCCCAAAACCCCATCTTCAGGTCCCTGGACAACAGTGACACCACCAGACCCATCAGTGGAGATGACTTTGCTCAAGCAAGATGGGATGCGGTCACCTTCCCAGCAGAAAGAGGTGAGAGCCAGGGGAGTGCAGCCGCACGGCACGTCCCCACTGGGGACTGCGGGCAGGGGTGGCCACACGGAGAAACACGACTCGGTCTAGTGATGTGTATCCAAACTGGTTTTCTCTCTGTGGGATGCCCTGTCTTTCCTGTTTACTTGTTATTCTGGAAGTAGAACAATAAATAATTTATCGCCGATCGGGTTGGCACGCGTCCGACCTGTCAGTTAAGTTGATTTTAACTGGCCAAGTGTCAGGGCAAAAGGCCAGGAACGTTGTGCTAGGGAACAGTCAACACCACAATTATAAGATTAACACCTTGTTTAGTGGTCAGATACTGTCAAGTGGTAAAAGATTGCTCCGGTTCGTCTCTATAGAGCATCGTTCACAAATTACCTTATTAAGCAGGATCTTGCTCGCGGTCGGCTCCCTGCACCTGTGTCCTCAGATATTTCCATTTATGGTGGAGAGGAGGCCAACACTCGGTTGGGGCTGCGCAGCTGCAGGAGCATTATTCCCTCTTACCATATTTGCATATCAATGAGCCTCTGATTAATATTTAAAGAGCCAGCTGTCCGAGCCACCTATGAAAGAAAAAAAGCTCTGTGAGGTTTTTATTTATTTTTTTTTTTAGGGATAACACTCACTGCCCTTTATCAAGTATGCTTCATTTTTACCCCCCTATTCTTTTATTTAAAAAAAAAAACAAAACACAAAATGCCAGGGAAAAAATATGAAACGCCATTAGTGAGTTATCAGTGAATGAGTTGTGCTGCTCTCAATGCTCCTCAGTCCTTTTGTGCCATAGTTGCAGCTGCATCGAGCAGGTTTTTAGGGGCAGGAGCCCAGCGCTGGCGCCGACGGGCACCCATGGGAACTGTATCTACGGGGAAGCTCGGTGCGAGCGTGAGGCCTGGGAAACAGGCAGCATCCCCACAGGCAGGCAGGGAAGGGGCTGCCTCTCCTTTACACGATGTATTTTCATGCCTCTGGCTTCCCCAAGCTCCTGCTGCAGAGCCATGGCTGGTGCCAATGTCCCTCCAGTCACCAGGGAGGGGAAGGACACAGCAGCATTGTGCCCTCCGAGGGATGCTGGTGGTGACCCATCAGTGAACGAGAATCAAGATGCAAAGTAATGGAGTGGGCTAATCAATGGAAATGCCATCAAAAAAACTTAGAAATTGGCATTTTCCGTGCCTCCCCAGCACTATTAATTGCCAGGCCGTGGTGTTTCCTGGCTTACAAAGCTGTCATTTTAATAGACTATTCTCTTGCCATTCTTTTTTTTCTTTTTTCCTTGAGCATTTGTCAATAATCCTCCAACAGCGGCAGCTTTGTTATCCCAACTAATTGGAGTCAAGTAGGGCTGCGAGAAAAGATCGTTCACACCCGAGCCCTGGGAAAAATGCAAAAGGATTTTAATTTTCAATAACATATGCAGATAAGTAGAAATTAACGGTGAGGAATGGGATCTGGAGCCTGCTCGGATAATGGTGCTGCTCGATGGTGGCTCGAGTGGCTTAATGAGGACTCTGAGTGGGTCACTGGTGATACTGGTGACTGTGGGGGTGCGTGGACCTTCCCTCCACCACCTGCATGGCCACCCATGGGAAATCAATGGCTCTAGGTACTTTTTAGTATTTTTGTCAGTCTTTCTTGGGTGTGGGAGGTCATTAAGCCGTTTATTTGGCTGGTCAAGCCTTGCTGCAGCTGGTGGGGAAATATCTCAGGTCATGCTTTGTTATTTTCATTTACATATGAGGGAAATTTGGGCATCCCTTCGCAGCAGGGATGGGATCACTGCGGGATGCTGCAGGTCTCATGAAGCCAAGTACAGACATGGCCCCTCTGCTGGTGCCACTGTCCCATCCCAGTGACCACCGGCTGCTACAGATGCAGACTTTGGCCAGGGTGCCATAGGGTACCCTTTTACAAGGGCAGAGAGTGGTAGGACAAGGGGGATGGATTGAAGCTGGAGGAGGGAAGGGTCAGGTTGGAGATCAGGGGTCTTCGCAGAGAGAGTGGTGAGGTGCTGGAACGGGCTGCCCAGAGAGGTGGGGGATGCCCCAACCCTGGAGGTGTTCAAGGCCAGGTTGGATGGGGCCCTGGGCAACCTTGTCTAGCTCCAGACCTGGAGGTTGGTGGCCCTGCCTGTGGCAGGGGGTTGGAACTCAATGATCCTTGGGGTCCCTTCCAGCCCAGACCAGTCTGTGATTCTATGATGCCCTGGGCAGGCACAAGTGTTTCTGCCACACTGCCCTGCCCATCGCCACATATTGATCCAGGTGGTGGCAGATGGTCTCTTCTGCTGGTGCAGCCTCTGGAGAGGAACCAGAATAGAAATTAAAATCCTTCCACATTCACTGGATGCAGAGGCTTGGCTGGATTTGCCCAAAAGCCCTCGCCCAGTGCTGCTGCTGGATGCACCGGGATTGGGGCTGTTCACTGAAGGATGCTGTTTGCAAATGGGTTTTTGCAAGTGATGGGGTAAAGTATTTCCCAGCCAGGGGCCGTTCAGCCCCTCCTGAAGTGTAGCCCTTACCATGGGAGTTCACCCAGGGCAGGGGGTGGGAAGGGCTGCTCTCCCCGCTCTTCCATCCCATCCCATCCCATCCCATCCCATCCCATCCCATCCCATCCCCAACTCCATCAGTGTTGTCCCAGGTGCTGGCAGGGAACTGGATGACAGCACAGGGCAAACAACCCTTGTGCTGCTTGCAGGGTCTCAGTGCTCCACACCACCAGCACCATGCAGGTCAGTCCTGACTTTCCCAGCAGGTCACAGCTCTTTTTAGGAGGATTTTGCACAACTGATTCCTCCCAGCAGCCGTATCCCATCCCACTGTGCCGCTGGGTGCTGAGGGCANGGAGCCACGCGAAGCTGCCGAGGAGGTGTGGGCACTTTTCCGAGGGCAGGATGGAGCCGCCTGAAGCTCTTGGGGACCTACTGGCCCCCAGCCCCACTCCAGAGCGAGCAGCCCCGTGGGGAATGGGACAGCTGAGCCGTCACCTGTTGGAGCTCAGACGCCGCAGCTGCACCCGTCCCCAACCGGCTGCTTTGAACCCACCGGATTAGGCAGAGGAGAGCGTCCCGCGCGCACTTGTGCTCCGCATGCCAATGCCTTCCTCCCACTCCTCACACTCCTCACACTCCTCACACTCCTCCCGGTGCTCTGCCAGCCACGAGGCCACAGCCTCCCGGCCCGACATCTCGTCCCTCTGGTATTTTCCGCACCCGCTCCTCACTCCTGGTTTGGGGACAGCCCCACGGGTGGCGCGTGGCGGCCACCATTTGGACATGGGGCTGGAGCAGCCCCGCGAGCCGGCAGCTGCGGGGATCTGCTCGTGGATGCCCTGGGCGGCGGTGGGGGTGGGAGGACCTCTGTGTGAGGGTCAAAGCACCTTCAGCACGTGGGACACTGCGTTCACACTTACTGAGCATTAACCTTCTGATCCCAAACGGATAAAAGCACAGGAGGCCCTGAGGGAAAACCAGACCAAGACCGATCTGGACATATTCCTATGTGATCTACTCTAGATGATCCTGCTTGAGCATGGGGATTGGACTGGATGGTCTTTCGAGGTCTCTTCCAGCTCCTAAGATTCTGTGATTCTGTGATTTTTTAGCTGTGGTGTAGTCTGATGCAGCTGGTGCATCTCCAGTTGGGCTGTGCCGGGTCTCAGGAGCTGCTCTGTGCCGCTCGCCCTTTCGTGGTGACAGCAGAGCGTGGCTTGTAGTAGGCTGTTGTGACACTCGTGGGTGGCTCTGCCGTCACAGCACATGTTGCAGTGATGTCCCCAGCTTGGCAGAGGACACACAGGGACACCAGGTGGCTGGGTAGTCCATTCCTCCCAAGTGCCACCCCATCCCTTTCCATCCCTCCCTTATGTGCGTGACACCTCTCTCCTTGTGCCTCTATTTTCTCTCATTTTCGTCAATCTAACGTCAAAATGCAGAGACAGACAGTCCGTTTGGTGCTTTGCTGGTGACACCTGAGCTGTCCCCATGAGCTCAGTGCCACAGCAGGACCAGGACCAGGTCTTGGCCTCAGCACCTGGGGGTGTTTCTCAGAGGGCAGGATTCACCCTCTGCTATTAAAAGCGGAGAGCAATTGGTTTGGGTCTGTTGGGGTTTTTAAATGTTCTCCCCAGTACTGTACTTTTCAAATTGCCCAGTTTCACTGTCTGTTCCCCAC
The DNA here is from genome assembly GCA_013399135.1 of Heliornis fulica. Classification (NCBI taxonomy): domain Eukaryota; kingdom Metazoa; phylum Chordata; class Aves; order Gruiformes; family Heliornithidae; genus Heliornis; species Heliornis fulica. The sequence goes on along the minus strand of VXBZ01009995.1, from coordinate 628,436 downwards.
TCTCGTGCTTTCAGTCTGTTTAAGAGCAGGAGTATAACATGAAGGTGATTTATAGCAATCCCTGGCGTGGAGGGGCAGAGACTTGGGTATTTTTTTCCTTTTTCCTCAGGTGAAAGAAAACCTCAAATGTTAACTCACGAGACATTACAGGGACTGCCCCGTCAATCCTTGATTTACAAGCTCAAATTTATGAGTTAAAAATTATTATTCCACTCACATATATTTTTTCCCCTGGCCGTTTTTAGTGCTTGTGAAAGGTGAGGGGTTTGACAGCTCCTGGAAACAAAAGCCTTTAGTATCTCCCCAAGCGACGCTCTCCCAGGCAAGAAAAGAGATGCCAGGAAGGCCTTTTCCTCCCTGCTGCAGATATTAGTCACTCCAGGCCGGTCCTAACCAAACATAGAAGAAAAGTTTGCTTGAGATAAGCCAGGACTAATTAGCAAAGTCTGTTCTTGGTGCCTGGGGAGTCCCCTGGGATTATCCTCAGGCGGCTGGATCAGTTCTGGGCTGGAGGGTGAGGCTGGGTGTGGAGGATGCCCATCACCCACCCACTCCTCCCGGGCACTTTCAGACAACTCCCACATTTTTTTCACACGGCTCCAGACGTTTTGGCTGGGGACAGGAGGGGACTTGGGCCGTTGGGCAGCGATGGCTGGTCCCTCTTCTCTGAGGTTGCTCTGGGATTATTTTTAATCTCTTTGGTGAAGTACCTCCCACCCCCTTTCCTCCATCCCCCAAGTGACACCGACATTTTGGTCCTAAACTAAACTGGCAGCAGTCTTTAAAATATAACACGCGTGAAATACCAGGGAGCAAAAAATATCCTCTTTAAAGCATATGTCGCTCAGTGGCTTAGAGAGCTGGGGGATTAAAACCTTAGTGGAGCTTGGGAAATAATGCCAGAGCCCCTGCTGCACTTCATTAAAGTACATTTTTGACGCAGCTTGCTTTATTCAATAGCAATTGAGTTGACCAAAATCTGAATCGAAAGGGACAGGCAACTGTGTAGCGTTTTGTTGCGTTTTTCATTTTCAGCATTCTTCCGTGTCAGTCTGCCATCTGCTGCCCCGGCGGCTGGAAGGCGGTGGTGCCGCGCCAGGGGCAAGGCTGAGCCCGGCTCCTCAGCGTGGAGGGTCTGTGTGTGTGTCACAAAATAAAAATCAGATGGAGTTTGGGTTGGGCTGGTGGTCCCACGGGGTGGTTGGGCTGGATACTGAGGGTTACCACGTTGTCCACCTCCCCATCAGCTGCTCTGCTCAACACACAGCCACAAGTCCCACTCAGCATCCCAAAAGCTTGCTCTGGCCACACTTGGATGGGGACACTATCTTAGGTTTCCCTTCCATCCCCAACTGTCAGGACTTAACTCTACTGCCCATGGCCATGATAAAGCCCAAGTGGTTTCAAAGCCATCCAGACAGCTCTGTGGCAGGCACAGCAGTTCAGAAGGTGGATAAGGCTTTGCCACCATGGCCAATGTTGGCTTCTGGTTTTACTGGCCATGAAAATGAAATGTGTGGTTTTAGGTGTTTTGAATGGGAAAGCAGAAAGGAAGAGTTGCACTGACCTTGTCTGCTTCCTGGGGAAATTCCCATTTTGTGGGAAAAGGTGGTTTGCTGTTGGAAAAAATGCATGGAAGGAGAAGGAGCAAGGATTGTATGGTCTTCACCTTGACCCAGGAGGGACTGCAGATGGTCCTAGTGTAAATCCATCACTAAGGACATTCTGTGGTGAGGGGGGGCAGGAATCCCACAGCCCAGGGATGGTGTTACTGATATGGGGAACTACAGAAGCTCTGAATGTATCTGCATTTGTTATTTTCAAACTCTTGAGGGCAGTACTCCATGTTATGGAAAGTTCATGGGGAAAAAGTAACCAATTTCAGCCTGGAAGGGTATGGAATGGCTGCTCAGATGGTATCTAATTGTTTTCATCTCCTTCTTCTGAACACTCCAAAAGTCGGGCAGATATTTCTTCCCACAAATTGGCTCAAAAGAAAAAAAATTGATCCCAGGTTGAGATTTTTGTATTTCAAGTATTCAGGGTGTGTTTCTCTTTAGCACAGAGGGAACATGGCAGCTGAGCAGTTGAGGGCCTGGCTCCATTTATTTAATATTCTCTTCTCCAACTCAAGTGGCTTGAAGACAGCATGACCACGCAGGGAGGCAGGAGGCACCATGCAGAGTGGGGGTGGGAAGGGGTATGTGGGGAGATTCCCAGCACTTCCCAGCCTTGCCTGAGTCCATATGGGGCTAACCTGCCCTAGGGTGCATGTTTTCAGTGCAGAGCCCCCTCTGTGCCCCCAGTCCACTTGCCCATGGGTAGAGAAGTGGCCCACTCTGTGCCATCCACCTCCTTGAAGGTGGGCACAGGAGTTCAAGGGAGAGCAAGCACCAAGGGTTGTTAAACACAGGGGTGTTCTCCAGTTTCAGGTATCTCTGACCATGTCAGTTCTCTCCCAGTGCTCTAGTAGTATCCGTCCATCAAAGACCAGACACTGGCTAGAGGGATGCCTGGGATCCAGCAAAGCCCTCACTTTCTCATCCATCTACACACCCCATGTGTGACATAGACCTCTCTTGGCCACAGCCCTCCTTCTGCCAGGTAAGCTGGGGAGCAGGATAGGGTTATGTGGGACACAAAGACATGAGTGATGTTCCTGAGGTGAAGCGAGAGCAGGAGGGGTCCCAGGGGCGCCAAGCAGCCAGGTCCAAATATGGATCCACCATGAGCATCTTCTCCAGGAGCAGCTGGCCAGTGTTCCCACAGCGTGTGTCACGGTTCCCTGAATAACCAAGGCGTTCATACAAACAAAACAAAGAAACCCTCCGTCTCTCCGGAGACAAGTCACAAACAGAGAGCCAGGCCAGGCCCACTGATGGAGCTGGATGCAGTGAATCACTCAACCAGCTGTAGTTTAAGTAATTTGGGTCAAATATGCACCTTGGCATCACACCATCATCTTATCATGCGTTTCACTTGTTGTACCTCAGCTCAGTTTGCCTTGCAGTTGCTTTTAGTTAATGGTAAAGTCTTCAGGGTTGAAGGTGGGTCCCTGCTTCTGCAGAGCTGCCTTCAGGAGTCTGCTCTTTGGGTTTATTCCTATTTATTACTATGTCAGTTTCATTCTTGGCTAATTTTTGCTGCAGCTGAACACAAAGGACAGCAAGAATAGTATTAGCAGAGAGCCTGAGTTATTAATGTTCCCCGTGGGTGCAGAGTGAACTTAGACACTCACCAAGTGTATAAACAGGTCCATGAAATGTGCCCAGTATCCCAGTGAGAGCGCACCGGGGGCTGCTGGGAAGCTGGTGCACCTCCGTGTGCAGGCACAGGCCTGAAGCCGAGGGCTCGGTGCAGCTTCGGCTCAGCGAGGCTGGGCCCAGGGGACCTTTCTCCAGGATTACATCAGTAGCATGAGGATGCTGAGTGTACTGTCTGGGAATCCAGAAGATGAGGGATTGGGTTTTTTTGCTTCAAGATTATGTATATGATAAAATATGTTCTTCTGACTCTCGAGCTGCCTGCACAAAGGGGATGTGCAACAGAAAGCGACGTCACCTGATTCTTCCAGTACCTGGGGTGGCAGCTCGGTGTGCCGAGGCAGCCGGTGATCTGGCCTGGGGCTCACAACCCTCATCAGCATCCCAGCCCAGTGTGGTACCTGGCATTGCTGCAGGGAGAGGCTGTGTGGCTGCGGGTTGGGGGGACAGGGGGGTGCACAGCGCTGTTGGTTCCTAAATGGGGTCAGCACACCCCACCTCCCCAATCCAGGGAAATGCTGGGAGTGCTGCGCCTTCAGGCAGTGTCTCACTGCTATGGCAGGGCTGGGGTGTGATGGGGGTGCTTGGCCACCCCTACACACATGGGTGCTGTGGTGAGGATGCTCTGAACAGGCTGGCTCAGCCAGGGTGGTTTTACCCATGTCGTGTGTCTCCTTAGAGCTGCTTCTGCTGTTCGGGAGATGCTTTAAGTGGCTTTGTATGGCAATCAAACCTGGCATTTCCAGGCATTCCTGATGGGGGGGCACCCCAAAAGACAGCGAGGTGGAAAAGGGAGCAGAGGTGCTGCAGCTTGGGGTGTCCCTGAGTCTGCAGGGGCAGATGGAGCTCAGCCCCCATCTCTGAGGACCGGGGAATGAGCAGGAGCCCCATGGGGATGGGCAAGCGTGGGGAGGGGGAAAGCAGAGCAGGACTTTGCTCACCAGGTACACTGTCTCCTGTGTGCANCAGCACTGATCCATCTGGCAGCCCCCTCCTGATCAGGCTCAAAACTGAGCTCATGAAGAGACAGAATAGCCTCTCGTCCCAGGAGGGGACAAGAGGAAGGGAGCAGGACTCACATCACCTTTGGTGTCAGCACTGGGTATGTCCTACAGGTGCAACACCCCCAGGAGCACCCAAATGGGTGGAGGATGGGGGACAGCTGAGCATCACCCTTATGCTTGAGTGCAGAGTTTGAGGAGACCTGGTCATGACTTTGAATCTCTTTCAAAAACCTTCCTGGATGGAGGAGGGAAATCAGGACAACTCTTTGTCCCATTCCTGACCCAAGCTTGGTGCCTGCCGAGCCTGCCCAGGGCTTTCGGCTGGTGGGGAGGGATGCTCAGAGGAATTGTTTTTTTCCAACCAGCATTGCTGGCCAGGTGAGCCTGGGGTGTGCTGAGGAGTGGAGTTTCTTTCAAAGCCCCTAGAATTTGCTCCAATTCAACATTTCATCAAGAAACTGAAATTTTAGTATGGGGGAAAAAACAAATTGAAATATCAGTAGGGATCCCTAGTTAATCATCCAGATCTTCCCTTCTCCCCAGGGACAGAGGAGGCTGAAATTGCTCCAAAACTTCAGTTTTAACCAAAAGAAGCTAAAACAAACAAACAAAAAAACCACTTAGCCATGTTTTTCATCGTCCCCTTCCCCCTCCTTTTTGATCGTCTCTGTCTTGTACAGCCCTGGTATAGGCAAATAACTGAGGATTTCACCCATCTTTTCAAAGTGGCGTGGAGGAAAAAAGCCGCCTTTGTAAAGGGTTTTCTGAAGTTCTCTGTTCTGGGAAGGTTGGAAATAGCACAAAAACATCCTTTCTCACTATATTGTGTCGCTTCCAGCTCTAAGCTCCACCACGACCCAGATGTTTAGATGCTGATGCTGAAAAAGAAAAGAGCCCTGGCTAGAAAGCCAAGAGAGTGGGGATGCTCTGTGAAATTTGCTTCTAGAAACCTGCACTGCTTCGGGTAGGGTGTCAGTTTTTTTTTTTAAACAGAGAAAAGAATTAGTGAAGGAGGTTCAGACACTGTGAATGAATATCTTAAATCAGTAGGTATAGTGATGGCTATTATTCCAAATGTACATCTTCTCTTCAGCTGTATAATTTTGCTTTAAGTCAGTATGTGTGTTCAGCCTCCAACATGTTCAGGGTTTATTTTTCTGCCTTTTGCTCTGATTCTCCCTGTTCTACCTCATCTCTCCCAAGTTTTCCCAACTTCAGGGTAATACTGATGTGAGTTCACCAGTCTGCTTTTAAAATTATCTTTACTCAGAAGGAGGAGGAGGGATTTCCTTAGGCAGATGTATGGAATAACTCTGTTATTACTTAATTGATTAGACAAGGAAAGTTAAGTGTGAAACTCTTCTTTATTGTCCGTATCCTCTCTCCAATTATCCCGTCTCAGCGAGAACATCTCCAAATGTCCAGTCCATAGTCCTTCTCTACTTGTTCTGCCTCAGCAAGAATTTCTACAGGTGCCCAAGCCGTTAATCCATCCCATCCAGAGGGGTCTCAGCATGGGGTTTCGCAGTCAGCTTCAGCCAAGCAAAGTCCATGCTAATATGGGAAGGGGCTGACCCCCCACCTCTCTTGCCCTGTGTGTCCCTGCTGTGCCAGCGTCCGTGTCCATCCAGCTGCTGGGACCTGAGTCCAGCTGGATTTTGGAGAAAATGGCTGGGACCAAACTAAGTGCATCCAGATGTTGATGGCAGGGGAAGGCTGAAGCTCTGCTGTCCCCTGCCCTGCCAGCTGCCCTGGGCAGAGGGATGTTTGGGAGGGTGGGGGGCCATGACACCCCCCACCCTCCCAAACTGTGTCCCACCTGTCCAGAAGCTGCTGCTGCTAGAGCACATTTTGTTCTGGCCAAACACTGGAGGAGGAGGTGGGAGCTGAGCTTGTCTCTGCTCTAGCAGGCAGATGAGCCAGACAAATGGCTCCAGTGCCAACATTTTGGACCCTGAGCCCTGACACTCACTGCACACCTGGCTACAGGCTCATCCTGGCAGCAGGGTCTAATGGCCACCTCTGCAGAGGGGAGAGGGGACATTTCAGTCAAGCACTCCCCTGCCCTCTCCAAGGGGTTAGGGGAGCGACTGGGATGCCTTAAAAACAAAGCCTTGAGCCTGCAAAGGTTGTGCTGCTGGAGCGACAAAGCTGATTCACCGTCTGTGGTGGCAGCCAGCCACGGAACAGCAAACCATATGGTGGGGTTGGATGGGAGTGGGGGCTGGGCTCCAGGCTCCGTGCTCACCCACAGACCCCGGGAATGTCATGAGAGGGTCCCCAGGCACCCTGCGTGGGATGACCTGCATGTCCGAGCCTTTGGCTCGGAGCCTATCCCCAGAGCATGAGTAGTGACTATTGCTCTGGAGGGATGGGCTGTGGCTCAGGGGGTGCAGGGAACATCCCACTGCTCGGCTCCTCCACATGCTCCTTGCAGGTGGGTGGATGGGTGCAGCGCCAGTGCAGCATTAGAGGCTCAGCCGTCCCAGAGAGGACACCCCCACCACCACCCCAGGCTTGCATGGTGCTGAGCTTGTGCTCATGCTTGCTGCAGGCCCCCCACTGTCCCCAAACACCCTCCCCACCACCCTCACCTCGTCTGGCCTGGCGAGTGCTCAGAGACCCACACACAGTTTCTCCCCATCCCCACTCCCTCCCATTCCCCAGTCGTGCCTAATTCAATTTGCTTCTCCCAAAACAGCTCCCCATAGCTTGACCATTAACAAATGGACTTGGCCGGAGGCCTCGTCCGCCATTTGCATGCTAAACCCGCTGCCCTCGCTGCCTGCCAGCCGGGCTCCGGGCACCCGCAGGCCGCACCGGCGCTGCCAGCATCCCGCTCTCGGCGCGCCGCGGAGCGCTGCCAAATCACAGCCACGCTGGTGCCAATTCAGAGAGAAAGGAGCGAGGGAGCCGCGCACAAAGAGCGGTTTATAGCCCGGCCGGGCACCTGACACGGGGAGGAGGGAGGGCTGAGACGTGCTTAGCCCTGATAATCCCCAGTTTGAGTTTAATATATTATTATTTTTTTTTTAATCAAAAGCACAGCAACAGCTGGGGCCGAGGCTTTCCAGGAGATGAACTCATGAACAACTGTTCAAAATAACTTTATTCGTACTGCTATTAGATCAGTCCACTGGGGACCAACCAGTTATTTTGGATTACTCGAGGCAGATAAGGCTGGGGCAGAGCTGAAAAACCACGCGCCGCAAGGGAGCGAGGGCACCTCACGGCTTGGGCACATCGTGTGTGCTGCCCTGTGGCAGGTCACGGCCCTCAGTACCCGTGGGACCCCCTCCTGCCTGCCAAGGGGTTGTGCTGGGAGAAGTGTGGTGGGCTGGGGATCTCCGCGTGGGGTCTTATGGGTGTGCGCCACGCGGGCGTGCGGGAGGCAGCACCACGCACACGTGGCAGGCAGGCTGGTGTGGGTATATACAGGCAGATGTGTGCTGCTGATGGCTAAAAAACACAATTAACAGTGATTCTGCTGAGGTAATTAGCCTGTCTGAGGATGGACTGTCCATCTTGTTCACAAGCCCCAGAGCCAACTTGGTGTCATCAGGGAAACATGGGGGGTTGAAGCAGGACAGGCCCTTCCCAGCAGACAGGATGAGCCATGCCTGGACGCGGGGTGCAGCAGTGCCTGCCACAGCATCACGGGGACCATGTGTCCCTGCCCGGGGAGGGCATCACAGGGGTCCGAGCAGGGCAGTGCCCCCGTCACTCACCCTGTTCCCACCCCACAGACCAGACTGAGAGTGCTTTCAGTCAGCTCAGGTCAGTGCTGGACATTGTTGCTTTCCAGCATGACATCAAGCAGACCTGAGTGTGAGATCTGTTAGCCAGCAGGATAATGTCTTGAGGGGAAGGAAGGTGAAAGCTAAAACACTGCAAACTGTGCTGCAGGGAACAGCCTGCACTGGCCAGGAGACAGACTGCATGATCTAATAGGTCTTTTCCATTTCTCGCTCCTGTGATTCAAGAAGTCTTGTCACTAGGGATTTTTTTAAAAATAGGCTGGATGAAACAGAAGACGGTGGATATAGGGATCAGTCCTGCCTTGGCTGGGAGGCAGGTTGGTCTAACAAGACTTTTCCATCGTGCTGTTCCATGATTAATCGAGACAAGAAAAGAAAAAGGAAACTGATAAACACAATAGTAATTCCATCCAGGGTTTGCCTTAGTCAGGTTATTATAATCCTGACATCATGTCTTGAAAAGAAGACTGGAAATAAATCTCCAGTAGATAGTATCTGCTTGCTGGGGATGGAGAGGTGCACCAGGCCACCAGGGGAACCAGGAGTTAACGCCTTTGATGGTCCCTTCCCCAAAAATCTCTTTCTCCTGATTTCACTGAGTCTCAGACCAGTGACAGGAGGATGTGGCTTCCAGGGGAGACCTCACATCTTCTTCTGCCTCTGCTCCTCAGCCCTTCCTCCCAAAATCACCACCTCCTTGAAAAAAAGCATTTTCTGAAGGTGATACAAGGTGGTTGGGAAGCTCATTTCCTGCCAGGTCATTTAATCAGGACAAATGTTGGGAAGGTTGGGTTTGGTTTCAGCTGTGGAGGTGAGCAGTCTCCAGACAGCCATGGTCTACCAGTGGATGCTCTACCGCTGGGTCCACGTGGAAGCAGGTCCTTGCCCACACTGCAGCCTCTCCTGAGAGACCTCAAATTCAGACCAGCCTGAGCTGTGTCTGCTCCTGATGGTCCCACACTCCAGAGATGCAGCTCAAGTGAGACAGGATTCTTCATACCAGGATTCATTTTGGTCCCTTTGGCCTTTATGGCCACCACTGTGGATAAGTGTGAAAGACGTGAGCGAGATCACTCAGAAACACATCTCAGACCAGTTCCCAGCCCTCGCCAGTGGCACTGGGAGCTTGGAAAATGCTGTTTCAGGGAGGCAAGTAAAACATTCTCCCTTTTTTTATCCCAGAGTGGTCTCTGTGAGTGGAAGGTCTCAGTCTGGAACTGATTTGACTCCAGTCACCAGAGCTGCCACTACCAAGGATTTCATCAGTCCTTTAATCTTTTCCTCTACAAATAGGTATGATGTAAAACCCAAATCCTGACCACCTCGTGGTTACACTTGTGGCACTTGCAGCCGGAGCCAGGAGTGTGAGCCCTGGGGTCCTGGCCAAACTCCAACTGCGGAATCGTGTTCTGCCTCTGCATCCCCACAGCTTCATCCGTGGAAACCAGAGCTGCTCCCACTGGTCCCAGCTGCTCCTGATGTGCCATGGTGCTCCCTGAAACAGCCTCTGTGCTCTGCCTGGGGAAGGGTGCACTGCAGGGACAGGACTCGGGGTTTTTTTTGCTCATTTGGTTTGTTTGGCGAGTGAATTTTTAACTTGTGAGCACCCGCTCCGGTGCTTTCCCACAAGCAGCCCCTGTGCTGCCTTCCTCCCCTCACAGGCGAAATCCCTCACAAAATCCCACATCCAGAGGAGGACACACAGCTCTGCTGCACCCTCCAAAGGTCTGACCATCTCCAGCCCAGGAAAATCCCGGGCTACATTCGGACCAGGCACGAGGCTGAGCATCTTGGGGCTGAAACATGTACGAAAAGGCATTGCGGTACTGAGAGCGCAGGGGTCAAATATTGCCCCCGGGGTTCTCACACAGCGACTCTCTGCAGCTGCAGCAGGTGGAAAATATATTGATTTTTTAAAAAACCCAAAACCATGGGCCCAGTTTCTCACTCAGAGTCAGGATTCAGAGGTGGACTATGGCAGCATCTTGAAAAATCCTCTATGTCCCCCCTATCACGATCTGCAGGCGACAGTGCCCTCTAGCGCGCTCAGCACCCTCCCCCCAGCCCATCCCCCCAGTCCTGGCACTGTCTCCTGCTGTCTGGGGTTTATTGTTTTTTTTAAATAAGGACTGTCCATTCTACCCTCCTGGTGCTGGGTTTAATCCTGACCCTGCTGCAGCCGTCACCGGTGCTTCTGCCCAGCTAAAGGCACCCGCTGGGGACACCCAACCCTGGTGATGGGCTCTCACATTCTGTGGCTGCCCAGGGTGCTCAGGGATGTTTCTTGTTGAGGAATGCTATTGTGAGGTGCAGGTGGGATGTTGCAGGGCAGCCTGGCACCATGGGTATTCCTGCCCACCGACGTGGCCCCTCCAGGTTATTCTGACACTTTGGTATCAGTTTTTTAGGTTTATTGATTGGACTCAGTGATCTTAACCCATTGTTCTGGGTGATGCCAGAAGATGTTGGGGTGTCAGGTGTTATCACTGCTGGGAATTTCCATCTCCCCATTGCTCATGGGCTTCTTCTCCACTTCTGTGCTTGTAGCTTCCTCGAAGGACACAAAGGAGGATGAGATGGACGAGGTCTGTGGCATACCAGATCCTTCACAGTCATGGAGCAAGTCATGACCCCTCTTCTTCAGGCTCAGGCACGCCGGGCTGTCCCATCTCCTGCCCTCACCCTCAGCTTCTGCAAACACACCGGTGAGCTGTGAGTATCTCTGGATGAGTATTCAATTAATTGCACCTCCCACTAGCACTACCTGCCTTGCTTTATTCTCTAGCTCAAAATCTTGCCTGGGGATGAGAAGGGACATGGCCATCTGTCCAGGACTGCCAGGCACCCACAGCCACCCCAGTCTGCACCGTCCTGCTCACAGTAACCGCAGCCAAACAACATTATATTCTGCTGAGGAAAAGTCTGCATTTTCTGCTCAGCTCTTTATTAAAGCAGTCTGGAGGTAGGGACTGAACTCTCCCAGCATGGCATGAGCATGATGCAAAAACTCCCTTGGCCAGAGTATCCCTCTGCTCTCCCACCTGAGGATGAGGGAGGCAGGGAGGTCTCCAGCAGGAATGTGGATGCAGATTTTTAATAACACCGGGACGCAGGAAGGGTCGTTAGTCTATCGGTGCTGTTTAACCACGCACACGTTTATTTTCCTTGGCTCTGACAGAGAAATGTGCTCCTCAAGGACTTTTCATTAAGCAAAAAATTTATGAGAGGATGAAAGTTGTGTTTTACTGTCTGAGGTCTTGGTCGGTGCTGTTCCTTCAGACGTTTTAGTAATTCATCTTGGCAAGGACTGAGACAATTTCTCCAGTGAAACAGAAAATCCAACTTCCATGTTTGGAGTCTGTTGCATCGGCCGGTTCTGTCCCCGGCACAGACTGACGCCTGGAGCAACAACCGGATCCCCTGGGGATTTAAAACAAAAGTGAAACACCTCACAATTTATATCCAGTGAAAAAATAACGTGTACATGACGTGAAGTGTTACTGGGATTTGATGCTAATTTTAGCGGTCACCTTGGCTGCGTTTGTGGAAGTTGCCGGTGCTGCCAAGAGCAAATTTACCTGATGATGAATGAGGAATCAGAACATAAATAAATACCAGCAACACCTTTTTTTCCCTTCTTTTTTGGCAGATTGGTGTCATCCAAGGTCACACATTTGCGCAGGAGAGAACTACTGCCAGATCTTAGAGTCTTAAAATCATGTTTAAGTAAAGAGCAGCATCTTTAAGCGCTGGATTTAAGAAGACTAAAGCAGTCTCTCAAAAACTCATTGGTTACATTTTCGTGTCGGCATGAATCTTCCTCCCTCCTAGCACTCTGACTTGGAAGAAGCTCACCATAAACCTCTGCAAAGATTCCTTGTTTTCCTCCTCAAAAGAAGGCTTACAAACTCCCGGGCTGGGTACTGACCGCTCTATATTTGACCTTTTTAAAAGTTGTGCTCTGAGATGGAGAAAACTGAGGATATTTTTTTTTTTTTTTTTTTTTTTTTATTTGACAATATGCAACAAATCTCAAGGAGCAGGAAAATCTTTTGTTTCCATCAGCACTTTTTGGAGAGCGGGAACAGTTCCTAGCCAAGTCTCAGCATAAACTCCAGCCAGGCTCCACTCGAAGGGAGGCAGGAGCTCCCCGTCGAGAAGCTCATCCCAGAACAGCCCCAGGCAGGGGGTCGTCTCCGCTTCCCTCTGAAGCTCACTGGCCACTGTCAGAGGATGGATACCGGATCGCAAGCCTGGGGGAAATGTAGCCATTCCCACATTTTTATGATTTCTTTTAATTACTCCAGGAGGGAGTTTAGAAGGAGTAAGTGTTTTCAGGCTTACAGCACTGCAGTGATGGGAAGCAGAGCATCGGATGCCGTTTCTCCATGCACTTCCCAAAATCCAGTGTAAACCCTTTGCAAGTTAAATCTGGAGGCAAATCAAGTTAAAATGACTCAGGAGCAAAGTGGGCAGGAGCTCTCCGAAAGGGACTCTTGGTCCCATGGGCTCAGAGGGCAGCAAGTGTCACTGCCTGCCTGCCCAAGCTGTTGGCTAATTACTGAAAGCATTTTATTTTAAAGAAAAAACAAAACAGCAACAAAAAAACAACAAAACAAAAAAAAAAGAAAAAACAAACGCCAAAAAAACCAAAAACCCAAACCCAAACCCAGGAAGTTTCTCTGTCAAAAGCCACAAGTTTTATTTGTATGTAATAGCAGCCAGTCTGCGGTTTTGGAGATGGCCTTTAAAGATTTGGGGGTTATTTAGTTTTTATTTTCCCCCCACACACACCCAAAGAGGATGCAGAAAGGAGATGTGTAGGGTTACAGAAATAACACGGTCTACAAAGGGAGGCGGCCAAAACGTTTGCATTACAATAAGTGGGAGAGACAGGGCACAGCTGAATTTATAGCAACCCTCAGGAAAAAAAAATGATAAATGGAAGCTGTAATGTTTATTGGGGAGGGGGCAGATCATGGGTGAGGGAACAACATAATAAAAAAAGCATAAATTAGAAACGTGGCTTGACAGCTTGGAGTAGAAAGCGTTTGGCTCGTATATAACGTGAGTTTCTTCTGGAACATGATCCAGGGCAGTGCATGGAAATTACCTGCAAAAAGATTTTTCTATTAAGTCATGTTAGGGTGAACTTTCTCTGTCATGGTTCTGTCAACCAATGTCCCAAGAGGAGCAGCTGCACTTTGCTTCCCGATGCTCCCAAACCTGTCCTGCAGCAAGCGCCTGCGCTCCCATGCGGAGCTGCTCTGGGATAACCTGTCTGGATATTTGACAGACACAGGGTGAAATCTGTCATGCAGGGCTAGTGCACAAATAAAGCCAAATACAGCCTGGCAGGATGCTCTGTATTGCCCTGATGGCATCAGGAGAGGTTTTGCTGGCTGCCTGTTTGTGCACCCATCTGGCAGCGCTGGGTGCTGGTCCCTGGGATGTGGGGCAGTGTGCTGTCCCTTGGGACCACCAGCTTTTGCTCAGTAAAGGGGTTACCTGTATGGGAACCTCTGTCACTGGGATTGCACAGGATGACAGGAGGACTCCTGTCTCTCAGAGGTTGTTTCTTCCCTCCAGCCCCAGGTTGAGCTGAGGCTGCTCAACGCATTGTCCGCAGGAGCTAATGGGAGCCTGGCTTGTGCCCGGTGAAGACACTCCGTGAAGGAGCTGAGGCTGGTCTCCTGTGGGTAAGAGCTGCCTGGTGTCAGAGATACCTTGCAAGGTGTCAGGCAGCAGAGCTACTGCCTGTGTCACTGCCACAGACCTCTGCTTCGACAGGGACTTCTGCCAGCAGAAGTGGTCCCAGGGGAGACAGAGTAGGGGGTGAGGGTTTTGCCACAGTGAAATGCTGGCACTGTGTTTGTAAGCCTCACCCCTGCTCTTCCCCCTCAAAAAGCAGGATGAGTCCTATCCCTCACAGAGTGAGTTTGTTACAGGTGGTGCCCAGTCCCCCACCTCTGCCCCAGTGTCAGCACTTGTGCCCAGCAGGGACCCAGCAGGTCCCAGATCTCCATGGATGTGGCTGCACCACACGTGCTCCCAGACCCCATGGCTGCAATGGCTCCTGCAGAACTTCCCTTCTTTCCCTGCTCTGTGTTTTGAAAAGATGAGTGTCCCCAGGGATTTTATGGCTTGCCATACAAAGAGAGTGACTCCAGGTCTGCATGAGCAAATAAAAGGAGTGGGAAGGAACCGAACATCTTTCCATGACACATTTCCACCCACCACATGTTTCTCAAAGAGCAGCGCTCCAGACTTTCCAAGTCTTGTCCTGACAGCCAAGTTTGTCTCTAGACCTGCCTGGTCTTCTGGCTTCTGCGAGCCAAATTTCCCTGGTAATTGTCCTTTGGATTAGTTTAGAAAATTGCATAAGCCCTGGGTTAGAGCTGGCTGCATCTCCCATCCGAGTGCCTAAGGCTTCATGGGGCAAAGACTAAAGAGCTGCGAAATGCAGAGATATAACAGATGTTGACATGTAGTGAAAATACTAGACACAGGAGCCTAAGATAATAAATCTGAAAAATTAACACATAGGAGAACGAAAAAAGGAGCAATATGTTTTGGTAATCATTCTGAACTGCTGAACCCTTCTCCTGCAGTTCAAAAATCTCTGGTATTAAGCAGATGTCATTCAACCAATGATTAACACATTACCGAATTTCTCCAGTCGTTTAATAAAAGTTTTACATAACATGCAGGTAATTGCTTCCAAATGTCAAGGTAACAATGTGGGCTTCTATGGATGGCATTGTTTCCAGCATCAGGTGAAAACCCCTCTTGTTGCCTTGATATCAGGAGAAGTCCTCCTGAGAAGACCCCGTGCCTGGCCAGCTGCTTTTCCCGTCACTTCTCTGAACGCCAGAGACAAAGAATCAGGCTGGGAAGAGTCAAACCCTTCAATCTGGGAATGGTTTATTCCCTTCAAACATCTGCACAGGCCTTGTGCTCTAAACCTGATGGACATCCATCTTTTCCATTATTCTTTTTTTTACCTTTCTTGCTAGAAAATCTTCTGAGTGCAAGGAGGTGATGGAAAGAACAGGGTGAATGGGGAAGTCTGGGCAGCAGTGGTGGGGTGTTGCTGTTCATACAGCCTCTGCCTTGAACCCAACCTGTGCTCAAAATCTGAAATCATCCATCAGGAGATCAGGAAAAAAAAAACCATCATCCCAAGCAGTTTATTTGCTGGGGAACTGTCCTGGTGTGAAGTCAGAAATACAGTCAGTATCTCACATGTTATTTCAGTGTTGGAGCAGGAGTGAAGTGTGAGAGTGATGGATGCTCAGGGACAGGAGAGCCCCATGGGTTGAAAGCTCTGTGCAGACTCAGACTAATAACTTTCAAGGCTGCAAATGAGCTTCCCAAATTATTAGAGCTGGAGAACAGGATACCTTTAAAACAACCGATCTGTCATGAGTTGTATCGTGTATCTGTCAGAGGCCAGCGTGACTGTTGGGGGAATCCATGACAAAAATCTAGGGAGGGCTGTAAAAACATGCACGTTGATGGGTTTGTTTGGACATGACATTTCTTTTTAGGAAGGCTTAAGTGATTTCTGCTGCCACTGCAGCATGTGCCATCTCCGCTAACCAGCATCTCTGCTGTGGTTCTCAGTGCTGGAGAGAAGACGTGTCCGAGGTGCAGACGCTGTGGGTGCTGTGCGTGGTATTAACAGCTGATGCCAGAGCCAAGACCCAGGTCCTAGGTCAGTGCCATGAGCACACTTTGGGTCTGTAAAGGTAGGTTACTGGTGCTATTTAGGTGCCCTGCAGGACCACACCTGGTCTCATGCAACTCTCGAGCATCAGGTGTCCCATAATTCCTGGTACCCCCATGGTTTGCCTTGAGACCCCAGAGCATCTCACATAGCACCAGATACCTCTGGTTAGGGCCCTGAACCCCACCCTCACTTACCTGGATAGTGGATTGCACCTAGTGGTGACCACTGCCCTCAGGTCTCATTGGTGGCCATCTTGGTGCCATGGGCTGACAAGGACCACCATTCACGCCACACTGTGTAGGCTTTCCCACACCTGGGAAGTCTGTGCCTTTTCCCAGAACCTTTCACATCAGCTGCTATGGACAGAATGATTTATGGACTCATCATTAAAACCATATTTTCAGCCTCAGAGCATGAGGGAACTGGTGGGTGGTACTGTAGGCAGTATGCCCAGGGAGGGTGGGGGTGCTCCTCAGACCACCTGGTTTCTCAACAGAGATGAACAGCAACAAGGTTGGGTAACAGGCTGGCCAAACCACCAGGGAGGAGACACTGGAGCAGGTTGAGCCTGGCTCAGGAAGAACAGATTAGCTAGGAACCATCTCCCACCTCTTCCCGTGCTTAATGTCATGCATCAACTACTTCTGCTCTCCATCACTGTCAGGCACTGAATTTCTGCATGTGGATGGGCTGCTCAGATACGGGGGAGACAATAATGGTCCAGGTGAGGGAAGCAGATGCAGACAATGGTGAACTGATCCAACCATGCACGTTCTGCCAGGGTCCAGCATATCAGAATTACTGACATGTCCAACCCACCAGTGAGTGGCTGGGTGCACTGAGCATCTGCACAGCTCTTCTCCGATGAGCTCATGACAGTTTACAGGCAAATATGTGGAAAGCAAGGCACCTGCTCCCCCAACCTCCCACCTGGAGACCTTCTTCCTTCACCTCTTCAGCTGCACTCACTCACTCATCACGTCTGGGACCTGGCCCAGTTCCTCCAGACCTGTTCATCAGATGGGTCCCTCCTGCCTTTTAAGCAGGTGACTACCCCAGGACTTCATGAATGTACCAGCCCAGTGTGCACCTACCTGGAAACTGCCTGAGCATCTGCTGGAGCTGGCTGTGCTGGCACATGGTTGTGTGTGTGGTGAGTCCTGGGGTGAGAGCAGAGACAGGCAGGGAAATGTGCTCAGCTGTGGGATGGCAGTGGGGAGGTCAATCGGGAAGAAGGCGTGATGGCAATAGCATCAATGGATTTCCCATGCTGGAAATAGTTTTGGAAAAAAGGGGGGTTAGGGGGTGGTGGTCCTAAATAGAAGCATTTAACCAATTTTATCATGTCTACAAAAATTTTGCCATGAGTAAAAACCCAGCTCTGATTTGTGTTTGTTTTGTGGCTTTATGAAGACATAGATCTGTGGACCTTGGTTCCTGCACGTCCTTATGGGGACTCACCAGTATCCTAGAGATACAGGTGTCCTTATGGGACCAGTAGAAATACCACATGACCAGTATGGGACTCCCAGAGATATCCAGTGATAATGGCTATTTGCTCTCCAGCTCTGCTGCTTTACAGCCCACTTACCTGCCAGTCCTCAAGTTCAGAGAAGCAAAGGCATGTTAGATTGTCTGGCATGGCTCAGTGGTGGGACCAAGCTGGAAAGATTGAGGTGAAGAGTGGACAAAGCCCATGACTGATTTACTACCTTGAACTTGTTGGGCTTCTCTTATCACTAACATCTGTGGCAGGGCATGAGGTGTGTGAGCATCTACCTGCCTGTGGGCCATGGAGTGGAGGTGACCTTTCCACTGGCCAGCGCTGAGCAGCTCAGAGCACGGCTGTGTGACTGCTGAAATGGCCTGGCAGGAGGTCTTTAAATTGCTCGATGTCTCTGTACTGAAAAGCAATACCTGCTGAGATTAAACCGTTTGGCCTCCTTCCCCCGTCTCCAAGGCAAACATAGACAGTTCTATTCATACCCACAAGAAATACATATTTCAGCATTTGATTCTTTTTGTGTGTGCTTTGTTTTATCTAGCGCCATGGAGCTTGGATGTCTTTTTCATCTCATATTGTGCTTTGGATGCAGCCTCTTTTATTCAGCCTTCTTGCTGCCTTCATAAAGAATAACAGCGGCAGTTGTTGTTTTTTCCCCTGGAGCATGGGCTGCTGTAAACCAAAGGGAAACTTCTCCCTAGAAGAGGGAGAGGGCAGGCAGGACACTGCCATATCCATTTCCACACTGGAGCTGCAGCCCTGCAGGCCATGCAGTTTGGCTTTCTCAAGCCTTCATGGAGAGCAACAAATTGTCCCATAAAAATTCTTTTCTTGAATCTTATTTTCCCAAAGAGACAGACTCAACTTGTAAACTTGGGAATGAAATGTCCTACTTCTTAAACCGACAGCAAAGCCCACGATAGAGGTCATGGAACTGAAATCTAATGGGGTCTTCAGAAACTCCATCCCTAAATGTGCATCTGAAGCCCCCTCTGGCTGTGGAAAGCCCATCCTGTGGGGTTAGCTCAGCCCCATCCCATGCAGCCTCTCAGCAATGGCCATAAAGAGGAAACCTTGCAAGGACATTTCTGCTTACCTTCCATCTGAGCACTGACAGGAGCTGCTGGACCAAGTTCCAGGCTTGTAGGAAACCCATCCTCACCTCCATCCTTCTGGGAATGTGATTTGGGGTGAGGATGGGAACCGCTGCCCCAGCCTCTTCCTCTACACACTCACTCTGGTACACATACAGTGTGACTTGGCAGTCACACTGTATGTGTACCAGAGAGTCAAAGGTGTGTGACCTCTGTCCTGGGGCACCATCCGTCTTGCTGTCGGTGGCCGTGCTGCTCACATCCGTGCTTCCCCCTGCTTATGCCATTAGCTCCGCTACATGGCCCAGGAACAAGTGCAGCCAGGCTTCTGGTCCACAGGTCACCAGCTGCTGAGAAGCTGCTGTCCTGGAGATCTATCACTTCCTGTTTGCCATGTGAAGAAATGCCTGGGCTGCCTGCAAGGAGAGGTCCCCATCCATGGTCATGCTCCAGACACTCTGAAAAACAGTAAGAAAATAAGGGCTCCATGTTCAAACCAAGAGAGGGGGGAGGCTGGGGGGCACAGACCTGGAAACATCCCTTTTTCACTCTTTCTTCCCCTTCCTTCCACTCCAGGCTTGCTCTGTGTTGTGGAGGTGGACCACGTCCAGGGCAATGTGTGGGGTTGTCTAACATGAGAGAACTTCCCATAGGTCTGAATTACACTGATCCTCCCATTTTTTAGTTATTTCTACCCCAAATATAAATAATGTACTAAGCAGAAATTTCTTCATCCAGAAGCCTTTAGGCACTGGTTCCCAACCATCCAGCTTGGATCATCTCCCAGAACGCTGCAAACCACACCGTCCTTTCCCAGTTGGGCCTATTGCTGTGGTGGTTTCCAATGACCATGAGTGATGCTGGAAGAAAGAACATCTTGTGACAATATGTTGCCCTTGAACCTTGAGCTGGGAATCACAGATTTGAGGGCATTTGAAATCTGTGTCTGAACTGTGTGACTTGTCATGCTCTGACCTGGGAGAAGTGATGCTTTGAGTGGTGAGATAACCAGAGAAGCTCTCCTGGGACCCACTGTGTCTGGGAGGCAGTGTCCAACAACACCCTTCCCAGCAACATGATCTGGTCCTTCGCACCCAGGTAAATACCAAAACTTCTCCTTTTTTTTAAACAGATCAGCCTCTCTTTATCTTGGGCTGCAGGTCTCCCCAAAAGTGGGTCCAAGGCTGTTCTCAACCTTATTTTCCCAGTTGCAAAGATCCACTGAAGGATGACTGGTACCATCCCTGTTAAGGGAGCTGCAAACCCAACCCAACCAGAGGCACCCAGGCAGGATGGGATGGGCAGGGTTGGGAACAGCATCTCTTCAGCCACACGTGTCTCTTCAGCTGCACAGACCACCGAAGACAAATGAACTGGAGGAAGCATTTCCTCTGCTGAAGGTTCACACCCTGGAGGTTTTTGTTCACAGTGTAGGTCAAGAGTTGAAAAATGAAGAAGAAAAGAAAACAGATCAAGAGATCCATCTTCCCTTATAAAATCCCAAAGCAGGGGGGCATTTGGAAGTCATTTTTCACTAAGCAGAGAGCTGTTTCTGGCCCTTTAGCAGATACTATTCTCTTCCCAAACCTCACAGTCTGGGACACGGGGAAGCACTGTCCCTCCATCCTCACAGGTGTTGGAAAAGCATTATCCTGGGTGCAAGACATCTTCCTCTGAGGCTGGGGCCCACAGTGAGTTGGGCTCAGGGGCGAGATGGAGCCCAGTGTGTGCTGACAGTTGTTCTGTCCCTCCCCACTATGCATCATCAGTGCATTTTAAATGCATCAGGGCTGAGATGCACAAAGAAACGAGTGGCTTGGATTTGATGGCATTAATGCACAGGTAGAGGGGGACAGCTTTTAAGGGGGAAAACCCATGCAGCAAAAGGAAGGGGAATATCAGCATGGTTAAAGAAAATCTAAATAAAATTCCTTTCTGGAAGGAATTCAAGAAAATTATTTTCCTTCTGTGTTTCTGTCTCTCTTCTTCTGGCTTATAAAAACACCTTGGCTCAGATATTACATCAACTCTGCCTTTTATTAAAAACCCCTGCTCCAGTTGTGCAGATTTCATGCTGTTACATGAAAGTAAAATTTTATGACCAGAAGCTGAAATTAGGAAGGAAACTTTTTTTGTTGTTGTTGTGGGTTGGGTTTTGTTGGTAGTCATGAGGGTTTGTTTATTTTTGCTTTTTCTCAAGTACAGCCAACTCCTTCAGGTCTTGGAACTCTGGGATTTTTGGAGATGCTTGTTCCAAACAGGTGCTAACATGGGGGAAGCTGAGCCCTGGACACAGCAAGGGGATGGGTACTGACCAACCTCCGCTACTGTGGATGCCTTCAGGTGAGCAGGGCTTTCATGGCTGTTTCAGAGTAGGACACAGGTGTGGGACAGCAGATGCATTTCACTGCATGGGATGCAGGTCCTGGGACAGTCTTGTGTTGTGAGCAGAGTAACTATGCATAAGTTCGAGCTCTTCCCTCCTCTCCATCTACCCTGTAAATCCAGACCTGGTGGATGGTGGTTTGATTTGAGCTCATATTCAACACCAGCTGCCTGTTGGATGGGTTGTGCCTGTGGAATATTTTCATGCAGTACTTCTCTTTTTCCTCCCTCTGCAAACAACTATGGCAGGGTGAAATGTGTTCAAAGGGTCACTTGGTCAAAGGTCAGTTGGTCCTTCTTTGCTGGGTGAGCTATAGCGAGCCTAAGGAGTAACACCTAAGGAGTAACACCTCAAGGTGTTCAAAGAGGTGTTGCATAGGGATCAGTGAAAGTTCTAGCTATGAATTGCACTATTGGTTTCTTGTCCAACCTTGGAAAGGCAGTTTTGCTTCTCCAGAATCCATCCCCACAGCCACTGTCACTCCCCAGCCCTTGGGATGTGGGGCCATCCCACCCGGGCTGGGGACTTCTGCTTCTGCTGCAGCACATTGGTGATGGAGCAGCCAGAAGACATCTCAGGGGACTTCAGGGCATGGACCTCCTCTCCCCACAGATGTGTGCACACCACAGTACACTGGGAGCAGAGCTGGGTGTCCCCACTTCAGAGACACTCGCCATGGTCAGGGTGAGGGATGTAGGTCAAGCCCCATGGCCCCTCCGCTTCCTTCCAGCCCAAACGTCTGGGCAACCTACTCCTGCCCTTGGAAGATTTACGGAGCAACAGTAAGTATTTCACCAGCTCTTTATTAATAATGCAGCAATAAAAAAGGTGCAGCCTTTCTTTCCAAGGACTCAGAGAGCCCTTAATAATCCAAGGAGGGATTTGGCTCCCCCCAATAGATAGTCTACTGGTGGGCATGCTTTACAGCCCCTTTGTTAGAGCGGGGCTGTTCCCCCATCATCAAAGTGCGAACTGAGGCTCTGTGATGGGCTAGTCCATAAATCTCTCCTCTCTAATCCTTTCCTTTCTACTATTTGCAAACTGGGGGAGGAGGGGGTGGACCAGGATTAGGCAGACTGAAGATTTAACCCTTTGTGCTTTGGGGGAATCTTCTGCCGAGCAGAAGAGGATAGTGCATGGAAGGAGGGCTGTTTCACAGCAGCCTTTAGAGGCAGGTAGTTATATTCTGCAATTAAACCCCAAATGACAGCTTAAGGAGCTCTTCTGGAGGTTTAATAAGTCCACCACTGTATATAAGAAATAAATCTGCCGGCATTACAATCACTTCAAACTACTTAAGCAATAAAAGCAGAACTCTGCTCTTATTCATCCCTTACATGGGTAATGTTGCTTCACTCCTCACTTGGTTTCCACGGCTGGGACACCAGAGGAGGACCCAGCCCAGCATTTGGAGCCAAATCAACACTGCAGAGATCACAGGTCTGTGCTAAA
Organism: Heliornis fulica; assembly: GCA_013399135.1. Taxonomy (NCBI): domain Eukaryota; kingdom Metazoa; phylum Chordata; class Aves; order Gruiformes; family Heliornithidae; genus Heliornis; species Heliornis fulica. Next base: position 606,243 of record VXBZ01009995.1, on the reverse strand, counting down.
GAGGTGGGGTGATCCAGTGCTTCAGTTTGGGGCCACGTTGAGTCTGAAGCCAAAACTAAACACTCGGGATATGTCAGGCTCTTGAAAGAAAACTTGCATCCTGCCTACCTAAAGGCTGATCTCAGATGCAGAGGTGATGGGCGGAACTAGGTCAAGAACAAGAAGCAAAATGGTGAGTTTGGTCTTCAGATTTTGTTCAAACGCCTTCATGAAGCCCAGATTTTAACATACTGGACTGATGCTATTTTGTTGTGACACCAAATCATTTCTCGGTCATGAGTGGATATTTTATCCTTTGAGTGCCTGGTGGAGGTTGGGAACAGGTACAAGGTCCCCATCCCTGGTCAGCTGAGGTTCACCAGAGAACCCAGGAGCAGACCTTATGTGGCATTCAATCCACTTAACCAGGGTTTTCAACCCCTCCTGGCCCCATTCCCTTAAACCTGCCCACCATGAGATGCACCCATGCCATAGAGAGACAGGACCAAGCCCAGGTTCTGGCTGGTGAGGGTCTGCTTCCCTCCCCCTCTGGCTCCACACATCTCCGTTTTTTTCAGCATAGCAATGGTTGAAAAATGAACTTTGTGTCCATTTTATCATAAAAGATCCCGGGCTTTTTAAGCCCAGCTTTATAAACAGTGATGAAAGGTCCTGCAACGGGCAGAGGTCTGCTTTTGAAATTGAACAAATTGTCGTTTTATGGTTCCCGTGTGTGGGGGGTGCTGTAAATCTCTGAGCATTTAACGCATCTGTTCTTTTCCAGCCACGCTACCAGCATCTCGAGGAGGAGAGGGAGAAATATCTGACGTTTCCTGACATCGGCTGCTCTCAGGGCCCCTGGGAGTTCCTCAGGAAAGTTTTTAAAGTAATATTTATGGATGATCATGGTGAATCGGGCTCTAAAAGGTACAGAGAAAGGACTGTTGTTCATTAACATTTGGAAACTGTGCACTGAGGATTTCCCTGTGGAGGGGCAAAAGAAATGGAGTGAAAGTGAAATAGCTTTCGAGTTAATCCAGATCTTTTTTAACATTATTGTTGTTGGTAAAAATCGGAACCGTATTTTGGATGAAGAAGAACAGAATTAGAAGTACATTTCTGGGATGGTTTTCTCAAAAATAGTTTTCTTTCTAAAATTCCATAATGATTTATCTAGTGAAGATACTTATTCTTTGGTTATGTGGTTGAGTTTTGGTCTTTGTTCATCCACATCTCCCTACTAAAATGATGGTATCTGTGCTCTAGCTAATAAACTAGCAATAACTTCACTTTGGCATTTCTTCCTAAAGATAACTTCCTTATTGCTGCAAACCTTTTATTTTCCATTTGATAAAAATGTTCTTGAAGCTTCATGCTCACAAAGGCCTTCACGTGATATTCTTAAACATCACCATTTCAGTAAATAACAGATCTTTCACTGAGACTTGTAAAATCCCTCAGCAGTTCCCCAGTATTAATTACTCAAGTTTTATGAATAGAAAAACTGACCACAGGAGGAGGGATCGTTCAGTAGAGTGCGAGTGGAATCCCATCCCAGGGTTTTGACTTTCAGTGCCTTTCCTAAGGGCAGCCCCAGTGCCCTTGTGAGGCAGTTAAAAGCCTCCTGTAGACTTCACTGATAACACAAAGTCCCCAGAGGTGAGCCAGGGTTTGTCCTTCAACGTGCTTATGTGAAGTAACTTTGGAACAGATTTATTCAAATGAATGCATGGAGAAGATAAGGCCACACGTGTGCTTTGAGCTGTCTGTTTCAGTGTAACATTCTGAGGCTTATCAGAGTGTGCCTGAAATTAGAATTAGTCAGAGAAAGAGAAAATTAGGGTATATTGGCAAAACAACTTAAGAATCCCTTCATAATCCCAGGGTTTGAATTTCTTGGGACCTTTTGCTGTGAGCCTGTACGTATGTTCATCCAGTCTCCTGTGGCACCCAGCATCTCCCCATGTAGGGACTGCATCTCCTTGGGGTCTTCTAGCCATGGTGCTGTGGAAGTGGGCCCAAGCTGATGGTCAGTGTGGTGCATGAGGTACATAGGGCCTTTGAGTCCAGCACTGCAACAACAATGTCTACAGCAGCCACAGCTTATTGATGTTGGTGAGCCCACACCATGCTTGGCTGCCATCCCAATGGTCTGGGTGTTAGGATCAGTGGACAGAGCTTGCTTCCACAACTGTTGGTCTCTTTCCATAAGCATCGTATGGCTTCAGAGTAATTGAGCCTCTCCATGAGGCAGTTTTGAAGTGCAGAGACACCTGGATGCAGAGGTATGTACACACACACACACTCCAGTAATGATTTCCAGGGAGAAGCAGCTACTGCACTCCCCTGTTTAAGAGGTGATGTGCCCAGTAAATGCAGAACACCAGGATTAAACAAGTAGTAAAAGGAAACTTCTTCCTTCCTATCCCATCTTCACAGTGCGTGCCGGAGCTGCGGCACCCTCGGGTTTTCCTCAGCAGGGTTGATCGGCAGCCAGAAGGACCCACTTGCACGTGTTCATTCGTTTTACAACAAATGAGGTTCCACACCGATGTGAGAAAGAACTTCTTCATGGTGAGGGTGATGGAGCCCTAGGACAGGCTGCCCAGGGGGGTTGTAGATTCTCTTCTCTGGAGATATTCAAGACCTGTCTGGACACTGACCTGTGCAACCTCCTCTAGGGAATCTGTTCTGACAGGGGGGTTGGACTCGATCTGTAGAGATCCCTTCCAACCCCTACAATTCTGTGATCCACAGGTAAAATCCTCCAGCCGGGCTCTCAGCTCAGCTCCTCTGCTCTCCCACTCTACTCTCTCCACATGAGACCTCACCTGGAGTACTGTGTCCAATTCTGGAACCCCCAACATAAGAAGGACATGGACCAGTTGGAG
>VXBZ01009995.1:575739-603272 GCA_013399135.1 Heliornis fulica | reverse complement strand
TTCAAGGCCAGGTTGGATGAGGCCCTGAGCAACGTGATCTAGTTGGCGGTGTCCCTGCTTCTTGCAGGGGGGTGGACTAGATGACCTCTGGGAGTCCTTTCCAACTCTAATCATTCTATGATTCTTTGATATCGTGTGTACCTGGCACAAGGTAAGAGGTGAAGAGCTCAGCTCAGCCAGATCAAACCTGTCCGGGTGCCTGCGATATCGGGGCCCTGGAGAGGCCACAGGCAAGAAGAGAATGATTTTCTGCCTGATATGCTGAGCTACAGCTGCTCTGCCCCATCCTCTCAGGAGTGGGACAAGGAGGCACAATGCCATGATGACTTCACCAGCAGCTCGAGGGTAGGATGGTGTCCAACAGATGCTTGCGAAACACCCCGCCGAGCCGAGCGTGCTGGTCCGCAGGCACGCCTCCCAGCTCCGAGTGTGCCACCACATGGTCCTCACTGGAGTCACTGCTAACCCAACACTGGATTGTTACCACAGGCATCGAAAATGGGGTGGGTTTTTTTGCTTTTCAGTGACTTCATGAATCCACGACACTGCCAATTTTCTATCATTTGTGGCATTTAAAATGTCAGCACCTCCCTCCCAAATGAAAATGGAGTTAAAGGTCCTGTGCTTCCCTGTGCCCCTTGCCCTCCCCGGTCCCACAGAGGGACCATAGAGATCAGAAGTGGCCAAAGCAATCCTGCCTCTTCCTCTGCTCAGTGATATTGTATTTGCAGTTTAGGACCGTGGCCTTGCGATGTGCACCCAGCACATGCAGTGGGAGACAGGGCAGGGGGAGGCCCTGGGGACATGTCTGGTGGGGAGCCTGGTTCAGCTGTTCCTCAGACTTGTCACTGCAGCTCAAGCTATGGGGGACAGCCATGCTTTGTCTGTCCCCAGTCTGTCCAGCCCAAAGGTATTCCACCCCAGAGTAGGTGCCCTAACTTCGCTCATGTCCTCCCAACAACTCCATTAAAAAGAAACCTCCATCTCTTCCCCCTCGTTTCCTTTTTGCTGAGACTCTGCTTGGAACTTGCATAAATCTTGCCCAAAAATAACACTGGCTGCTCTCCCAGCTGTGGGCGTCGTGACTTCTGCGCAGGGAAGGGAAGGCTGCGATCTGATTCGTTTCATGGCAGATTTCGGTCAGCTTTGGCACCCTTCCACCCTCGCTGGTACCAAATTTACAAGGTTCCTCTTTCCAGCTTTTCACTCTTCTCCTGGGCTTACCTCTGCCTCTCTGAGGCCTCGTCTCTGGAAAGCCACGGCGTTTTCTTGGCACAGCTGACTGCGAAACGTGGCACAGACAAACCAATAAAAGTAGCCAATAAACTCGGTGAGTTTTCTTTCCTTTGCTACAAGTGGCCAAGGCAGCGCTGCTTCCTTTGGGATGACATTAAAATGCAGCAGAGAGGATGAGACTCGGATCCTTTTCTGTTTGCTTCCCGGCCATGGATGATTTTTCCAACGGTGTGAGAAGAGATGTATTTTTTTTAAGAAGGAAAATAGTTAGAGACAACTGCCATGGGATGCCAGCGGGCTCAGCCTGGGTCTTTACTGTTACCCAGCCCTTAGGTCAGCAGTAAATAATTAAAATGAGTGAAACGAAGAGCCTGATACCCACCTGGTGCAAATGAGTCAAACTCTTATGGCTTAATGAGTTTGACATCTACCAATCACCTGGGCTTACATGTCTCCAGTGTCTTACATGGCTCTCTTGCATGTCCTGACAGGAGGCATCATAAGGAGAGGAAGGGTGAGGTGTTTCCCTTGAAATGTTTCCACCTCCTTGCAGAGAGGAAGGGTCTTGAGGGAGCTGAGCCCTGGCTGGTCCATATGGGTTGGATGACCTTTGAGATAAGGAATTGGTTTGGCTCTCTGGTAATGTGGATTATCTTCCCATCCAAGTAGGGTAAATCAGAAGGAAAATGTACTGAAATGGTGTGAGTGATCCATCATCTGATCCAAACAGCCTGTGCCATAGGGAAAGAGCAGCAGGAGAGGCCCTGGGGGTGCTGGTGAGGCAGCGCTGAGCCTGGGCTCTATCCAGCCTAGAAATGCCATACACTGCTGGCTTTCAGGACTCCCAGGCAGGAGTGACCTGTGTGTGCAGTGCTGGTGGGGCCAGATGTATCCTTGTGGGATGGGAGAAGCCCTGCTGCTGGCTGGAGCCCTGTTGAGGACAAGGGACATCCTTTGAGCTCAGCTATGGTAAGTCACATAAACCCCAGGGCTGAGTCCCTATGTGGGACCCCAACTCAAGACACAGTGACCCCCTTTGACAATGACAACTTGTGTTACATCAGCAGAAAAGCTGATTTTCTCTCTCCCCTGGGTATGGCTGTTCATGCCCTGTGCTTGTGGTGGGAAGGAGGGACCTTTCCCTCCATTTGGGAGCCCTGAAACCTCCTCTCTCGGCCAACCCTTTGTCCTGATACAGTCCTGCCCTTTCTGCAGTGCATTAATTTAAGATGCTGTGAAGTGAGAGGTGTGGGGGCGGGGGATGCTGTCTAAAACGTGTTCAGAACCTTTGCTGGATAAATCCCTATGGAATTTAATTTAAACAAGCTGACACCAGTACAAATCATGCCAGTTTTACCAGTGCTTCAGTGTTCCCTACCAACTGTCTGCAGGGCTCTTGCTTTCACTTCAAGTGAAGACTAAAAGCATCTAAAACCTTTTAAGACCTCTAACCTAAAAGAATACTATTTTTTTTCCTCCTTTTCACTGTAGGAAGAAACAACATCTGCTATAAAAATCTGCTGGCCAGAGGCAGTGGGAGCGGATAGCACTTATCACGGCTTGGCTAATGGAGGCAGCGGCTGATTCCCAGCAGAAAGTGCCTCAGCTCAGGCCCTGTGATTGCAGCATATACTGAACAGTGTCTCATCTGTCTGCAAGCTGGGCAATTCAGTTGTGTGCAGAGACGATGGAGAGCTAGGGGAAAAAGAGAGAGGGAATTGGATGGGAAGAGGGGAGAAAATGAAAGAAAAACATCCGGGAAAGGGAAGATGACAACACTGTATTTACAAATATGTACCTGGCCTTAAGTGAAGTCTCCTCCGTGCTGCTGGGATGCAAAGTCAGTCTGCTTTATAGTAAAGTCTTTGAGGTAGCATGTCTGTTCCTGGGCTTTAACTGAAGAGTGACATCTCTGAAGAGGCCGGAAAGTGGTCAGGAGTAAGCATGAAACATGTAAGATTGCAGAATTCAAAAGGATAAACATTATTTGATACCTTATTTATAGGGCACCACAGGGGAAAGGTAAAGGTTTCAGAAAAGAAAGAAGCACTTTAATTTTATCTGGAGATTTTCCAACAATAAAATCTAATCCATCATTCTCTCTGTGTGACTGCTCTTAATGAAAATTTAGAGGCTGTGACTGAAATTTAGAATTCACAGGGGATACTATTAGGAAGATGTCTAGCAGCTATGCAAAACCTGTTATATCATAGCCCCTGCCAAAGGCTGGGGAAGAGTGGAGTGTGAAACGGACAGCTTTTAATTTGGCGCACGGAGGCTCTGCAGCACCGAGCCTTCCTCTCCTGGGTGGCAGCATCGGGACTCCCTGGGACTTGCCATTCACTCAGTGGGCTCCCACCAGGATCAGTCACTGGGTAACAGCCAGGCTCTGGCTATGGCAGCTGTGGTGTTGATTTCAAAAGAGATGGGATTTGGCCCATTTACACTTACTTTTTGCCCAAAGCGTCTTGTCTTCTCAACGTTAGTCTTTCGGTGGTGATGAGAGTCCTAGACCTCCTCTACCTGCCCAGATTCATTGATTACAGCTAAGAGGTTTTCAAAAAGAAGAGAGCAAAACTATTATCTGCTCAGCATGCTCTTCCAAGACTGAGAGGAAACTTTGCAGTGAGCCAAGGGCTGTCAGACACCATCACAGGAAGGACATCCTGGCTACTTGATGGGCTTGGCAAGGGCACCCAGTACCCACACAGCTCTGCTGCACGCCATCCACCACACGCTTTGCTCCTGGACCGACACCAGGACTGCACCACTCGGCCAACCAAAAGGTGTTGCCAGGGCTTGGTGAGGTTACAGGTGTATTTCCCTTTTCATCACTTGAAGATGGTTCAAATCCCTTGAATGTGCTGATGAACCACCAGCAACATCAGCCTGTACTGGATGCCGAGGAGAGCCAAGGAGCACCTTTCAGTTGAGTGTGACCTGGAGGGCAGGGCTGACCATCTCTAATCATTGCCAATCCTCTGTACTTTATTTTTAATCAAAGCAGATCAGTAGACTGTTTCCAATGCTTTTTAATGGGCAAAAAGGGGCTTCAAATATAAAGACAATAATGTTAAAAATTATTTAAGGGCCTAGATGTACATCATGAATCAGTTTAATACCAAAGTCACTGCCAATTATTCAACTGATTCAAAATGAGACTCCATCACAAAATGTTAAATCACAGGATAAATCTGTCCTGAGAAGGGCTTTAGTAATCAAAATTCTCTCAAAGCAGAAAAAGCTTTTCTAAAAGCAGGAGGGAAAAAAAAAAAAGGTTACAGCTTAAGCCAGACATTATATAGTAATGCCAGATGTTAAACAGTTGACTTAAATTATTGGCAACTATCAAATGCAAGATACTAATACTACTGGTTGCAGAACTATGCCACCAAGTTTGTAATCTGTGGAATGGGCTTAAATATTCCTTTAATTTTCTGCCTACGGATAACAGGCAATTTGGATTAACTTCCACAGAATAATAACCTCCTAATTCTCAGCAGATGAGTATAAGCCTTCTGCAACATCAAAAAACCAAGACCATACTTAATACGTAACCTTTAATGGCATATGTTTTTAAATTATACAACTCCATTGGACCTGTGTAATTAAGCTCAAGAAATGCCTGAAACCGCTCCGCCTGCCTTGCAGACAGCAGAAGGCACCTGGAGATTCTCCCACTCCCAAATGCAGAACAAAACAACAAAAAAAAAAGTCTCCACAGATTTGCATGTCAATCTTCTCTACCCCAGAATCTGCCTTTTCAAAATGTTGCCCTCAGTCCCTGTGGCTGGAGAGCACCATCATCACTAGGAGCGGGGCTCAGCCCGTACCCATGTGGGTTCTCCGTGTCTCTGCCGTTCCCCCTCCTTCACACACTCCTCCTATCCCATGCCACCCATCACATCACTGCTTGCCCAGCAGGAATATGGGGCCAGGACTGACACCTCTTTATTTATTTGTACAGCACCCAGCCTGGCATGTGCAATCTTTTACAACTCCAGCCAGGTGTCCTGCAACAACCCTCCTGTGTGGTTCAGCGACAGCTTGCCAGTCGGAACTGAAGAAAAGGGGATCCCAGTTCCTCCTGACTCAGCCCAGGGCAAGTGTCTTTTTCCTCTGGCCTTGGACCATGAGATAAGGCGCCTCATGCCTTGCAGGATGAGATTTGTTCTCTGCTGGGCTTGGGATATGCTAGAAACATATGGGACAGAGTCACAGCTTGGTCTCTTCTCCAGGTGATCGCTCCTCAGTGTGTTTTGTGCAAATGAGAAGACACCCCAGCACCCAACAAGCCTACACAGCCTGTGAGTTCCTCAGAGGGTCAAGGACAGCCCTCAGCCTGACCTGCTTGCTGCAAACGGTAATAAAATGTCCTGCAAGTCTGGGCTCAGGCTGAAGTAACATAACTCAGCTGTTCAGATGAGACAAAGCCCACATTTGCTTTTATTTTTAATCTTTCTTTTCCCCTCTCTTTCCTTGATACAGAGCTGAGAGCACAGACAGCAGAGCTGGGTTTGTTCCTGCCCCTGCACCACGGGAAACGTCCTTGCTCAAGGGATGAAAGATGGGTGAAACGGCGGTGAGGAAAGGGTCAAAACACATCCCCCCGACTGTGAGCAAAAGAAAAATGTTGGCAGAGGGAACCTTGCCACAGGAATAAAAGGTTATCCTGACTGTTCATATTACTCCACATGGGGTGAGTAAAACTGTCGGTCGAACTGAAGCGTCTGATATACAAAGGGGAATAAAAACTCATTAAAGGTCTAAAAGGAAGCCCTATTAAAATACCAGATATAAAATGGAGGAGACTTGATCACTGTAGTGCTAGAGAAGTGTCAGGGTCTGAATGAATCTGACTTTTTTTTTTTTTCTTCCCTGAAAGCAGAGGAAATGTGTTTTGTGGAAAGCCAGGTGGGATGAGGGGCAGGTAGAGTGTCAAAGAGCACTGATAATATTTCAGGGTCTCGCTAGGAGCCTAAAACACGAAGGGGATTTATTCAGCTTTCGGCAGGGAGGAGAGTGCTAGCAGATTTTTGAAGGCATTCCAACGAGGTTCATATTCATCTGTTTCTTAAATCCAGAGCTCTTGGCTGCCACCGCTATGCCGAGGTGGAGAGCATCTCCACTTCTCTCTCTCGCCTGGGATGCAGGCTGGCTCAAAGCCAAAGGTGAATTAGCACCGGTGGGTCCTTATGATTCTCCTGCCCTGGCCTGGCTGTTGTCCCCCTGAAAAGCCAACAAACCAGACCATTTTTACAGGGCCTGAAATACCCTGAGAACAGTCTTTCTCACGGCATCTCATTTCTACTTCATTTGGTCTAGGGAAAGGAGAGAAATTACAAGGGGAAAGAGCTAAGCAAACCATTTTCTTTCAAGCATTAAGAAACCACGTTGTCCTGTGAGTGCTGGAAGCAGTGAAGCCTGGTTTCCAATGGATTTGTGCCTCGTGGCTGATTGACTTTTAAACCAAATTGTACTGAGGCTGCCACAGGCTTTCACCCTTTCTTAGACACCAGAGAAGTCATATGGGGAAATAAAATTATTAATAACCCAACCAGATGCTGAAGTCCCTTTCTTGGGCATTTTTTGTCCTGTGTGGACTCTCTGGTGTCTCATAGGCATGAATGCTGCCAAGGCTTGGGAATTTTTGTCCCATTCTCTTCCTAGATTGTTGTTTTCTGATTGTGGTTGAACTCAGAGAAGACATAAATAGAGGGTTTCTCTCACACAACACACATTCATGCACCTCTTATCACAACACTTTTAGGAGCTTCTTACTTTCACCTGCAGTTCATTTGGTAGAGGTCATCACCAGAATTCAGTAATTACTGGGGGCTGGTGCTGTGGGGGGAATATGCACTCACACGTGGGCTATCATGACATAAATCTTATTTCCTCACAAAACCGAGGTTCAAGTAAAAGCTTCTTTCTTATTTAGACAGAGGTAGAGAGCTGCTAAGGCAGGCCCTGGGCTAGCTCATTTTCTTTGCCCTCCTACCACTCTCTCCTGCATTCAGGCATGGTTGGATTTTTTTTCTCAAGTCCTCTTCTTGGATCCTGGTTTTTGGAGAACAAGGATGATTTCCTTCCATCTCAGTGACATCAGGATACAGACAGCCTGTCATTGACTCATATGCATGTTATAATCACCTAAGTCCCGTTTCCTTTGAAACCTGACCAGAGCTGATTCCATGCAGCAGGCACCACTCTGTCAGCCCATTGCATTGCACTAGGAGGCATTTCAAAGATTAAGGTGGGGGGAACCGCCTTCATGTCACCATGGACAGTCTGTCCCTCAACAGAGGCAGTGAATTTGTAGAGATACTGAAGGCAGTTAAAAAAGACTCTTTTCCTAGAAGCTCAGTTGTAAGAATCTCTTTTATAGTTCCAGAATTGAACATCCATTTCTGGGCCAAAAAAGCACAAGAGCCATGACATGAGTCAGCTCCAAGTGCCTGGAAAGACCTGCAGCACCTTCCTTGGGCTGAGCAGACTGATGGATTAGCACTTGTCCATATGGAATTGCAGGTTTCAATCCTCAGAGCCTTTGCCTGTCAATTGATCTATCCCAAGACTTTCATCAGGTACAAATAGGCCTTTGACTTTCAACAGAAAGAAGCGGCAGTAAATATAAATGGGACGTGATAATGTTTTTGAACGGACATTTTAATGGTCTGTTTGCTCTACAGCTCTGCTGCTGTGGTCGCAGAGAAATTCCACTTCTACTTCAGGAGCTGGTGGAGAGAAACCCATTCCCTCCAGCCTTTGGCTGTTCATTCCCAGGGAGCAGAAGTCTTCTGCATCTTCAGTTAGTGGCCTGACCCGCTCCAGGCTGCTCCTTGTCAGGTCTCCTGGAAGCCCCAGGTGGCAGGGCTCCACGGGGAAGTGATAGGCAGGGCCTCCACCACCAACAGCAGCTTTACTGATGCATATTCCTTCCTTAAAGTGTCATCATCCAGCCTGCAGTTAATCATTACCTGTATTGCAGGCCTTTATTCTCAGGTAGCCAGATATCCCCAAATATAACCTCACCTTCCTTACTCCCAAATCTCTACTCTTGCTCCCCGGCAGCTCACAAACACTCCACTGTGCTGGGCCAAACCCCAGCAAACAGCAGCACGGAGCTCCTGCTTCCTTTGCACATAAAGGGGCAGAGCCAAGTGCATGCCAAAGCGGTCAGCACTGTGAGGTGATGGAAATACTGTTGATCTCATACTGAAACAGGAGAAGAATCCATTTGTGTTCCCAGGTATGTTTTAAGACATTTATAGCACCTTCCACAGCAGCTCTTGCTGGCCATTGAAATGGACTGAACACCAGCACAACCACTGTTCCTCCAATGTGACCATGAAGGCTCACTGAAAGCTGTTTCTCCTTTTTTATTTACTTCACAGAGCTTGCGGCTCAGGACAGGGTGTTACGCTTGACTTACGGACCCAAGGAGCAGGAGAGCAGCCTCTTCACCCCAAACTCAAACACTGACCTACAAGGACAAAGACCACAAAGCAGGAGCCTATGATGTCAATACCAGACCTTGAGCTTTGCTAGGTCTGGGCACAAAACCCGACATGGCAGAGCAGACTGAGATCAGGCGATGTGAAATTTAACCAACATATTTTACACCCACACCACTAAAAATAGGTTGCCGACGCCGACTCTTCATCTGGAAAGACAGGAAACACCAGCGTTGCTGTGTTTTGGACGAGGCACAGCACTGAAGTCCTGACCATATTTAGCCATAAGATCATCTCGTAGGACTCCTGCAGGAGAGTGGAGTTTTAGAAAAATTATTCTGGCAAAGTGCCAGTTCTGCTTTTATTATTTCTCCCTGCTATCTCAATACTTCATTTCATCACCTAAATTGCTGCGTTGAGTTACTCTAGGCTGTTAAAATGCTGTCATGCCACAGAGGCAACTATAAGAAGGAAATGATGTCTCTACTGAAAGTGCTCCATACAGCTGAAACCAGGCCACCTATTTAGGTGTCGGGTTTAGATTTTTCATTGTAAGCGCAGAAACTTGAAACATTTCGCCCAAATGTGTTGAAAGCTACAAAGACATTACAGATTATTCATGGAATAAATATTCATTTGCAGGAAGACTTTAAAAAAAAAAAAAACATGCATGAATATTTCAGGCAGCACATTGCAATGTGTGCAGGCGCTTACAGAAAATGGTGATCACATTGAGTGCTGTTTCACTAGTGCCCAGCACTAATGATACCCTGAATCTACCTCAGTTTTGATTTAATGTTTCTGCTTACGTTGAAATACTTCCTAGATTTTTTTCTTAACTGCTAGTAATGAAAACTTTCCTGAAAATTAAGTCTTCAAATGCTTCCCTATCAAGTGCTTTGCTGGTATTTTTTTACTTCAAATACTATGTTACACTTGTTGCCACAAACACTAGAAAAATGTCCTTTTTTTATTTGTAAGTTCGCTGTCCGCTCCTTCCCAAAGGAAAAGGGATTCCTTCACCCACACCCTATTAATCCATTGCAACTCTACATCTGAAACAAGCTTTCCACGTTTCAGATTCCACTTTCGAGGCACTTTCTGGTCCTGTGTGAGCCAGCGTGGAGCTCTGGTACCATCTAGTGTCACTGGGGAAGTTCTCAGCCATTGGAAGTGGCCCTTTTCCCGCTTAACTCCTGCTGGGTTTGCAGCAGGACAGCCTGTCGTGACAGAACATGGCGGTTAGGGATGCCCCTGTGCAGTGAAAACACATCCTCCCCCAGCAGCTGCTGCCCTGGCTGTGGTGGCTCGGGATGAGCGTGTCCCTGTCTGACTGGAAGCATTTCCCCTGGTTGCAGGGAGGCAGCTGGGGCTACCAAGTCAGGTATCACGCAGGTTGTCACCCATGAGGCCTGGGCCACCATGACAGCAGTCTAAAGGCCACAGGAAAGCAATGGGGCTTCACTACTCCTCCTGCAGAGCCTTGTGCATCAAGAGGAGCTGCTGGACCCAGCGCTGATGCTGACTTTCCTCAACTCCTTCACCGCAGGGGACTAAGAGTGTATTTAGCCACCGTGGGAGCAGCCCCCCTCCCCAGGCCCCGCAGGTGTGAGGCAAGACCCCGCTCAACCCCCCTGCCCTCACTAAACATGGCGACCCCAACGTAGCACGGTGCCAGGGCGGAAGTACCGCAGGTAGCCCCTCCCCTTCCGGGGGCGCCACCGCGGAAGCACTTAGCTGTTCAAAGAGTGGCGGGAGCAGCTTGGGCCCACGGTCGGGAGCGGGGCTGTGGGTCCTGCGGTGAGGAGGGTACGCTGGGATGGGAGAGGTGAGGTGGGAGCGGGTTAAGGCCGACGGGGAGGCGGTTGGGGGGGTGAGGGGCCCGATACAGTCGGTTGTGGTGTGGGGAGGGGCAGGAGGCGGCTGCTGGGGTGGGGGGTGGGTGTAGGTCTCCTTTATTGATCTTTTTCCTTCCTCTCTCCGTCTTGTTTTTAGGGTTATCTCAGCTGTGAATGGAAACTGGAGTGGTTTTAGAGCTGCTGGATGCAGTAAGGACTGAATGTTTTTGACCCTAGGGCAACTTCCTCGATGTAGATAAAAACTTCTTGAAGGCCCAAGCTCTTCTTCATTTCCTGAGGAAAGGACCTTCAAAGTGTGAATTATATTTGTGTCAAATTTGCTGCTAAAAAGCTCCTTTCTTTTGGAGTGCAATAACCATGGGGCCATCAAAAAGAGACGAGGAAGAGCAGAATATAATCCTGATCAGTGATGATGAAGCTGAGAGCACACTTGGAAATTCAGTCCTGTTAGTAGACTCATTGGGTAAGTGCTGTGTTCTTGTTGAAGTTCTTCACGGAGCTTTTGAAATAAACTTAAGTAAATTATTATGTTAGGTGATTGAAATGCCCCTTCACCAGGAAGAGCTGCCATTATTTCATAGCTTTTGGGATTTCTTTTGTGGCCTTTTTTACCTTAAAGCATATTGCTGTGTAATTTCAAAATATTGTAGTCTTAGCTGAGACTGAGCATTTTTTATGTCAGTTAGATCCTTTTTAATCATGTTACATCTGTCTTGATAGTGGATGGAAGGTTTATTTTTGTCCCAGACTGCTCTGCCATTCTTATTGGCACTATATGTAATCTTAAGAAATTTTGTACCTTAAAGTGTTTTTTAAAAGTGTTAGTATCTGGTTGAATATGCAATGAAATTGTAGCTACCTTACACTGCATGTTATCCTTTTCTACAGAGAAGTCTGTCCTAGAAGAGAAATCTGAAGAGGTTGTGGATGAGGAATGTGAATTAGTGGTTACCTTCTGTAAACAAGCTAATGTGATGCCTCATGCAAGATATGACTGCACAACACACCCATTTGAGTAGGTTCAGTGATGTGAAGGTTAATGGCATGGATTGCTTGCCACATTTAGTCCATTTTGACAAGTAACCCTGTTAGTTTTTAACAGCTGAAAGCAGAAGTAGAGTTGAAGCATGTAGCTTACTTCATAAATAAGTCTGACTTTCCCCTGTTTAGGCGAACGGAGTGTGATACGTGCTCACCCCTTGGACAAAACGCTGATATTTGTGATCAGTGTTACTGCTACATTTGTGACAAACTAGCTTCTGAGGTAAGAGCACTTGTAATCAAGAAGTGCACAACTTTGAGTAAAATTCAATTGCTCAACAGCTCCAAACTTCTCCCTGTTTTTCAATTTTATGGAATAGTGCCAGAAGTGGACAACCCCTTCCCTCTGTCACTGCAATGCCCACAACAAAAGCAAATTCTGGAAAGATCAGCGTGACTTTGCCTTGGCTGGTGTTCTCGTAATGTTCAGTTTAGATCTCACAGATATAGACGCAGACCTTCGGCATGGTGGTAAGTGTTATGCACTCATACTCCTAGGAGAGCTGTGGCTCATCGTGGCTACTCAGTAGCTACACCTTGTCTGGTCTTTTGATTTCTGTTTTTAAAGTAGCAGCTTACTCTTTCTACTCTGTGTGCCATACTTAGACCAGATACAGGTCTGCAGGTTTATTTTTTTTGCTTTTGGCCTCCTGGAAGAAGCAACAAAGCTTTCCTGGCCAATAATTTTGGGTGTAAGTTGCTGAATATTTTATGAGGGGTACTTCTGGTTTTCTTTGATCTCCTCACCCCCACACACACCAAAAAAAATCTAAACATACTAACAGTTTCATATCTCTCTGCTCTCTTAGGAAATCTTCTAATAAAATTTATCCAGGAACTTTCTGTGGAATATAATAACTATCTTGTTGGAGAAAGGATGCCTCCCACACATGAGTGCTTTTGCCTCCCAAAATTGTCTCCTGGGAGTTGCAATATCTGTAGATCACGCAACATGGGGGTTGTATACAAGTAAGTGACAACAGAACTTGACTACTAGCAATGCATACTGGTTAGTGCAGGCTTGTTTTCCTTTAGCCAAGTGATAATTGGAATCATGGCACCTGATATAGAAGAAACACAGCTGAGACAATTTGGCCAGCAAACTATTAAATTATGCTTAGATGTAGTTTAAACACCCTCTTAAATAAATCTTGACTACAGTTTTAAATATGTTTCTTGAGCTATACTAAGACTTGATGGTATCCCTCATTATTATAACATGGGAAACTAAAATAAAGCCTGTACTTTTACTGATTTACTCTTTGTGGTTATGTTCAGCTTCTACTTCCTAGTGTGTGCCTTTAAAATCTTTAAAGTAACTGTTGTGCAAATACCCTGTCACTACTTTAGAGGTGCTTTCCAAGGAGAGACAAGTCAATTTACTCTCAAACTATAGTGTGACCATAATTGATATTTGCTTATGAAATGCATTATTACAGATGCTTTATCTTGTGGACTACTTAACTTTTAGGTATTCTGGAGTTTTTGCGTTGGTAACAAGATTTTTAAATCAGGCAGAAGAAGAGAGTCCTAAAGCTGCTGCTGTCATGTTTCTTGGAGCAGCTAAAGAGATAGCACTTCATAAAGATCCTGCTTTGTAAGTATCCAGTCCACATCTGCTGTGTGATCTTAGTTTGCTCCTCAAAAGGAGGAGGCTAAAGGAGAGTTCTGGTTTTTCTTTTCTTAAGTGTAAGGGCAGTGTAAAGATCACAACCCTGGCTGCAGAGCAAGGAGGAGGAAATAAGTGCACCTGAGGGAGAATTCAAATTGGAGGGATTTGAGGGAAAGAAAGTTAAAGGTTGGATAAGAGGAAGAAGTGGGATAGTCATGAGGAAAGGAGACGATCTCCAAAAAGAGGAAAGAATTTGATATGGGAACTGGGAGGAGGAGTGTGGCAGATAGTAGATGATGGCAGACAGGGTTAATTCCCCAGGAGAAGGTATGGGGTAGGGGAGCTTTCTGGAGGGAAGAACACATATGCTGCATTGTGTGAAGAAACATCTGCTTCTGGAAGGAAGGGAGGATGTGATGTTCCTTGGGTAATAGCTTTTAGATGCCTCCTTGAAGACTGTCAGCTGGTAGGATTGTGTGATAAATAAAAACAGACTTTAAATGCTTCAGCCTTTACAACTTCTGCTGGTTGTTTTCTTTTCCATTTCATGTCTGTTTCATACTTGATTACTGTCTGGTTTGAGCTTTGCTTTGAAAACCTAAATATTTCAGAGTTTAAATTCAAGGCTTATAAAGGGGAAGTCAAATGTAGATGGGTTGGTTCAACAGGCTGTAAACAGCAGCTTCTCTGCCATTCTTTCTGAAGAGCTGTCAAGGTTTGCAGGGAGCAGGCTGGATATGCTGTTTGGGTAGGCCTTACCTGGTGTGCTTACTGTGAGTCCCACAGGATTGACTAGTTACATAGGATGTGGTTTGGCCCTCTCATGGGATGATATACAGCACTTCAGAGGCCCTGTGAAAGCAGAGATGTGCTTGCAGTGGTCTGATGTGGCAGGTTAGAAGGTTTGGCACTGCTTTAGTGGGCTTGGGTCATGTGGAGGAGATGTGCTTCAGTTGGTTAGCTACTACTATAAAGGTGGTAATTCTGGAACATGATTTATATGTTGAACACTTAACCTGTTTGGAGTAACTTAGGGGAACTACCATGCCAATAATGCTTTTTAAGAAAAAAACATTTCCTTAAGCAGTGAGTGTAGAGAAGGGGGAAGAGACAGAAAATCCAGACAAAAAATGATTAGTGCTTTTTTCCTTTCTTCTTAGAGGCTGGCAGAATCTTGGTCATTTTGATTCGTTAAAGATTGCTGTCCCTTACCTCTTGCAAAGGTAAGACTTGTCTTACTTAATGTGTTGAGACAGCAGTGAAATGGATGATAGCTCCAAACTCTGCTGACATTTTTAAATGACTTCTGTTCAGAGGTGTGAAGAAAAAAGTGAATACTTCTGGCTTTTAGGAGCTAAAATTGCACATGTGTACAGTCACAGTCCTGTAGCATCAGGAAGCACTTATCAAAGAATACAGATGGGTAGTGACAGGCAGAATACAAACAATAACATGCAGTGGTTGGCCTATGAGCAGGGACTTCAGTGTGCTATCAGATTCTACAGCAGTACACCACAAATTAGGACTCTTAGAAGCTCTGCTTAATATTAGTCCCTTTCGGTGAAGGACAAGGGCAATATCTGCTTTAGTCAAAAAAACCCACCCACTCAAGCCTTTCTTTGTTGCCTCAAAAGAGAATAACTCAGTGGGGAACTCTGAGCCAAGAAGATGGATTACTTTCTGACTGTAGTCCAGGGAGTGCTCTGTAAGGCCAGACCAGAAGATGGTGTCAGGTAGCTACTTGTGGTTATGAAGCCAAAGAGTAAATAGTGTCTGCTAAAGATCAAAACAGCAGCTTTGTACTCCACTGGGATGGAGTAGTTGGGGATGTAGCATAATAAAGTTCCCCCAGAGGCCTGTGAATGAGGACATCTAGCTCCCTTGGCATAATTTATTTCTCATTTTAGCTTTGTATTTCACCTTTGACCCCCAATTCACTTGTAACAGAAGGTTAATGAATTAAGAATTAACTTTTTTCAGGAACGCTCAAAAACAATTATATATTCTCACCTCTTACTTGAAACTAATGACACTTATAACCTAAATCCTGTATCAGTTATCATATTAAATTACTATTCTTGATTATTTTTAATTTCTTACTTGAAAAGGAAATTTTTGCATCCCTCCCCCTATTTTAAAAGATTAAACTCTGTCAGTGTTATCTCCAATTTTCAGTTAAGAAAACGATGTTTTCACTGGCTTTGAAGCTGCCAGGAAGTCAGGTTGCTTATCAGGCTCATCATAGATTTCTGCAGTGTTTCTCACACATACTCACTGGGGATCTTTGTTTTAAAACTGAACACCACAGAACCTTGGTTTCACTGGTGTTTAACATAAAAAAGGTAATACTGTTAACTGCTACAAATCCTAAAGTACAAAATAAATATAAATCCAAACTGTCTGATACATAGTACACAAAAAAAACCAACCCCACAACACCACACTTCTGTAGAATAAATTCCTATAGGATTAAATAAAACTGCAACACTTCATAGTAAATCACCTGATTCTCAGGGATTTTCATGCTGTTTTCTTTTCAAAACAGGATCACAATACAACTTCAGAGGATGCTGGTGTTGTGTGACTTCCCAAAAAGTTTATATGAGAAGTTTGTAAATTTCTTTCAGTCCATCCCACTTCCGTGTCACTGCTTTGGCTTCTCAAATAGGTATGTTCTGTCCACGGGATGTATTCTTCTTTATAGAGTTGCCTGATCTGAAAACAGCTATACAGCATGGTTCTTTTGCTACTAGTGTTAGGTGTGAGTACTTTAAGGGAAGACTTCTGTGTTAGCTGTTTTGCATTTGTCTTGTCCTTACAGGAAAAGTTGTCTGATGCTATGGCTCAGTTGTCTGTATAGCTTTGTGTTCCTTTCTACACCCCTCTACTTCCCTCCCCTCCCTTCCCCAGAAGTAACTGTAAACTTCAAAAGGCTTTATAATTAATAAATCTTTGTATTACTTAAGGGAAAGAAACTCTTACATAAACAAAATGTGGCTGAAGTTTACTATTTTTTGTGCTTCTAGCTTGAATGTTGTGCCATGGGACCATGTATTACTGACTACTGTTCTAAAAGGCCAGAACATCACTGGTCAAAGAACTCAGAAAGGAAGAAAAGTATTTCTGTGGGAAACACTCCCTGTTATAGAGGCTCGAGTGGAGAAACTGGTAGATGAAAAGAAGTAAGATTGATTTTGTTGCCTTTTGGATTTTTTGTTTTATGAACTTTTTCATTTTGCTTGGTATTTACTGCAGTGTAGTGTTTTCCTAACATCTGCAGGAATTTTGTGTGATGGGGAAACACACAAAACAAAGATACATTTGAAGCTGTTCATGCCCAACAAGGCCAGGAACTCTTTGAGGTTTCTTCAAAGCAGAATTGAACCCTTTGAACACTTCAAGACTAGAAAATAATGTTGAAGTAGATAATTTATTTGTTTCTTTACCCAGTAGGTTTTAGATATGGATATTAAAAACAAATTCTGGCCTGCAAAGGCTGACTAGGTGAAAGACAGAAAAAAAGAACAGTGTGTTCAGATCTGTAGGTCTCCAGAAGTCACATTCAAATGAATACAGTCTACTGTATTCAAAGTGTGGTGATAATCTCTTCTTAGCTGCTTGGAACTTACTTCCAGCCATTTCTGTCACTGTTTCTATCCTATTGTGTAGTCTCTTCTGTGGCAAGTTCTACTCATTTGCTTCATTAATTGTAGTAAATATAATTTGATTGACTTGTATGTATTTTTATGCTTCCTTCCTCTTCCTACTTCCTTTATTTTTCTTTCCAGATATAAAGAAGTTGTTCGCTACCTGAGAGCTGTGAAATGCAATGATACCAAAGGGTAAATGGTTTTCTCCTTGCCCCACCCCCCAAATTGTTTCTTTGCTTAAGATTGCTCCAGTCTCCTGATTTTTATGGGTTTTTTAATGGGTGTTAAACTGGCAGAATGAAAAGCTGTTTAAGTGAAAATGATGCTGAATTGCAGCCTTATTGGATGCAACTTACTCATGGTAAAACATAATCAGATCTATACATACATATTGTAAAACTTTCATATTAATGAAAATCAAATATTTCTTCCTCCAGCTTAAGAGACCTTAGAGATAAAATCCCATTCTACTTGTGTAAAGCTGGAGACTTCCTTGATGCTGCACATTCACTGTTGTTTCCAGTCAACAGCCTTGCGTGCTGTACTGCCTGCCGGATAACGCCTTTCCAGTTTGAGGTCTACCTGAAGATGTTCAGAACGGGCAGTGTGCCCACTGAAAAGGATATGCTAGACCATTGCTCCTGGATTAGAGTTGGCAAGTGTGATTTCTTGCTTACATGTGTTTAGAACCTTAATTACAGTTCTTACTCATTTAATCCTGTAGTATTCTGAGGGACTCTGAACCCAGCTATACATTGATTGGACAACAGCAAGGTGAAATAACCCTAGGCAGGAAGGATGTCTTTATATTTGAGCCTGAAATTGCTTACTGTTTCATGTGAAGTGCACTTGTTTTGTCAGCTGTGAGGTTGGTTTGCTGAAAGCAACGTATTGAAAGAAAATACAACATGCTACATCATATCTAAGTGCCACTGGTAGTGTGCTAAGTTGGCACACTACCAGTGGCAGTGTGCTAACTTAGCATGATGGTATGCCTCAGCCTTGACCTTGAGAATAAAAGCTTCCTGATGGGAAGGGTTTCACTGTCTGTGTTTACATTGTCACTAATTTAGCCACTGATATTTGCAGTCACCTGTCTTGGAGTGTGCTACTTGTCAAGGTGTACTTTGAAATGAAAGATTTATTTTGAAGATGTTCAGCTACAAGTAGAATTCTTAAGTGTATGAGATATTGATAGCGTGTATGGTGCTGTGGTGTGATGTACATAATGAGGTCTTTGTTCTGTGATGGCCTAGTCTAAACTGTATTCAGTTCTCTGCAGCTTTCCAGAACAGTGTTTTATGGCTGATGTTGGCCTTCTATACAGAACCTACAAGATGTTGTTAAAATAGTTGTAGATGCTCGTTTGTTTTTATCAGTGACCATGTTAGTATCTTGGCTGTGTTCATACTCTGCAGCTATTCAGGGGATGTAAGATAAATTTTGTGGGTTTTTTTCTTTTCTTGCAGGGTCGCCGTTGAAAGACAATGTTCTAATTAAGCAAGCACTCAAACTCCTTTACAGCAATGTGTTACTATACAGGAATGTAAGTCTATTAAAACTCTCTGGCCTGTCAAGTGTTTGTGTTAATACCTGGTTTTGTCAAGTTACTACTTTAATGCAAGGTCTTACTATCCGAGCCCTTTTATGTAGGAATAGTCCACACCAGTGAATGGACTTGGCTTTGTAAAAAACAAATAAATAAATTTTAAAATGTTCTACTGTATTTCAGCCTAAATGCTGGAGTTCCCTCATCATGGTCTTGGGTAGTAGCAATTCGCTAGAGAAGAGCGGGCACCTACATCCCCTGTCCCTGAGCGAGCCACCGCTCGACTTCCAGAAGGTAATTGAGCAGTACTGTGGAACGGGGGAATCTGTTGCCTTGGTTTTATGCACGGCTTCGTCTGGTGTGGGCATTGGCTCATAATTCTGAGTGCTACAGTTCACTTTGCAGTGCCCCATCCATTACTCCTGTGGTATGTGCCAGATGTAAAGCTTGGGAACACACTGTCATTTCGGAGTGTTAAATCCAACCGCAAGTAGATTAACTCTGCTTACAGCTCAATGCCTAATGCTGGTTCTGGATATTTTAATATTGAGATGAATCAAATAACAAAATGGATAGGAAAGCAGTTTAAGAAAAATCTGTTTAGATAGTCCAAAAGCATCAGTATCTGGGTATTTACTTCCCAAGAACCAAACAAGCTGCTCAGCATAGCAGGCTCAAATGAAGAGGTTGTGTGATATGGTTTGGTTAGCGCTATAGAGCCTCAACTTGCCTTGAGTACAGCGTTGAACAGTTGATCTCTTGTAAAAATGCTGAAGAAATATGTAAAAAGCACATGGGGGAGCCATCTCAGACACTGCTTGATGCTTGTAGAGCCTCTGGACATCCTTCCCCTTTCCTTATGACTTGTTACTTATATTGCAGGGGGTGCTTGATGCCAGTAGTGGTGTTTTGGAGGAACTGAAGGCAAAAGTCAATGTTTCTTTACCATCTGCTATTTTCTCTCCTCAGGTAAGTCTGTACATGGCAATAAAGAAACTTAACATATGTTTTAGTGTGTTTGAATATATGGCAGTATGAAAAGCAGTGGATTATTATGAAAGGACGGTCTTCCTTGGTCACTGCACAAATGTGTGCATTAAGTGGGAGGGTTGGTAGCTGATTTCTGTCTCAACTTCTCACAGGTTCATCTCATGTTGTTTGACTCAGGATGGAGATTGAAAATGTTTTTTGTCTTAAATTTGGGGCTACCCTGAGTTTTGAACTTGTTTTGAATGATGGCTTTAAGTATAGTGGAACACATTTGAAGATGGCTTGAAATGTATTCTGTACTACAGACAGTCCATACATCTAAGAAACTATCTTCTTTTTTCCTACTTGAGGAAATTGCATTTTACTTACGTTGCAAATATGTGACTTCTGGGCCAGAATTTTCTTCCTTAATTCTACTTCTGTGATGGTGTGAGACTTCATGTCTCTGTGAGGACTTTGAGAGCACCAGGTGAAACATGCTGTAGAAGTGTCTATTCTATTCCCCCTTCTTCTGGTCTTCCTTAGATTCTTGGGGATGTCATGTCTGGCATACAACTTGTCTGGAATGGTAGTAACTTAATGCTGATTCATATCTCTTCCTGTAGCTGCACCATGAGGCTTGTCTTATTCTTGCTGTGCAAGCAGTACTACAGATGATTTTTTGTGATCTTCCGTACTTGACTTCCTTCTTAGAGATAACCCTGGCTTTTGGGGTGAGTCCAAGATACTGATTTCTGTTCTAGAGGTTAAAGGAAACTATATTTTAAATATGTGAAATACCAGCTTTTTATATACGTTTAACTTGGTTTTGTTCCTGTTTAACTTTGCTGACCTCTAATTTATTTTGCTCCTTGAGAAATGGTTTGCAGTTAGATGAAATCACTGGTCTTATTTCGTCATTTCCTAGAATAACTTCTGGGCTCTGAGGCTGTTATTGGACCATCTTTCCTATGAGGAGCACATTCTTCATGGCACTGTCAACCTGATTTTGAGGGATCTAAATCGTCAGAAAGCAACAATGCTAAAACTGTGAGTCACTGTTTGCTCCCTGAAGTCAGTCAGTCTGTTTATGGCAGCAGTAAGAGCAGTCCTGCAGCAGTAATGTGTAGCAGAGATCTAATCCATAGCTCTTTGAGACCAGCCAGCACAGTGCTTTGGGGAAGTCAAGAAAGCAAATAAGAAGCTGGGAATCAATAGGAATGTTGTCTCTGAACAGCTGTGTTCCCTTTCCTGCCCTTGTATTGCTCCCTTTCGGGGGAGGTAATTCTCCCCCTCTACTCTGCCCTCATGAGACCTCACCTGGAGTACTGTGCCCAGTTCTGGAACCCCCAACACAAGAAGAACATGGACCAGTTGGAGAGGGTCTAGAGGAGGCCACAAAGATGACAAAGGGGCTGGAGCACCTTTCCTACGAGGACAGGCTGAGAGAGTTGGGGCTGTTCAGCCTGGAGAAGAGGAGGCTCTGGGGAGACCTTAGAGCAGTCTGCCAGTACCTCAAGGGGGCCTACAAGAAAGATGGGGAGAGGCTGTTCAGTAGGGCCTGTTGTGACAGGACAAGGGGTAAAGGTTTCAAAATAAAGGGAGGGAGATTTAGATTGGATATTAGAAAAAAGTTCTTTCCTGTGAGAGTGGTGGAGCACTGGAACAGGTTGCCCAGGGAGGTGGTGGATGCCCCATCCCTGGAGACGTTCAAGGCCAGGTTGGATGAGGCCCTGAGCAACCTGGTCTAGTTGGGGGTGTCCCTGCTTCTTGCAGGGGGGTTGGACTAGATGACCTCTGGGAGTCGCTTCCAACTCTAATCATTCTATGATTCTATGATTCCTGCCCTTGTATTGTTTAGGTGGCAGAACCTTGGTCCCCAGTATGTGGGTGAATTCCTGTGCCTGTTCCTGACGTGCAGACATAAGAAGATGCAATCCATCGGCCTGTTTGCTCTGAACATCATTACAGAGAACCTGCACATGTAAGTGTGAGTCTTCATTGCAGCCAGTGTTTCAGTGCTGGTGGGAGTTTGTCTTGACATTATTAACTCACAGCTTGTTCTTGTTTGGGTGTGGGGTTTTTTCTTCCCTGTTACTAGCAGTAGTAAAGATACTGAATGTGCTAGTTTGGGTGGATTTAACATTGTTTTACCTGTTACAACCAAAGAGCCTTCTCTCTTCCCAGTGCCAGTTGTTAGGAAATACATGTTACCTGCTGTTGACAGCCACCAGAAAACCTCAGTTAGGACTTACAGCAAAGTAGTTGCAGGACTCTATGGGGACATGATAGCATGTAAAACTTTAAAGGAAAAGTTGAAAGTAGCTCGAAATGTATGTTTCAGTGTATCTACAAGAATGCTGTGGGTGTACAGATGTCAACGTTTCCTTTAAGCTATAAGAAATATTTCACATGGTGGTGATGGAGCATATCCCCACCAAAAACTAAGGGCTCAGGTGTTGTACACAAAGGACAGCATTAGGCTTCTGCCTCTCATTCTTACCCCCTTTTAAAAGGAGACAGAACTTGTTCTGCTGCAGCACAAAGCTCCAGCAGGTGGGGGGGAAAAAAACTTCTGAAGAAGCTTAAATTCTTTACTTAGATTACAAATGAGAGAATCCTGTCGCTTCTGAAACCACTAACTGTTCACAAGTGTAATCTGTGCTCTCCTGCATTAACATAGACTTTAGAGACTTTCATGTACTGACAGAAAAGTTTTAAAAAACTGAGTTGCCTGTTTGTGGAGAGCGAAGTAATTGCCTGCTCTGGTGCTTTTAACTCACAGGTAGCTGATGGCAGCAGAGTAATGTCGTGAATTCACCTCTTAGCTACTGTCTCAAGTAGACTCATGGACATATAAGGTGACCTTGTGAAGTGCTACTGTGTTGTCTCCAGCCTTTGCTGTGTGTAACTGAAAACACGAAGTACCTGCTTTTACTTGGTTGTTTATGAGCTAAGGTGTATTTAGTGAATTTGATTCCATTAACTGCCACTTGTTTTGTGAAGGCTTCCCAGTATGCTCTAGCAGCAATCCAAGAAAGTCTGATTAAATCTTGTTTCTTATGCTCTATATTTGTTCTAATGATTTTTTTCTGTATGTCTGATGCTGAAATCATCTACACTTGGAAATTGAAGGTGAATTTTGGATTAGCCTTCTTCTAAAGCTTTGAGTAATGCAAAAGGCAGAGTGGCTGAGGCTGGTCACAGGTCTGTCCCTATGAGAAAATGGACTAAGAATCTGTATCTGGTTTTCAGGTGTCCATGGGCAAAGCACCTTTGCAACTACTTCCACAATGCAGTGAGTATCTCTTTTTTTTTTTTTTAATTAAACAAGTCTTTCAATGACACATACATCACCTGTCAGTTATATGCTTTTGATATGTGATATATCCAAGTACTATAAGTCAATGTAATTTGTTAAAAAATTACTTTAATACAAAAATTACTCAGGTGTATTAACCAATTATTTTTCTCTTCTGCCCAGGGATTAAGGCATCTGCCCCTTGGCACCGCAGCTCACCATGAAGTCTCAAAGTTCATAAACATTTTTGAAAAACTGTAATTTAGCAAAATCTTCAGGAATGTTTTTCCAGGTTGACTTAATCTGAGAAATCTTTCTGGAATGCCTTGTGTTCTGCTTTGGTTGTCCTCTCCATAAGGGTTCAGCAACAAATTGACTTCAGAGAAATCCAAAAATGATACCCTAGGTAAAGTTGGCAAACAGTTGGCTGTGTTATGAAGCTTCCCTTTCTTCCAGATCCATGTATTACACAGTCACTTAGCAGTGGTAGATTTGATCAAATTAAAAGCTGGTCTACAGAGAGATGCTGATCAGGTGTGGGGAACAAGAGGAGAGAAACACAGATAAAGTAGAAAGCAGCACAAGTCTTATTTCTGTTCACAGATGTGCTGTGGGCAAGATATCTGCAGCGGGAGGACTGCTGAGAGCACAAAAGCCTAAAGCAAAGCTGCTTCTCCAGGTGTACTCAGTGTGTGTCAAAGTGCTGTTTGCACACCTGCTCTTTAGTGTATGGTTGTAGCAGATGGACCACTCCTGAGGCTGAAGGGTGCTAACTGAAACTTTCAGAAGTCCCAATGCAGTAAATCTTTTGTTTGTAAATATCTCGGTTTTGGGGTTTTCCAATTGTGTGGCTTTTTTTTATATATTAAGCAATTGGTGACTGGTGCTGCTGGCTCTCCAGGTTTCTCAGATCCTTATGGTCCTGAATTTAAGTGACTTAGGAACTATGGAGGTAGAAATGGAAATATTTCTAGCCTGGATTATTCTTTACCCCACCATGAAACCCTTCTGTCTTGGATTAGAAGTCAAGGGCAGGGAGGAATGATATGTGAAAAACTGTATTTTGCACAATTAAGGCTTTCACTGGCTTTTACAAGTTTTGTTACCCTAAATAAGCTGTGCTGTTACTTGAGCTTTCTCCATGTGTTGATTTAGATACAATGTCAAGTAAGAATTATGTCATTTATGTCATTAAGCTGTCAGTTCTTTTTTGGGCTGTGCTTTTTTTTTTTTTGTGGGTTCTGTGTGGTTTGGGGGAAGGTTTCTTGATTGTTGTACCTCTATCTTGAGCTGTCCTGGCTGAGTGATCCAGGACAAGTGGAGGTCAGTGAAGTCCCCTTATGCTGGGAATGTGGTTCTGCTGAGTGTTGTCAGGGCTGGCCAGGGGATGTCCGGTTCTGGTCTGTGCTCTAAAGCTGGAGCTTTCCCTCCCAGACCTGCAGTGGTCAGGTGCCTGCCTGCCCTGAAGGCTCCTGCTCTGCACTCCAGGTATCATTAGTCTGTGGAGACACTCTCTCTAGGGGCTTGCATCACACTTCTTACAGCCCCAGTGAGGTGACGCACTCCGCAGGACAACTCCGCTATCAAGCCCTACCAACCTGAACTGAGCTGTGCCTGGGTTCCATTCTCTCCCTGTGAAGCAGATGAGGGCAGGTGGTTTGTTACCCCTTTGACCTGAGGTTCAGTGTGACAAGGAAAGGCTGGGAACTGCTGGCTTGCTGTGGGTAAATAGCCTTTCTAGTCCTTATTTATGTACTTTGGAATTTTAATACATCAAAGCAGCCCTTATAGCAAGCATTGTACTAGAGATAATGATACAGTCTTTGATGTAGGAGGGGACTGTCTCTGAAGCTCTGTGCTTGACTTTGGGTATGGCCTGGGTAGACAGTTACTCATTGCAATCAACCACAGTGGAAAACCTCTTCCCTCTACACTGAGATGAGGACTAGTATAACCTCAGTGGTAAATTGAAGGCTGATCTCATCTGCTTTGCTCCAGGTATAATTGGGAGGAATGGAACTCATTAAAAATTGAGATGTGTAGTTTGGAGAGGAAAATGGGCACCTGGAGCTGTCTCAGCCAAATACTGTATTTTGGCAAGCAGCACTCTGCTGCTTGAGTGAGTGTGTTGTGTACACCTGATTGTGCCAAACAATACATAGACTGTTCATAAATAACTGTATTTGGGGTTTTGTTGTTTGTTTTGTTTGGGTTATCTTTTTCTTCTGAAAAGAGTGAAATTGGTTTATGTTCCTGAACTCCAGCCTGGGGTTGTCCTTACCTGGCCCAGTGGTGTAACATACCTGTGGCCCAAGGTGCAGCTTGGCTGTAGGCAGCAGTTAGCAGACCTGGTCCTGGGATGAGCAGCACCATTGCTTGGGAATCTACACTCTGAAGTGCATTGCTGATCAGCTGATGGGTTGCAGGCCAGAGCTGGGCCTTGTGAAACAATACATGGAGAACAAATAAATTCCCTCCCCTCCTGCTCTAGTGCTGCCAGCAAACTTCTGTAGCTCTTCCAGCTCTGCTTAAGGGGCAAAGGGTGATGCTCAACCTGACAGGGTAAGCTTGAGCTATGAGGCTGAGATCTGTGCATCTAAACACAGACTGTGAGGGGGCAGCCTGAGTGTATTTGTACAGGTGTTGGGTGAGCCCGTAGCTGCAGTGGAGCTGGGGCAGATACCGAGAGCCATTCCCAAACATGCTGCCTCTGCCAGCGCTGCACTTCCCACCCTCATCTGCCACGTGGGCTGGAGACTTCTGATAGTGTTTCTACCAAGGACACTAATTAACTTGCTAAATGAGTTTATCCCTTTGGTGTGTGCACCGTTTTAAAATACCATTCCAAAGAGAGACATAATTAGCAGCTGCCACAGGGGCCAGACACTGTACTTCCCCAGGATGGTGTTGGTGGGGGGGCTGGTGGCTGGTGCCGTCCCTCATGTCCAGCCACCATCCCTGGCTTGGCTGCAGCATAACACCAGGCTCTCGTTTTCCCTGGACCAGCTCCTCTTCCCCTATTCCTGTGCCACACTGGAGTAGTGTGGGGCCAGCACTACAGAAGGGGGTGCAAGTCATGCCCCACTACCCTGGGAAACAATAGAGTTGTGCTCCAGCTGCTGCCAAACAACTACCCAGTTTTAATAACTGGCCTGAGCAAAGTAAAGAACAGCTCCTTGCTGGCTGCCAGATTAACAGATGGCTACAATCATTAATATTGCAAAACTTCAGGAGTTCATAATTCTTTAATCTACAAAGCTGGTGGGGGTAGCTAATGCAGGCTCTGCAATCTGCTGTGCTGGGGGCTGTCCTCTGCCCCAGTGGGGTCCCTCCTAGACCCCTGAGGGGCTGGGCAGACATTGCCTCCATCCTGCCTGCCCAGGAAAATGCTCCCTACCTGCAGCAGGGCAGCTTGTGCCCGTGGGAGGGGTGAGTCTGATGAGCCCCTGAACTTAGGGGTGGTGTTGATGGTGGCTTGGAAATTTGCTGGATGCTGCCCCATGCCCACATGGCTCTGCCAGCCCCACTCAACCCTCCCTGCTGTCAGACTGCAGAAAAATCCACAGAAATCCAATAACCCATCTCCAGTGTCATTTTATCATTAAAGCCAAGCCTTTCCCATAACTGTTTGGAGGCAGCACAAGGAGATTACGATTGATGTCAACAGCCAGATAATCTGAAGTTCGGTGTTCGCTATCGCTGACCTCGTTAATAGGCACTGGTCGTGTTGGGAGCAGGGGGAGTGTGCCCTGAGCTGCACCCACCCCAGAGGAGCCCCATTCCACCTAGCTCTTCGCAACAAAGGAAAACCCAGCACTGGCATTGCAATAAAAACGTGGGTGTATTTCTTTTGGGTGAAACAACCCCTCATGCTGCAGCTCCAGCAAGCTCAGGCTTTGGCCCCAAATAACTCTATCGATCCCTGGCTGAGCCCCAGACTCCAGCATCCTCCTAGGGAAGGGTGGGGGGCTGGTGGCTCCATGAGGCTGCCAGGGAGGCTCTTACCGCTATCGATCGTCCGTGGAGGCTGAGGGCTGGGGAGAGGGGCCCTGTGGGCCCTGGCCCCGCATCCTCATGGTAGTCCTGCTGGCAGGGTGTTCTCTGTGCAGTGGCTGCTTTGCCCAGGGCAGTGTTGCAGGGCATTGCCTCCTTTGGGGGAAATCACTGGTGGTTTAATGCTGTAAAGGCTTCAGCATGCTGGAAGAGGCAGCCTATATATATATATATATGTGTGTGTGTGTGTGTATGTACACACACATATATATATTACTGTATGTGTATTTATGTATGCTATATAATATATATCTTTTATAAATACACCTGCAATATGAATATTGCTATTCAACCTGCAAATATATATACTTATATATGTGTGTATCTATAAACACATGTGTGTGTGTGTGCTTATACATATATATGCACACACGTTTTTGTTTAGTGTATGTCTGTATTTGACATTTTTGTGTGTGTGTAATTAGATGTATCCAGCGGGTTACAGAGGACAAACACTTGCTCACAGGGACACAGGCCCTGTGTTACCATAGATTTGGGGGGGGGATGTGGTGGGGCAGGATAAAGGTGGCTTTTTCCTCACATCTTGATGGTTTTGCTTTTGCACCACTTAATGTTGCCTGTAACCAGCTAACTATCCTTAGTGGGTTCTTTCCCCTCCCTGTAAGTCACCCTATTATTTTTTAATGTAGCTCCCCCCGTGCTGAGCCTGCCCCTTAACCAACTGGTCACTTTCTGCATTTATTTTGTGTGTGTTTTCAACTCCCTGGTCGCACTCACTGAGCACGCACACACCCCCACACCCACACACACCTCACATCTCTGCCGGCACCAGGGAAGCAGGAGGA
>VXBZ01009995.1:561375-573887 GCA_013399135.1 Heliornis fulica | reverse complement strand
GCAGAGTCTGGCTCTTCTCCACCCTCATGGCCAGCACTGATGTCCCCTTCCAAATCACCAGGGGCTCACAGAATGGATTTTTAATCTCCCTTCAAAGAAATCTTAATCCCCTTTCAAGCCCTCCAAGCCCCAGTGGCAGAAACCACACCAGCCTCAGCAAACCTCCTCCCCATGCCCCGTCCCACACCATCCCACCCCGACAGCCCATGCCAGCTCCCTCCCAGCTGCTCAGATTCTGGTGGTGGCTGGGATGTGGCAGCAGCTACGGGACCCTCCAACATCCAGGTGCCCCCACTTGACCGACCCTACCCCCCGCAGTGCTCCAGGCTCAGCCAGGCGAGTGTGCAGATCTTGCCACTGCTTCCCCACCACCCACCCCAAGCTCAAAAGACTTAAACCCATAACACAAATCATGGAGAGCTATTTCCCCTGCCTGGTTTGTACCTCACTTCAGTGAAAGGTTGTGGGACACCTCACCAGCTAACCCAGACTGTGACACCTTGCTCACTCGCCTCCTGAAAGCCAGGGGAACAGAAGCTGAGTGACTATAGGAAATAAGTTTTAGATCATAATGCAAAGATGCAGGGGACAAGCTGAACTCCTGTTTTTAGCTCCCATTATAATGCCAGTCATGTGCACAGGGGCTCGTGCACCTCACAGCTCGTGCACCCTGTCACCAGGGCAGGGTGCATCCCCATATCCCTACCAGACAGGGTGGGGTGCACCCCAGCATTGTTTCCTTCCCCCCCCCACAAACAGGATTTAGCCCAGGCACTGCACTCCTGTTCTGCTGCTGCAGACCCTACGCCACAGCCCCCACTCCACACCCAGCGTCCCCACGGAAGGTGACACGCTTTGGTACAAGGCAAACCCACTTCAGGCAGGGTCTGTGCCCACGCTTGTGCTTCCCTCTCTGCAGGTTTGTGAAGTGGATCGAGGATGGCATCCCTGAAGACCCCTTCCTCAACCCTGAGCTGATGAAAAACAACCCCTGGGTGGAGAAAGGCAAATGCACCGTCCTCTGAGAGGGCAGCCCCCTGCCCACCATGGCCCCCACTGCTCNTATGATGGGGGGAGGGGGCGGGGAAGAAGCCGCAAAGGTTGCTCGAGGATGTGGCTATAGTTTCCAGTCACACTGCCATCACAGTGACAGTTTTCAACTTGTGAAGGAACAAAACTTTTTAAAAACCTTTTCAGCAATTTTAAATATTTTTTTGTATACTGTAGGATATAATTTTGTGGCAAAACAGTCAGAATATGACAACTAAGGGTTGATAAATGAAATAAACAGAAACACTTCACGATTAGTTTTTATACATTTTTTTTTATTATTGTAACAAAACAAGTCAGTACTAAAAATACCAAGTCAGGATCATCTACACATGCCCCACTCCTGGGTTAGAAAGTCAACAGCCAGCTCATCCCGATAGCTTGGTCTATACAAGCTGCTGGGAGTCATCCCTGCCCTAGAGCAGGTCCCTGATGTAGATATTCCTCCTGACAGCGTTGGACACCCCTTCGTTAAAGCGGAACCAGACGTCACTCTTCCCCACGGCCTTTCCAATCTGGCTCTCGATCGACTCCTCCTCAGGGGCCTGAGGGGCTGGGGGGGGATGAGAGATGTCA
Organism: Heliornis fulica; assembly: GCA_013399135.1. Taxonomy (NCBI): domain Eukaryota; kingdom Metazoa; phylum Chordata; class Aves; order Gruiformes; family Heliornithidae; genus Heliornis; species Heliornis fulica. Next base: position 572,261 of record VXBZ01009995.1, on the reverse strand, counting down.
AAACCGCAGAGAAATGCCTCGAACCTGCGCCCAGGCAGCATGGGGAGGGCAGGGACCGAGGGCTGGTGCCAGGCACAGAGCTGATGGTCCCACATCCCAGCTCCTGCAAACACTCACAGCACCCACACCCCCTCCCCAGTTCAGTGTATTCACTGGCTCTCTGGACCCTGCCAGAATTCAACTGCCTGCTCACAGACAAAGCCCTGCCTGCTGCCTGGGGGCAGCTCTCCCAGTACCCCCCACCTAGGGCATGCAGCAGTGCTTAGGGATGGAGCCTGTGTTTGGGGCACGCATGTAGGGTCCAGCAGGGTGGCCCCAGCCACCCCATCCCTCTGCCACCATCCCAAGGCTGGAACTACCGCAGCCACCCCATCCCTCTGCCACCACCCCAAGGCTGGGACTACTGCAGCCACCCCATCCCAACCACCTACCCAGGGCCGTGGCCACTGGTTGCCGATGGAGCGGCCGCCCGAAGAAGTCGGTCTCAGGCTGTGAAAAGCAAAAGCAGGTGAGTGTAGCTCTGTCAGGACTTGCACCTCACATCTGGAGCAGCAAAAAGCATCCAGGTTTCTCTCTAGCACCACGGTGCAAGGCTGGAGCCCCGTGACACCACGCAGCTCTGCTCTGTTCTAAGCTAAGTCAGGCCTAGGCAGCATCTAGGGCAGCTCAGAGGAGCCCTTTGCTGAGGGTCTCACACAGGGCTGCTACCCCTGTGCCAGTCCCCGAGCAGCAGAAAGATGGGAATCCTGCAGAAAGGGCCAGCAGCCTCAGCAAAATGCAAACAGCATTCAAAATAGGATGGAGAAGATGAACTTCATGGCTCATTGTGCTAAAGCAGGGTTTTTATGGACAGCCAAGGTCTTAGAGCTGAGCCTGTGAGGAGGGGTAGTGGTGGCAGGGGACCACCTCTTGCTTCTCTTGGCTGCTGGGACCAGTCTGGCTCACCCGCTGGCACCCCCACAGCCCCTCAAGCTCTGTGCACACCCCACACCCAGCAAGAAGCTCTCCCACAGACCCTCTCAGCTTCCACAAAACCCAAAAATCCAGCTATTTGAGCCCAAACTTCCACATCTCTCTCTTTCCCCACTCCTGAACACTGAGCATGTTCATAACTGTCACCCAGACGTAATTCACCCCCACGCACCAAACTCAGCATTTACAGGACACGTGGTGTCCCAGTATTCTGTCAGAGGGAACTGCACTAAAAATAAACAAATACCGAAGGAGACAGCAAACCTCGAGCAGCCAAGGTACACACCGAGAGAAAATGAGGTAGAAAATGGGGCCCCCTCACCTTGTCCTCCACTGCCGCCCGCCGGATGATGTGCTCCAGGCGCTGCTGGTGGTTTCGGGGCACTGCTGGCCCTGCACCCGCTTGCTCCCCTGCCTCATCGAGGTCATTCCTGGGCTCCTGTGAGGGGAGAGTTACGAGTGGGGGGTCCTCTCAGGGCCGGCTGAACCCAAGGTTTGGGCAGCCCCTCCCCCAGGTGATGCACAGCCTGAAGGATAGGAGTGCCAAGTCTCCTGTCCCACACCCCCCCTCTATTTGCCGCTGGGTTTGATTACAATATCCAGATGACCCAGCAAGTATTTTTTTTCAGCTTTTTTTGTCTTCCAGCAGCACGTGGCATCAGCTCCAGCAGCGCTCAAGGCACGTGCGTGTGTGTGGCCCCTTTCTCTGGGACTTCACTGTCGGCACCATGTAAACAAGGAGCCTTCAGAGATGTTTGTGCAGCATCTCCTTGCCCCACGCATCTGCTGAGAAAGTCCTTCTGCTGCAAGAAGGGGCTCTCAGGGATTAATTATCCCTGTGGCACCAGGGCAGGGTAGGCACCAGCTACAGCCTGCCTACAGTTTGCACCTTCTCCAGCCTCCTGCTCCACAGAGGGTGTCAGTGGCGAGCAGAGTAACTCTGCTCCTCTCAGGGGCTTCAGGACCTCCAGAGGATCAAAGCAAAGCAGCAAGGGAACATGCAGGCAGGAGAGAGCAGGTCGGCTCCCCCACGGACACGTACAAATCACAGCCAGATGAACTAAAATTCCCATTTTGCCACAACCCTCATTACAGACTTGGAGGCTTTACAGCTTTAAATCACAGTGAACGTTTCTTTCCAGAATTCCTACAAAAAGATGAGCCCTTCAGGCACATCACCCCAGCAGGGATGTGCAGGCAGATGTGCAGGCAGACGGCTGTGACTGGGGTAGTTTAATCCTGGATTTCCACTTGCAGAGCGAAAGCCACCGGCTGCTTTGGAAAGACCACGCCCCACAGCAGCCCTAAGGACTTTATCCTCATCAACAGACCCACCACCTCCTGAAACCACGGGACACTGCCAGCCCTCCCTACCTCGTCCAGGTTTTGTGCCTGCAGTAAAGCCTCTGTCCTCCTCATCTTCTCCAGCTCAATCTCCCTGGCAATGAGCTGCTTGGCCTGGTAGGTCAGCTGCCTGCGAGCTGGCAGGTCTGGGAACCGGCAGACATCCTCCACATTCCTGCATCATGGAAGCAGAGAAAATAAATCAATCCTGGAAACGAGAAAGCATCACACAAACTGTGGCCTGACATGGGTACAGTGAGACCAACCAGACTCCCAGCCCTGTCCCTCCCAGCTTCCCAGTGTGATTGTGGTGCCTCAGTTTCCCCATCACTGCCCTCTCCGAGTCTGCATGTGCAGCAGCTGTGCAGGGAGATGCCCAGCGAGCAGAGCTGGCTGTGCAGAGCGTCTCAGCTGAAGGGGAACTGGGGAGGAATGATGTGCTTTGTAATCTTAGTTTTAATGCAAGAAGAGGGAATCGCAGGTGTGGAACAGATTGCCCTGAAAAAACGTCATATCACAGCCCAGGCACGAGCAGCGCCACCACCCTTTGCATGAACCCTGACAGGCCTGCAGGGAGCTGTTTAATTAAGACACGGCCACAAACAGTAATTTTGGCTAATGAGAGCAGTTTTATTCTTAGTGGGGTTGGTGCACCAGATCTGGAGTTAGGCCTGTGTCAGTACAGCCCAGGCCCAGGTGCAGGCCCGGGCCCGAGGAGCCGGCTGGGCCAGTTCCCCCACCAATGGGAAGTACATCCCTCTTAGTTCACACTCCATGTTATTCTCCTTAAAATAACAGGAATGAATTAGCTGTCAACTCTGTGATTTGAAAAGTTTTAAAGAGAAAACACAGGCTTTGCTGTTGACAACTCTGTCTGCCAGAGACACGCTGGGACGTGACTCACAGGTACCACCGGGACGGGACACCCCCGCGGTCCCTGTCATCACTGCACATGGCCCAGAAACGGGCTCAGAATTCATAAAAAACAAGGGAAGCAAAGCAAAGCAACACGCCTGCTTGTGCCACATGGCTCCCAACATCCCACGGTCTGCTCATGGGCACACTGGGGTGGCACAGCCTGGCACGGGGAGGGCAGGGATGGATGGCTCCCTACAGCCACCACAGCTCCCGCAGGCCTGTACATGGGGAAAAAATAATAAAATAAAGCTCTTTGCTGTAATTAGGTACAGCTGCTTGATTTAACAGAGGCTAATTTTTGTAATTAACTTTGCACCAGGAAGACATTAGCGTTGCTCCTAGTGTGGTCGGGTCTGTATTACTTCACGGAAGCCTCAAGAGCATTTACAGCTCAGTGTATACTTCAAGCACACTGAGATCCCACTTGCAGTGGCCAGCTAATAATATACAAAGCAGCAAATAAAACCAAGAGACCTCACTCACTCTCCCATCCTGATGCAGCACCCACAAGCTCCCATCTAGCACAGGTGTACACAGTGGGTACACCAGGGAATGAGGACGGTGCTCACAACACACCAGGCAGCCTCTCCACAAGCTTTTCAACAAGAGCATCTCCAGACACTGCACCGACCACAGCCACAGCCTCAGTACATGCTGGCCGTGCCATGCCCTGGCTCGCTCTGGCTGGGTAAGCTGCAACCCAGGGAGTGGAGACCCTGCACTGCTTGTTCACATGTAAACCAGCAAAAACCCTCATGTCTCCAGTCCTGACCGCCCTGTCACTAACTGAAACCAACCCTGAGGTTGGACAGATCCTCAACATTTAGTGCACTACTGGAAGCTTAAGTCCTTAGAGAGCCTCTCCCTTCACAAAGAGCAGCATCAACACCTGGCTTTTTCCTTCCTCTTCCTCCTGCTTTGCCCTGATGAGGCACAAATCTGCAGCAGACAACACGCTCCAACCATGGCAAGAACACTCCTGCAGTGACCTCTTGCATACAACACACCCAGACAGACCTGCTTCCCCCAGCAGCTTCAGTCCCTACTTTGCTGTCTGGGCTAGCAAGAAAAAGGCAGCTGCTTTCTTTCCTTTTATCCCACTAAAACAAAACCAGCCTCACTTCAGGCTCCCTGGCTCCTCCTTAAAAAAAAACAAAAAAACAACCAAACAAACAAAAACCCAAGGGAAATAAGCAGCTCTTATCCACAGAGCCATCCTCAGAGAAACTGGACTCCCTGCACTCGTGCCAGCACTGATCCAGCTTCCACTGCCACACAAACCTCTGGCTGCAGGAACCCAACTCATTGCCACGATGCCTTTGGGCTCAAGCTCCTTCCTGACCTCCACGGTTATTTTGGACTCCTCTATCTTCTCCCCACCCTCATGACTTACGGGTCAAGCTTGTAGATGTACTGTCCCTCGGGCAGGCGCTCCTGGTGATAGGTGAGGTTGTAGGCCAGCATGGTGCTGATGAGGTCTGCCAACTGCTGCTTCTCCTTCACGCTGTAGAGCTGCGTGTTCACCTAGGGAGGAGAGCATCCCCCAGCTATAGTGACTTCCAAACATAAAGATAAAGCACAAGGTTTGACCCTAGATGAGGGCAGCCAGTTGATACCCACAAGGTTCAGAGCAAGTTTAGTTTCCTATAAGGGACAAATGTATGTCACAGAAAGGGACAGACCCCTCTGATGACTCAGAGGGTAAATACACCCAAGGCTGATGAACCAGCAGCTGGAAGGTGGCTGCAGCAGCCCCTCAGGGCAAGCCCACCCCTCATGTGCAGGGCTCAGGAGGTGCAGGACCCTGCTCTGCACACCCATCAGTTGAGTATCGCAGCGCCGCATCCCTGGCTTGTCTCTGCATCAGCCGCAACAACAAACCAACCCTGTGTCTGGGACTGAGGTCTGGCCTATGTGATACAGAGCAGGGGACACGTCCCAGCTCCCACAGAGGCTTGCAGAGGGGACACATCACCCAAGCAGGATTCTGGCCACTACAGTGAGAGGGGGCTGGTGGGCACTCACCGGCCGGAGCTTTGGGGCGATGATGTCCAGTAGCAGACAGAGCACCTCCAAGACAAGAGACTGCAGCCCCGCACGGCTGCGGGCGCTGGGTGTTATCCCTGACACCATGGACATGACAACGTTCTGCATCTGGTTCAGCTTGGCCAGGGCCTGTGTGGAAAGGACAGGGATGACTCAGCCACGGCTGCAACTACAGCTGGGTGATGGAGCTGGAGCCATGCTGCCACCACACCACCCTTGGTACTTGCCTCATGCTGGCTGCTGGGGTAAGCGAGCCGAGGGATGCTGGTGGCTGCGAAGAGAACGTGGAAAGCCACGGGCAGGAAGGGCAGGTATCGCATCAGCTGGAAGGTCTGCCCATGCAGGACAGCCCGGCTCAGCAAGTCGGAGAAGCCCAGCCACTCCAGGGCCAGGCACACCGAGCTGAAACTGGAGTCCCGCAGCTTCATGTTCAGGAAATTTTCATACAGACCCTGGAAGCGGATGCAGGATTAGAGGCAGCTTGAGCCTGGGCAGATGGTCCCATCAGAGCATCCCACCAAGCTCAGCCCCAGCACATCCAAACACTCTAACCCAGTGCAGGGAAGAGTTTCCCAGGGCACCCACCTGCCAGGACACCCGAGTTCAGGAGCTGCCCTTGCTCTGGCCAGCATGGCAGAGGAAGGGGCCCAGCTCTTTTCCCCTGACCCAGCTGCTCTACCTGGGCCAGCTTCTCCTGCTCCCCTGAAGAGATGGCAAGGTGTAGGATGTGGTGGAAGCGCTGGGAGGATGCGTTTAAGCCCGCTGTCCCCCCGAGGTAGGGCAGGTCCTCGTCACCCACCAGGAGTTGGGTTGGCAATGCAGGGTCCACTCCTATCCTGTGCCTGGGGAGTCCAAAGAGAAGAAGAGCTCAGGGTGCCAGGGCTGAATGGACCAGCAAGGAACAATTGGGACCCTTGCAAACTGAACTGAAGGCCAACACCAATGATTTGGCACTGAGAGCAGCCAAAGAACATCTGGATACATAGGTCTGCTGCAGGACTGACCAGCTCTCCATGACCTTTCAGGTTTCTCCACTGCAGGTCTTGGGACACCACAAATCAACACACCACATGCAGACAGCGCAACTAATAACCACCCCCCTTTACCTTTGTGTCTTTGGGAGCTGGAAGATCTCTTGCCAGATGGAGAAAAGCCCCTTGTTTTGGTCCTTCAAGCCAACCTTCATTGTCTGCACCATCTGCATGCTCAGCTCCTTCTGGCCTCGGCCGTGCAGGAACTGCAACACAAATGAGGGGCTGGGGGTGGAACAGACACTGTGGGGAAGGAGGGGATGCCCACAACCACTAGCTGGTGGTGGGGAAAGCCAGAGGCAGAGGCACCTCGTTTCTCCACCACAGAGTAATCAGGTTTAAAAATACACAGGGGACAGAGTGGTCATCTTAGACATCTGCCTTGGACAGTTTTTTCCCTCCATATCCATCTGACCCCAGATTGAATCAGTGACACAGCAAGCCCACATCCCCCAGAGACCTCCCAGCAGCACCAGTACCTGCAGTGTGTTTATGCAGGAGCGGATGTCGTTGTCCGTCTTCTCACACAGCGCCAGCAACGCGCCCGAGTCTGCCTGCATGCCTTGCTGCAAGGCGATCTGCAGGAGAGGGGGGGTCAGCAGGGAGAGCCCCCCAGCTGGGGGGTGGGGGGCAAGAAGAGCCCTTGACCGCGCCGCACCTCGCAGAGCCGCTGGGCGAGCCGGGATGGGGCTGTCCGAGGGAAGTTCAGCAGGAAGGATTGCTGCCGTAGTGGCCGGAGGGCAGGGACGTACCTGGCAAAGGGAAGCACAGGGGTGTCTGAGTGACCCAACCAGAGGAAGAAATCCAGCTATTAATGCTCTGTTGTTTAGCAGCTGTCTGTAAACATCACACTTCGGTGTGCACACACACACAACCGTACGCCCACACCTAGCTATGAGTCTGGGTTGCTCAGCTGGGGCAGGGGTCTCAGCTCCCCATCCCCCCCAGACACGCAGGCAATACTAACTGGTCGTTGCAGATGCAGATGATGGGCCTGAGCAGCAGCCCGCCCTCACGCCGCCGTCTCCGGCCAGCACCAGCTGCCGCCTCGCCTTCCCCATCCTTCCGGTTGATGATGTTCAGCAGCACATTGACAGATGCCTTGGAGGGGAGGAAATAACCAAGGGCGGGAGGGATCAATTCCTGTTTAGAGGCAAGGAAGCCTCTGAAAACACAGCAGAGGATGAGCTGCTAAGAGGGCAGCTAAAGGCAAAGGTGACCCGAACCAGGCTGGGCTTACAGCAGGCGCGCCGTCTATCTCATCGATGATCAGGCAGTTGGGCTTCTCGTTGGCACCCAGCACAGACTTCATCTGGGTGGCAGCTTCGATGCGGGTTTTGAAAACCTCAGGGCTGCGGTCATCACTACAAGACAAGCCAGTGCCAGGCTGCTGCGGCATGCCACCACCCTGGGCACGGCACCACCTCTCTCCAGAAACTTCTGGTACAGGACAGAGCTGGGCAGCCAGCGCAGACTCACCTGGCGTTCATCTCGACGGCGTTGTACCCAGCGTGCTTCGCAATGACGTGGGCCAGTGTGGTCTTTCCCAAGCCAGGTGGGCCACAGAGCAGGGCTACCTATGGCAGAGAGGTGATGTCAGCCCAGCAGCCAGCTAGGCAGGGCTTCACTCAGCACCCATCAGGGCTGCCACATAAGGGGATGAGGTTTGCAGCCTGCAAACTGGTCCTGGGAGCCGCTGCACTGGTTTGGGGACACATGGGGAAATGGGAAAGCTGCAGGAGGAAGGATAATGTAACATAACCTCTCAGTGGTGACACAGTCATCCTGACAGCATTCCTCATGCATGTATCTAAGTAGACTATAAAGGCTGAACGAAAACCCTTCCAGAAACATCCTCCTGAGATGCAATGCTGTTAGGAACTGGCTTTCTTTTTCCTTCTTTATGCCCTCAATGGGCAGGTTGAGGCTGGTAAGCTGGCCTGGATACGTTACCCCTGCTCCCTTTAGAATTTCAGCATCTTTTCTAGGTGCAGAAACTCTTGCTCAAAGGCATCTTACATTTGCCCCTAACATGTGAAGGCCAACCTCTGCTAAAAAGGAGCATGTCTTCCCTCACCTGGCCCATTTAATTTGGCTGGAGGAGGTCTGTGCCACCCAACCCAAAATAGAAGAAATGAGAAAACCCCACATTCCCTTAGGATAAACAAGGAATCCAGTTTCTCCTGGATCTGTATTAGACAACCCTGCTCCTCACCATGGTGACAAGATGAAGGAGACAGGAGAACAGAGCCACCACAATTGCATCTTGTCCTGCTCACCTTGTATTTGGGTCTCTTATACTGGTCCAGCTCAGCCTCCAGAATCTCCTCTGTGAGTTGGATCTTGGTTTTCCACTTGCTCTGCTGCTCCTTGGGCTGGTTGAATGGAGGATGAGTCTCAGCACTGGGCTTGGTCTTCTTCACAGCCTTCTCCTTTCCAAACACCACTGTGTCCCAGAGCTTGAGCCACTTCAGAAGGCAGCGGTTCGTGTACTGCATGTCAGGCAAGAAAGCAAGCAAACCCAACTGAACCTCAGAAGGATCCAGCTGAGGACAGAGGATGATCTCTCCTTCACAGCTTAAAAAACGGCATGGCCTGCAGAGGAAGGACTTGAGCCCAGGGAGACAATGCAGAGTGTGTCTGTCCAGACAGACCTTAAGCATGTGGCCTGTCCCCCACCCCTACCATGGGAGAGGCTGCCCAAGTGTCATGGTTTAGCCCAGGACACCAGGTTTCCACCTGGCATCTCTGTAGGACAGCATGGGAACACAGCTTCCCTTCCCAGCTTGGCCACCATCCTGCAGGACACCCAAGGACAAGTCACATCAGCCCCATCCCTCCCCACTGTCTCTCATCTGTCTGAGCTCAACCCAGCACTTCTAGGCCTCTTCCACCACTTCCCATTCCCTACAAAACTTTTAATACTAAAGAAAAACCCAAAACCACAAAACAAACCAGCCAACGATTCCTGACTAAAGTGCACCCAATCTTTTTTGTCTCATTTTGGACATCTTTCACAGTCTCTTTTGCCTAAAAACCCCCACCCCAAGCTCTCTGCAGCAGGACTGCCCGCAGTCAGCATTCCTGAAAGTTCCACAAGCAAAGACAGCACTCTATAACTACGATACCAATGCATTAAAGAAAGTTATAAAAGCAGAAAACCCACCCAAAACTGAGACACTTCACCAAGAACTCACATCATCGCTGAGCAGCTCCATGTAGCGCCGTGGAGTGAATTTGTCCACCCAGAGGCAGTGACCTGCAGACTCCTCCTCCTCAGCTGGCTCCACTTCCCTGCTGGGCTCTGGGGTCTCGGTGCTGGTCTCACTCTCGAGGCAACTGCAAGAAAAAATTAACTTGCTCCAAACCACCCACCCAGCGAGTCAGGCAGGGCTGGGAATCACTCCCAGATCTCTCAAGATGGAGATGCTGAGGGCAGAAAGGCTCCTCTGCTTGTAGGTGCTCAAAGCTTGGACCTCACTGAAGCATCTTGGGATCTGCATTGGGCAGCATGGCCGGAATAGGAGTGGGATTTTGAGCCAACATCTCACCTCTTTATTATCTCTGTCAACTGCTGTGACGCCTCCAGAACACACCGTCGACGCTTGAGCACAAAAAGGGCGAGTGGTGGTCAGAGACACCCCACTAACCCATGGCTGGGAGGAGCAGGGAACTGGGAGCTGTGGCTATCCAGGGGCAGCAGGGGAAGATAGAAGGTCAGTATAAGATGTGCTACCTCTTCATACACTTGTTGCTTCAAGTAGGAGAAGGGCACCCCCAGCAAGTGCAGCGGCCTGCGTGTGTTCCAGCCCAGGGAATCGGGGAGCTGTGAGGAGCAGAAGACATACACCGAGGTTCATATTGATGCTCAGCACAAATGGCTTATGTTTCATCAAAGATCCCCTCCTGAACTGGATGGAGGCCTCAGAGAAGCAAACCCAGTCTTCAAATCCCTCCACACCTCTACCCCTGTCCTGGAGGAATCATCCCTCACGACCATGAAGACCCTGGTGCCCTCAGTGGATGTCACATTGATGTAGTCCTCCAGGATGGGTGGCCGCTTGAGGACCCGCTTCTTCTCGGAGGGCAGCGTGGTCTGTGGTGAGGCCATGTTGCTCATCTCTGGGTGATCTGGGCTGGAGAACACCAGGTTCCTTTAGCAGGGGTGAGGGATCCCACCATATGGGGTTCAAGAGCTCTTTCCCTCACCCCTCTAAAAGCGGGATTCAAGGTGGCTAACCTGGCAGTCCGGGGAGCAGACGGTGTCTCCGAACCGGGCATGAGCGTGCCAGCATCCCAGGGGAGATCTGGGGCCAGGTCATCATCTGAGCCAAAGCTGAGTTTCTTCACAGCTTCCAGGCGCTGCCGCTTCCGTTTCGGGGCTACGGGAGGCGCCGGGGCAGGAGGAAGAAGAGGAGAAGCATCCTTGAGCGAAGAGCGCTACCCGGCTCCGGCAGCACCCGCTGGGGCTGCCGAACCTCTACCGAACCCGACCGGAGCCAAACGTACTGTGGGCCGCGGGCGAGGAGTCGGGCGGGTCACAGCCCCGCTCCCTCCTCCCCGCGTTGGTGTACT
>VXBZ01009995.1:548289-561229 GCA_013399135.1 Heliornis fulica | reverse complement strand
CCGTGCCTGTCCCTGCCCGCTCCCTGCCCGCTCCCTCCCGCCTTGCCGGCAGCAGCACCCACCTCCCAGCTCGGCCAGCACCTCCAGCTCGTCCGAGAACCGCTGGTAGAAATCCTCCTCGGGGTCCTCCATGGGCCGCCCGGCTCCGCGCTTCCGGCCGCCGCGNCGGAGGCGGCGGCGCTGATTGGACACGACGCGCGGCAGGCGCCGCCGGTGGATGCAATGTAGCCGCTCGCCGCTCCGTCCGGCCCGGCCCGGCCCGGGGACAGCGCTGCAGGGTCGGTCGGAGGGGATCGGGGGTCGGGGTCTGGGCCAGCGCTGTGCCCGCCTCTGTGCGTGCTGCTTACGTCGCGTCCCGGGCCCGTTCTGCCGTGTCCCCTCCGCCGTGCGTGTCTCCTCCGGGACGCCGCGGCCGAGATCGCGACCCGGCCCCGGTTGGCAGCGGGCGGGGCGGTGGGACCGGGGCTGGGGGACGGGGAGCAGGCCGAGCCCTGCCGGGAACCGCGCGGCTGCGGAGCCCGCCAGGCGTGAGGGCGGGACAGCGGCAAGGCTGTTGGGCGTGGGGCCGAACCGGGAGAGCTACGGGACCCGCGCAGGGTGGCACCGGCACCGCTGCATCGCCAGTTCCGCGGGGTGTCCCGCCCCAGCACCGCTCCCTGCCCGCTCTGGCCGGGTCCCATCTCCTCCCTGGGGGGTTGTGCCCATCCCTGGGGTGCACGGGCNCCGCCCCCCCCACCCCTCACAACGAATGTCCCTCATGCTCCCCGTAGGGCGCTGGCCATGGAGCCGGGCACCATCGACAACCTGTCCATCCTGTACCAGAGCTCCGACTTCATTGTGGTCAACAAGCACTGGGACATCCGCATCGACAGCAAGATGTGGTACGAGACACTGACGCTGCAGAGCCAGCTCAAGTACCGCTTCCCTGAGCTGGCTGACCCTGATACCTACTATGGCTTCAGGTGAGCAGCCAGGGACCAAGCCGGGCTCTGCCTCCACACTCCCTCGGCAGGGCATGGCACCCACGGGTGCTCCTCTGCCTCCCATCTCCCCCCTAGGTTCTGCCACCAGCTCGACTTCTCCACCAGTGGGGCCCTGTGCGTGGCACTCAACAAAGCGGCGGCGGGAAGCGCCTACAAGTGTTTTAAGGACCGGCTCGTGACCAAAGCCTATCTTGCCCTGGTAAGCCCATCCCACCAGGTCCTGCTTCTGGGTGTATCTTCTGAGCTTGCTGACCTGCAACTTGGCCTCCACTCTTTGTTGTCCTGGTGCTGGGGAGGAGCGAGCACTGCGCCATGATTTGCGACCCAGCTTTCTGCCCTGCAGGTCAGGGGCCATGTCAGCCAGAGCCGAATGACGATCCGCCACGCCATAGGGAAGAACACCACTGAGGGCATGACCCACATGATGTGCATCGACGGGACGGAGGGTGAGCAGCTCCCACGCCCTGCCTGCACTGTCTGCACCTCCTGGGCTGTGCTGCAGGGAACTGACACCCCTCCGGATCTTGTTGCAGGCTGTGAAAATCCCAAGCCTTGCCAGTCGGAGCTGATCGTGCTCGAGCACGGGTCCTACAGCGGGGACCCTGTGACCAAAGTTCTGCTGCAGCCACTGACAGGTGGGAGCTGGGGGCTGGGGCAGTGTGGGCACAGGGTGCTGCTGAGGCTGGACAGACAGAGGTGCTGCAGTGGGACCTGTGTGTGCAGCCCCAGGCCTTGGTTGCAGCGTGGTGACATAGTTAAAAGCAAAGCCTAGAAGGGGCTGGGCAGAGCTGAACGTGGCACTTGGCCTGCAGAGGACTCGGGCTCTGAGACTGGTGGGACAGCTGCCATTTGGTACATTGTTACCATGCACCTTGTCCTCAATGAGGGAGTGGGAGGTAACCTGTGTCCCTCATTCCTCTGCTCCCACTAGGGCGGACGCATCAGCTCCGGGTCCACTGCAGCGCCATTGGCCACCCCATCGTGGGGGACTTCACCTACAGCCACAAGAAGGACAGCAGTCCCTACAGAATGATGCTCCACGCCTACTACCTGCGCATCCCCACCGGCAAGGAGCTCATCGAGGTCTGCGCACCCGACCCCTTTGTCACTACAATGGACAGCAACTGGGTGCCCCACCACGTTACTCACCAGCTGGATGAGACCATCCAAGAGCTGAAGGACAAGATGATGCAGAAGGGAGAAGAGGAGGAGAGCCAGGAAGCCGTGTGTGGTGGCAGAGGAGAGGAGGCACAGCACGAAGCCAAGAACATGGAGACGGAGGAGCAGCGAGCCCGCTGTGAGCAGTGGTTGGCTGAGTGGGCTCTGGAGTGAGCATGAACCACCTCTCTGCATTCCCAGCCCAGTGCTCCATTCTTGTCCCCGGTGGGTCCCTGCGGAGCCCAGCGCTGACTCCACATCTGCACTTTCTGTATGCCGTGGCTTCCCTCACTTCTGGGGCTAGGATTAGACAGGTTTTAGCAGGGATTAGGATGGGTTTATTTTTTTAATGTACACATTATCCATCAGGCCACTGGATGCCACTTTCCTAGTTCCAAGCTCAGCAGCAGAGTCAGTGTGTCACATACCATCTTAGAGTGACCCCAAAGCTTCACATCCCTATCCTGGGGCTCAGGCACAGCTAGGCCAGCACAGACACTGACTGTGCCACGAGCGTGATGGACACATCCACAGACCCTCAGAGCTGGGATGCTGAAATGCAGCCCCGCAACACGAGGGGAGAACATGCTGGGTGCAGCGGTGGTGTCCATGTCCCCTGTTCCTGTTCCCTTTGCTCCAGGCTGCTGCACGCTTGGATTGTGTGGGAGGTGGAAGGTGAGGAGGCTGAAGTGCAGCCTGGGGGGCATTGACAGCCCCCCAGTCCTGGGGTGGCCCCAGGTGTTTTACCTGTGGAGCTGGGCTGTGCGACAAGTGCGGGAGAGGTAGCTGCCTGCTGCAGAGGACACGCTGACTGCCTGTCCCTGCCTGTCCCTGCCCTCACACTTCCCTCTCTGTCCCAGCCCACTTTTTTTTTATTATTTTACAGGTTTGTTAGAGGTGAGTGAGTCGATACAAATGGATTTTAAACTTTTTCAAATTTCTATGAGAAGAATTTAGTCTTTTAGCAGTTCTGCGATACGGGTGGTCTCGGAAACACGTGTATTTTTAGTCCCTGTGTGGTCAGAACAGCCAGCAGCCCAAAGCTTTTTTAAATGGTCTCACTGTTGTTTCTAGCAGCATTGCCTTTTCCTCGCACCCACTCTTAGTGTGAGTCAGGTCAGGAGACACCAGCCCCTTTCTGCTCTACCCAAACAGCAAAGTGGGGAGTAAGCCTCATGGTTTTTCCCCACCTCTCGTGGCTCCTCACCTCAGGTTGCTGCAGGATGCCAAGAGGAGTCTCTGGGCATGCCCTTGCTGTGCTGGCTGGCATCATGCTGCTTCGCTCTCTCCTCCACATCCTCCACAGCCCATGGAGGATGTTTAGAAGATGAAGAGTGCAGGGCAGCTGATGGCTGGCAGGGGACAGAGCTGGCTGGAGCTCCTTGCACACAGACACTCATCCCCAGGGTATTCAGCACCTCAGCCTGTGCCTGGAGTTACCAGCACCCCCCCCACACCCCAGGCCTTGTCCCATTCAAAGTGGATCTGATAGTGGTTTCACATCATTCATGTCCCCACGCTCACGGGCCATAAACACCACGTTGGTGACCGAAACCCCTATCAGATGCACTTTGAGTGTAACCCCACGGGGTTACAGCCCTGGCGTAACCTGGTGTGAGCTCACCATGCCGCAGCGTGTGGCTGGGGCGAGGCGGTGGCACCTTACTGTCATTGCACAAAGAGCTGCCAGTGGGGTTGCACTCATGGCTCTGCGGGCACCAGCCCAGGGCACCGAGTGGAAACTGCAGGCTCGTGAGCTGGTGGCACAGGGCTGAGGGGTTGGAGGAGCAGGAGATCTGTCTACTTCTTCCCAGGCTCTGTCCCTGCCCGTCCCATTTCCCAGGAGTGGCTGGGGAGGGGAGAGGCAGCTGCAGACCGGCCCTCAAGCTGTAAATTAATGCTGTGAACCTGTTTGCCAAAGAATGAATGTGGGTGACGTGCAGTATCGGAGGTGGGAACGCAGCCTTCCCTTCCCATGGGCCCTGTGCGGGATCAGTCCCTGCTGCATGGTGGGAGACACATCCTGCAGCCACACATCTGGACGTGGTTGTCCTCAGCCATGTGGCCCGCAGTCACTGAGGGTGTCACATGGGGACGGTGATGGACTGTCAGTGCTGGGGGGGGGCTGTCCTCAGCCATGTGGCCCGCAGTCACTGAGGGTGTCACATGGGGACGGTGATGGACTGTCAGTGCTGGGGGGGACTGGCAACCAGTGCTCACCCCACCATGCACATCACGGAGCCCCTGCACCCCACACCACCCGTCCCCCTTTGTGTGTTGCACTTTTACCTGAGGTCGCAGGAACCAGAGATGAATATTTATTTTCCTTGCCCTGCAGAGATGTTCTCCAGGCACCTTTCTCCTCCACCCTGTGCAGTCCTGCTCCCTCCTCCTGCCGCGGGGCCGTTACTGCGCCGCGTGGGAATCCACTCGTGTGTTCATACCGGGGGCTGCGATCGGGCGCGTGTTCCGTGACGTTCTGTACAGCTTGCGATAAGCCTGAGCTCTTGTTGCACGTCACTGCAGTAAACCACGACCTGTACACCTGCAGCTCACCCTCTGGTCTCTCCATCCTCGCCGCGCTGCGCGGGGCGTTGCTGCAGCGTGTCGGTGCCAGGGGCTTCCAGGAATGAGCCCGGACCGGCACGGCAGGACCAGCCCCGGGGTTCCGGCACGGCCAGCCTGTTGTGCAAGCCCTGGCGCCCATCCTCACCCTGCTGAAATCCCACTGGCCGAAACCACCAGGACTGCCTACCTGAAAGTCCTCCTGGATTTAGTAACTCGGACACAGATGACCAAGGATGCTGAAGGTGGCCGGGGCACATGCCAAAGCCCTGGGCCTTCCCCTGCCCGTCCCTGCCCACTGCCATTCCAGCCAATGCCAGCAGCTGGGATTGTCCTGAACCAAACAGCAGAGGCTGAAGAAGAACTCGTGTTGAAATACTGAGGCTCTCCCTGGCAGGGAAAGGGGTGAGTGGTGTTTAGTGGGTGCACAGGGAAAGCTGCTGCCACCCCTCAGTGGTCTTTCCTTGGGTCAGAGCAGCTGGAGAAATGGGTGAAGAACCAAAGGGATTACTTGCAGGGTTCAGGTTGTGAGATTTTTAAGAGCACAAACCTGGCAAGGATGGAGAAGCAACTGGCTAAGAGGGGCTGAGATGCAGCTGGACTTTCTGTCTGTCTGTCTGCAGCAGCAGTGCCCTCCGCTGACTCGCCAAGGCCCCAGGGGAAGGGGCTTCCACAGGTGCTTCCTGGCACATTTCTATTTGGGGTGGATGCTCCTGGGCTCTGCAGCCCCAGGGGTTGCTTTGGGGCTGATTTTAAGCTCTGTGGGGATGTGGTGGATGTGGTGACCCACTCAGTGTGCTCCTGCCCTCCTGCTCCAGCCACCTCTGTCCAGCAAGCCTGAGGCGGGGGCTGTGTCCCACCAGCAATCTCATAGCAAACAAGTTTCTGACATTTAACCACTCCAACTAGAGCTATTTTTACAGTAAATTGTTCCAAAATAGAAACCAGAAACACTCAGGGCCATTGACCAAGCCCTGGTGCTGCAGGACCGGTTGCTCAGTGAGGGGCAGGGATGGGGACACCAGCCGGGAACGCTGGGGGATGCCAGACCTGATCCAAAACTCCTCAGCACTGTGCCAGTGGGTCCAGGACCCTTTGCAAAGGCTGGTGCCAGGCAGGTGGTGCAGGCAGGTGGCCAGCCCAGCTCCCATCCCTCCTTTTTCCCTGGAGAAATGCCCAGATAATGTTTGGAGCCACACAGTGTCGGACTCCTCTGGAGTTTTATCACACAGCCTCAGGAAGGCTTTGGTTCCTTTCCTCTTCTCCTTTTCCTCCTCTGCACGTGCTTGATGGCATTTCAGAGCAGGATGAGAAATTCCAGGGAGAGAGCTGTAAGAAGGGGAATGGGACTGTCCATGGCCAGGGCAGAAGGGACAGATGTGAGGGAAGCACCTCTGGGGGGTGCTGAGCCCATCACCAAGGACTTGTCCGTTCTGCACCCCGTTTGCCCTATAAAATTCACCTCAGAATAGCTTGCGGGTTTTTCACTGACTGGGAGGACCTTTGTCTCCATCAAGAGCACCGAAATTACCAAACTGGAGGATCCAACTCATCTGACCCCAAAGTTCAACGTGACCCTTTAGAACAGGGAAAAAAAAACCCCGAAAACCAAACCCCAAAACCAGGTGAGAAAGCAGCTTTACAAAACACTGTTGAGAAACTGCACCGTCACACCCCGTTTTCAGCGCAACTTCCCCACCCCGCAGCAGATAAGTGCAGGGCTGTCCCTGTCACTGCCCATCCCTGGCCGCTGCAGGTGGGTGAGCACCTTCCCGAGCCGAGCAGCACCGAATCCTCATCGCCAAACCAAATCTCCCCGGACTGACAGCGACTCGGGCAAGGGCACCGGTGGGATTTAGGGACCACAGTAAGGCTTGGCAGAAAAATTACTCATCTCTAATTGAAAGGGCAGTAAGGGAATGGGTGTGGACAGCGCTGAGCAGACCATCAGCGGCACTTCTAGAGTGGGGATTTCTTCTTTATTGGGTTTCTAGCTGGGTGGTGTGGAATTGGGGAGGGCAGTGCCTGTTGGTGCTCCTGCACTGGGATTTCTCCCAGTTTATACTGCTGAGGCCCTGTGCAGAGCCAGGGGATGAAGAGGGACCTTGTCCCTGCAGGGTCCAGGTGGAATCGGAGCTCTCGGTGTCAGAAAGGACAGTTCATTGAGGAGTTGATTTTAACAATGGATGGAGAATGATATTATGTTTTCTGCTATGTAGGATTTTAAATGTCTCTCTTGGTTGGGAGGGGTTGTGTGGGCACTCCCAGAGTACAGGTGGGCACACTGACCTGCTGCACTCCCACGGCTCCAGCCCCAGCATTGGACAAGGGAATCGGCTGCAAGACCACCCTCAGCCCTGCTGGCAGCCAGCATCATCCTGGGTCAGGATACGGCTCCGTGTGAGTGCTTGCCTGACCTGCACTGAGGGAGGACAAAGCCCCGGCACAGGCAGCATGGTGTGGGCAGCCCCGACAGCCATTGCTCTCTGCCTCCGTGAGTATTGCCCCCTAAAGCTTGCCCCAGGACCCCCTTCCACCTCCGGGCACTGAGGATGCTCCAGCCCACACTGCTTTTAGTTCCCAACCCATGTGGCTTTGCCATGGCATCTGCGGGCGATGGGAGGTTTTCCCAGCCACAGCTGGCACCATGTTAGAAATCTGCACAAATTTCCAGGGGCAGATTTAGCAATTTTGTCTTCTAAACCCACCCCAAGACATCCCAGGTTGCCTGAGCTGGTGTGGGCTGATGTGGGGACTGCTCTCTGCAATGTGCTCGCCAGTACTTGCTGAATGCTGTCAAACCAGGAGAGGAAAGGCTCTTCCCAGATTTAAACCTGGAGCTGATTTGGAACAGCCCCCAACTGCCTGTTCATCCAGCCCCTCACAGCTCCATATAGCCCTATGCAGCACCATATAGCCCTACGCAGCCCCATATAGCCCCACACAGCCTCCTATAGCCATATGCAGCCCCCTATAGCCCTATCCAGCCCCATATAACCTTGCACAACCCCATATAGCCCCACACAGCCCCATATAGCCCCACACAATCTGCTCCTGCTTTGTTGCAGGTTTCTCCGCAGACCTGGTGAAAGCAGCAGTGGTGAGTGACCACGAGCTGCTCTGGTGGCTCCGAACGTGCCAGGGCTTTGCCGAAACCGCTCAGCTGGTGCTGGAAGCAACAGAGCTGCCATAGTTCCTCCAGTCCTCGGCGCCAGGGAGGCAAAGCCATTGCCTCCCCACTGGTCCCCTGTACAGCCTGTGGCCCTGGCCCATCCTGGCCCTGGCCCATTCTGGTCCTGGTCCATCCTGGTCCTGGCCCATCCCGGCCCTCCCTCACCCGCTGCCCAGCAGCCTCCCCACCCTCATCCCAAACCAGGGGCTGGGATCCAGAACCTGAGGGCACCCTGCACCCTGCATGGGATTTTGCCCCCACATGTAGCCCAGGGCAGCCTCAGAGCTGCTGCAGCTCTCAGCTGACCGCAGTGACACCAGCCTGGGCACACAGGACGGGTCAGATCCCACTGCCTGCTTTGCCCCCAGGTTTAAAAGACCTTTGTCCCCTCTCCTTGCCATGGCTGAGCATCCCCCATCCTCCTCTCCAGGCTGCCATGGTCATCGGAGCTGTCCTGTGTGCCACAGAGCAGCATGGGTAAGTACAGCCCCAGACAGGGTCTCTGACATTGGGGGTTGTCTCAGGGGGTGTGGGTAGAAGGGCAAGCATGGGTGGATGTCACATTTCTCCCCACAGCTGTCACAGTGGCTGTGACAGGTCCCTGAGGCTGGGGAGGATTTAGAGCCCTGTGCAGCCGGTTCTGGGATTCCAGCTGCTATGTCAGGTTTTGTTGTAGCACAAAGACACGGAGAAATTCCTCCCCTTTACGGGGCTGACACAGATGTAACAGGAGCCTCCCTGGAGCAGAAACCCAGGCTCTGCTGGTTTGTCCCTCACCCAAAGTCCAAGGTATGGCAGGCACCTCTGCTGCTGGCCGAGGGGTTGGGCATCATCATCAGGGCATCCCCGTGGGCACCACCACAGCACCGGGGCTGAGGGGTGTTTTTCACCACCCCCCCACACTATTCCCACTTACCTGTGGTGGGAGCAAAGGGGAGTTTCCTGAAGGAACAGGCAGGTTTGTCCTCCATGGGGTGTTGGGGAGCTGAAGTGGGTGGTGAAATGCAACCGTGCCTCTCACCGCAGCCTCGCAGCCTCGCTCCTGCAAGGTTCCCAGTGCTTCCCAGCCAGCGACCTGCCCGCTGCCGACATCCTCGCATTTGTCCGGGGATTGCAAAATGAAACAGCGGAGCTGAGCAGTGCCCAGGTGGGCAGGGGTGGGGCCACAGACCCCCCAGAGCCCGATGGGGCAGGGGGAGCCAGGGGGGCGCAGAGGAAAAGGAGCTCTCACCACGTTGGTATGGTCTCTCTGCCCAGCTGTCCTGCCTGGCCAGGCTGCTTGCTGCCAAGAACCTGACAGAGGACTTCAGCGGGTACCCACCGGACCTGCTCCTCTTCTTCGAGTGAGTATCGCGGGCAGCTCGCGGCTGCGGTTTCGGTGCCAGTCACACCGTCCATCCCTCGCCAGCACAGCCCTGACACACAGGAGATCTGTGTGGGGGAAGAGGGTTAGGACAGCAGCCAGCACCTGTAGGCACCTTCTGATCCTCATGGGACATTCCCACACACTCTTCACTTCACCCCTCTGAGATGGGGTGGCACCTACCCCATGCCCAAGACATCCTGCCCTGGGTGAGAGGAGACCCCCACAGCCCCTTGCAAGCCAGAAGCTCATTGCTTAGTGACCATTTGCAATTACTCCCCCCATGCACCCCAAGCCCAAGCAACATTAAAGACCTCCTGCCCAGATTCGAGGAGCCCTGCCCCCACGTTCCTCCCCACCGCACTGTCTCTCACTCCCCACAGCTTGACCAAGGTGCCTGGTGGGACCTGCAGAGAGTTTTACGCCCGGGCTTCCCGTGGGAACCTGGACCTGCTGCCCAGAGGCTCTGCCCAGCGGACAGGGCTGCTGCGTGGGGCACTGGCCTGCCTGGTGAGTGGGGGCTGAGCTGGGGTGCAGCCAGGGTCCCACCCCACCCCTCACCAGGTGCTTGTGCAAGAGCTGGGTCTTTTCTCCCAGGGGGTGAGGAGCAGCCAGCTGAGCCCGGAGCAGCTTGGCAGCCTCGGGGTGCTGGTGTGTGACATGGGGGCTGGAGCCATCACAGCCTCAGCCCCTGCCATCCTGGAGAACCTGAAGCTCTGCCCAGCACTGACAGGGCCCCAGGAGGATGCCCTCAACACCCTGCTCCTCAGGGGGGCCACAGCATACGGGTAAGGAGCACCCCACACACACACTTTCAGGGCGTGGGTGATGAGTAGTGGGATGCTGTACCTGTGAGGATACTGAGCTGGTCCTGCTCCCACTGTCCACAGGAATCCTTTGAGCTGGGATTTACAGACTCTGCAGAATTTGGGACCGCTCCTGCTGGCTTTGAACCAGACTACGCTGAGCCTGGTGCCCAAGGTAAGTCCCCTCCCCAAGACCTGGGTGAGCTGCCCATCAGCCAGGCCAGCCCCGAGGCTGTGGGACCCAGCACCCTCTGCCCTGGCAGGCAGTGCAGGAAGCTTTCATCAGGAGCATCATAGCCACGTACGGCAGCCAGGGACGTTCCCAGCGGGAGAAGTCCCTCACCCTCCTCAGGGCCTTTGCAGCACCATCAGGTTCATCTCATCCCAGGCTGAAGCGGAGCACAGACCGTGAGCATTTCCCTTCACAGCGGCCAGTCCAGACCAGTTTGGAGCTCTTGGGGGGTGGGAAACACCCCTGGGCTGGTCGGTATCCACGTGCCCCCAGGAGGACAGAGCCAGGCAGAAAGCTGTGGGATTCCCACAGAGTAACTGGGGGGATGGGGGGATGTCCTCATGGCACTGGGGTGTTTGCGCTTCCCGGGAGCAGGAATACGGCAGCGGCAGCCAGGAAGGAGCCAGGGGAGGGAAAGGGAAACTCCCGGCAGGGGCAGCACTAGGGGAAGACACTGCAAGGCCAGAGGATGCTCGTGCGGGTGACGTGGGAAGGGGTTCACCTCACTGGAGCATTTTTAGTTGTCTTTAAAAGGACAAAGCCTGTGGAAACTTTGCCAGGTTCTTCAGGAATAACTTGGAGGAACAAAAATGATTAAGGTGCCTTCATGGGTTGGGGATCCAGGGAATGGGAGGACGAGCCACAGTCCTGCCTGGCACGGACGGCTTGAGTCATGTTACAGCAATTCCCTGTTCATTCCCGGGGTTCTCACGAGGGGCTCTGGGACCTCCTGGCAGGGTCAGGACCAGGTGGGAAGGGGGTAAATGCCATCTGCCTGATGTGTACCACCCCCACCTGCAGGCTGCCTGTCCTCACCCATCACGTCCAGCATCATCTCCTACACCCCCTTGCTCATCCTCTACGACACCAGCGAGCAGTTTGACCTGTGTCTAAGCAACGAGGTTTTACAGGCAAACCTGGAGGCTCTGCTGGAACAGCCACTCACCGTGGACTACCTCCGGGTCATGAAAAAAAAGTTGGAGCAGGTGATGGGGAACACAGGGCAGGAGCCTCCCCCCACTTCCCTCCCCTGCAGCCCCCTTAGTGTGGGCACACTCCAGGATGGGCAAGACCTGCTGTGGGGGCAGGCACTGCTGGCCATGGGGATAAAAGTGCTGAAGTGTGTCCTTTGTGCCCATTTCTGCTGCCTTTTCCCTTCCCTGACCCTCTTTTTGGCCCTGTTGGTCCTGTCCCACAGATTTACCCGTCGGGGATCCCGGAGGAGCAGCTGAAGATGTTGGGGTCACTGTCCCGCCAGTACACGGCAGAGGAGATCAGCCAGTGGCCCGTGACATCCAGTGACACACTCTCAGCCCTGCTCAACCCCTCAGATGGCAAGTGGGGGGCTCTCCAGGTAAAGCCCTGGCAGCAGAGGGGGACAGGCGATGGTGATCCTGAACTGGGATTGCTCAGGGCCTGAGCCCAGCTCCAGGCAAAGGCAGTTTTGTGACCCACAGTATTGCTGCTGGAAGCATCTTCCTTCCTGCTTGCAACCATGTGAACTGTTTGCCAGGTCCAGCAGCTGGTCAGCAGGTACCTGGCCCTGGGGGGCACCTTGACCGGACCCTTGCTTCAGAAAATCGGTGGAAGACACCTGTGTGACCTGCAGGAGGAGCAGATCAAGCAAATACCTCCAGAAGCAATCATGTAAGCCACTCTTCAGGGATGTGTTTCTATCCTGTGAGGCCCCCGGGACCGTGGGGGAAGCAGGTGGTGGGATGGCAGATCCCTACCTCTGTTTTGGCTCTGCCCACTCGCAGACAGCACAGTGGCCACATCCCACTCCCAGCTCCTGCCTGAGCCACCAGCAGCCTGAGACAGATGTCTTGTCCACCCCAGCCATCACAAGGGTTTTAGCTGTGGTTTGGTGTGGCATCCCCAGGTCTAAGCTGTGACCTTCCCTCTCCCCAGGACTGCGGGCCAATTAGACATTTCTTCTTGCTCACAAGCCAAGAAGGACCAACTCTACAGAAAAGCCCGGGAGGCCTTTGTTGACCAGGCTGGCACCAGAGCCTATTACTGCCAGATCTGGCCATACCTGGGTAGGTGTTTCAGCTTTCACCCTCCTTCCCACAGCAACTGAGGTTGGGCATCTCTTCCTTGGCTGGGGCACTGAGGTTTAGACACACCAGGGATACATCCAAGAGCCTCCAAAACCTCCCATAAAGCACTGGAAGGTTTTTCATGTGTCTAGGTGCCCCACATGTTTTCTTTAAGGTGGAGCTCCAGCAGAAGACCTGAAAGACTTGGCTAACAGTGGCATTACCATAGACATGGACATAGACACCTTTCTTGCCCTAAATCCCAACGAACTGCAGGTATGGCCTCAATATGCTGCTGCTGCNGCTCCAAATCAGATTCCCTGATTTATTACATTACCCAAGTTCTCTTGGAAGCTGTTGCTTGCTCTGCAGCCCCCATGGAAGAGCCCTTTGTAGCAGTGCTGGCTGTGAGGATGAACAAGGATGATGTTGTCCATGTGTTGCAGAAGCTCAGTGTCACCGATGTGAAAAACTTGCTTGGGGCAAACCTGCCATGCCTGAAGGAAGCTGAAAACGAGACCTCGGTGATGCGCTGGGTGGAGAGGCAATCCCAGCGGGAACTGGACTGTGTCCTGGGAATCGGCCTGCAAGGGGGAAAGGAGGATCCCACGGGGACAGC
>VXBZ01009995.1:448394-545298 GCA_013399135.1 Heliornis fulica | reverse complement strand
AAAGCCCTAAAAGCTGATGTCCCCTATCCTGACAGAGCTACATCTGTACCTTTAATGACTCAAACAAACAGATTTACTCCTGCTTTATGCTTGTAAGTGGACTCAGCCCTGCTGACTTTGGAGCCAGGTGATGTTTCTAACAGGGATGCAGGTCAGTGCACAGGTCCAGGCAGTGTCACAGAAGGCAGAAGCGTTGTCCTGACGTGCAATCCTCTGGGTACCTGAATCCAAAGCAACTCTACTGCCCTGGCAGCTCATACGTGCTGTTTATCTGGGTAATTCAGTTCTGTCTCATCTGTCTTCTCCACCTAGGATCAGGATCCAGGCTCTCCTTCAGCCTGGTGCACATACTGATGGCAGCTGTGGGAAGCTCACTGCTGCGAGGGCTTCTCTGACACCCTCACCTCCAGCACCCGACTCACTGGATCCCTCCTTCCATTTTCACCATCCTGCAAAACAACGGTGCTGGCAAATTCCCTGTGGAAAAGCCTAAATCCAGGAGAGGAAGAGTTTGTCCATTTGATACCAGCACAGAATTTATTGGTTTTGAGGCCTGACAGTGAAAGAAGGACAGATATTCTTCCAGCCCAAAGCGGCCCAAGAGGTACTAATTAGCTTGTTGCTCCATATCACACAAATACCAGCACTACTAACTGGTTTGGCCACGCATTACTGCTGACAGCGGGCCCAGTTCTGCCCGCTCTGCTCACACCGAGTGCGTCATCTGTTGAAACAGTGGGACAGCTCAGGGGGTTGGTGGCTGTGGCAAGAGCAGAATGTGGCCCAGCAATGTAGTCTGAAGGCTCAGAGATCCACTAAACTGCATTTAATTTGTTTCATGAAGTTATGGGATTTTGATCAAGATTTGTTCAAACTACACCAAGCCTAGTTAGAGGGATGATTAACTGGAGGTAGCTTATTATCTTGATTTCTTTTTCAATGCTACATAATAAACATGGACCTTTTTTTTTGCCTAATCTGTGTTCTGTGATGTGTTTAGCACTTTGTATTGGTTTTCTAGATAGCTTAAAGCTAAACAGTGGCCACTTCTTTTGCTCTGACTTTCTTCATTATCCAGTGCCTCCTCCTACAAGACAGTGTGTCTCCCTCTGACACATAAATCCTCATTCTCCATGGGCCAAGGAGATTCTTGCATGTTGTTAGTTGAGAGTGCGTCAAGGCATGAAGAAACAAACCAAGATTTCTATCAGGGGATGAGTGCTGTTAGAAATGCAGAGTCTTATTTCCAGCCTAGCTAGCTCCCCAGCACCCCAGGATGCAGGCAGTGGTGGGGTGGCAGAAATTCCCAATGAGTGGGAAGAAAAAAAAGTGTTGAAAATCTGACACAAAGTTGTTCCTTTTCCATGGGGAAGCCCAGAGCAGCCTCAGCCCTTACAGTTGAGTAGTAAATACAAAAAAAAAAACAAAACCAAAAACAGGCATGTCTGGGTCTTCTGACCATTTAATTTGGACCTGAAGGGTGGGCAGTCTGAATGAAGACAATAGCAACTTCTGGCATTTTTTTACTGAATTCCATTATTTATTTTGAATCAGCAATAAAATGTCACCCCGACTCAGAGGTCTTGGCAGTATGGAGAGATCAGGCTCTGAGAAATCTATTTGCTAATGGCAGAACAGCCAATTTTCTCACCCTTTAACTGGTCAGGGTTGCACAGTAAGATGGCAATGTTGGCTGTGTTGCTGGAATACAGTTGGGCCTTACCTGGGCTTGGTCTGTACACAAAGCAAGGATCCTGCTCTGAAGAGTCTGCAACTTTCCCTCAGACAGAATACTGCTGCTTTTTTCAGTGATTTGAAAGGAGAAAAGTACTTAAAAATGAACCCTGGGCTGCAGAGCAGTTGTCTGCTAGCACTGAGCATCCATCCCCTCACCCCCCAGACATGGGTGTCCCTGACAAGGCCTCAGAGCAGGTCACAGGCTGGTCCCCCTCATCTTGCTTTCAGTTGAGGGAGTGTTTTCAAGACAGGACTGATATCATCAGGAAAGTCAGAAGCAGAGCAGGCAAGAGGTGGAGCGTCATGGCCACGGTACCCTGAGAGGCTGAGGATGGTGCTAGAAGAAAAAGAGGAGACATCAGTGCAAAGAAATCAACAATTGATCTATTCCCCCATGGAGTGGAACATCTCTTGAGGCAGCAACCAGGGAAGATCTCTGGCTTTCTGACTAGGGATTTCTAATTAGTAAGTAGCTATCCCTCACAAGACCACCAAGTCACAGCCCAAATCCAGGACAGGGCAGAGGAGGAAGCTCTGCAAGTGCTCATTCAGCTGAGCTGTTCCACCAGCAAGGATGCAGGATGGCAGGGTTGCTTCTCATCTTGGACCTGGAATTTGCTCTGCAAGGCTTAAGGCTCCTTGGCAGAACTGAACTAGCTGCCCCTTGATGCTGGGAGATGAAGGGAGGGTGTGTGCACTGCTCAATATGTTCTATTAGTCTGGGTGGATCAGCAGTGACAAGTGCCACTGGCAGGGGACTGGAGTGGCCCCGATCAACAGCCTGCTCTCTAATAGAGTCATAGAATTGTCATGGTTGGAAGGGACACTGTAGATCATCAAGTTCAACCATCACCTTAACCTGCCAACCACCACTAAACCACGTCCCTCAGCATCACATCTGACCATCTTTTAAATCTCTCCAGGGATGGAGACTCCACCACTTCCCTGGGCAGCCTGTTCCAATGGCTAACAACCCTCTCTGGCAAGAAGATTTTCCTAGTGCCCAATCTGAACCTGCCCCGGAGTAACTTGATGCTGTTTCCCCTCAGCACAAAAGCAGGCAGCAGGACTTCCCAGGGCCTTGGCACATGCACTGCTGAGAGCAGGAGCAGAACTGTTTGGCAGCACTGGCCAAGGCCACCTCTTGCTTTACCAAGGCCTTGACTCAGCATCCCGGGAGCTACATCAGCTTGGTGCATTCCCTTCTTCACAGACAACTGAAAGCATCTTGCTTGCTATAAGGCAGTTCTTCCCCTTGCTGTAACCCTCATCCCTCCAAAATATGTAAAGCACAACAATCAGAGGTGCTAACACACTACATACGCTGGAATTTGGGAGTGACGATGTTGAAGTAGCCTTCTTGTGTCCCCCCAGTGAGTCCAGCCTGCAGCTTATCTAGTTCTGATTGCTTCTGTGTTTGGACCCACTCCCGGACGGGAGACTTGTCCTGCCATTTATGTAGATCTTTGAGATTCGACCCCAGCAAGGCCTGAACATCAGAAATTGTCAGGTTCTACAAGAAATCAAAGAGCAAACATTAGAGATATAAAAGCAAATATGGAAATAATGTCTCAGACCAAGGAACTGATGAGGAGTGTAAAGAGTGAGACAAGGTTCTGATGAGTGGTTTCGATTGGGACAATCTTTCCTTAGGTTAAGGGAATACACACAATGGTTCCTCAAAGACCTTTTTTTTTCTTGTCCTCTGATGACAAGTCTCCTACACTCAAAGTGAGGGACCCCAGATCCTGCCCAAAACACTGAAATTTCTTGCAAAATTTGTGAATTTAATGCTAACACTACTGTTAGAGGATTTGTCACATAGCTGTGGACTTTATCCTAGGAAACTCCTGTCTCCTGCTCCTGCCACTACTGCTATGAGAGCTTGCTGTAATGAAATTCCCCAGTAAAAACTGGTTTAGCATCTATGTATGACCTCAAATTACATTTTTAAAGAAGTTTCAGACTGGTTCTCCCTTTTTTACTGGTCTAGCATCATTCTGAATTTGCTGGAGTGGCTCCTGATTTACACCAGTGTACAACACAACCAAAACCAACTACTTGGCTTAATACAAATGCAAGGAGTCAAACAACTTCCAAGTTCAGCTCACCATCACAGAGTCTCTTCTCAGCTTCGCAAAGGTACTAACTTTCATGTTCACGTTGTCCTTGCTTAGAGCTCTGAGGTCCTTACTAGGAGCACCCCCTGGGAACAAAAAGAGAAAGAGTATCAATGCACAGAGGACAGCCCTCAAACGAGCAGTGTTGTGTATCTGTATAAACTAGACCTGTAATGGTGTCTTCAAAATTTATTAGGTTGGGGCTGCTGACAAAGTGAGATTCAATTGCAAAATATATGGATGCTACTTCATTTTGTTGGGAGGTATTATCATGTTGGCCATTAAACCAATCCGTGACTATGTCAAGCAATAGACAGAGGGTAAGAAGAGTGTGCTCAGGCTGTGAATAAATTCCTGACTTTACAGGGAGAAATCTATGCTTTATGACATGGAAAAGAGCTGTGAGATAAGCATGAAGCATTAGGAGCTTGATTTCTCATGGATCTAACAGATCTTATCCAACCCAGAAGTCATGAGTTTGATCTTCTCTGTGATAGTCTGACAACTGATTTGAGCAACTACAAGTTTGGTACAGAACCCTTCAAGAATATTGTCTCCACCTACAAGTTGGAAAAAGATTGAAACTTTTAACAACTTGGCTTTGAAAATTCCCAAATCTTCGATGGTGTTTGATACCTATTCAGCTTCTGGCTGAGGCCTCTCTCTTTCCCCATAACATACTGTTGTTTTACATACCTAGATATGGTTCAATAAGCATATAGTAATCAGCTGGATAGCGCTGGCTTGAGAAAGCACGTTTTGCTTTATCATATAAGATTTCTTTTGCACGCTGTGAACAGGCTGAAATATTCAGAGATGCCATTCTGAAAAAAAAAAAAAAAGAAGATTTAGGGAGAGATTATTTTTTAATCATTTTTTTCAACCCGAATAAATTTTTAATTATTCCAAGTACATCCCTGGGACTGTCTACACAGAACCGGTCACCCCCTTTTCCCAGTAGATAGAAGAGGTATGGAGAGAAGATAAGAGAAAGAAATAATGTCTCAGTCTCCTCAAAATGATATGTCTTATAAGTTATGATTGCACTGATGGTGCATATATTTCATTGCAAAGATGTAGCTACTTAATTTCATTTAGCAGTATTTCAATGGAATTTAAATTAGTTTTAATTCACTCCTCTGCCTCTAGATCAAAGCATACATGCTGACCATATCTGTTGTCAGCTGAGCTGCAATAAAAAGAGTTTAATTGCCAATCTGAGCCCTTCCTGACAGGATGGAGAACAGTAGGCTTTTAAACCCAGACACAGAGCAGGTACTAAGTTGCTTCCTAGATTTCCTTTCACTGACTGGGGAGAAGAGGAAACCACACTTGCTGATGGGAAAGTGCTTTTCCAAGACAAGAGCATCACAATATTTGACTCACTTCAAGTTTTCAGGGTCTATCATATTCAACTCGGTCTCATTCAGAAGGCACATGTATTTTGTACCAATTGCATTCAGTGCAGTGGTATCCAAGGTGTTTCCCAAGCTAATGTATCGTTTAATGATCTCAGAAGCCTAGAAACACATGTAAATTTTTCAAAAGTTAACTTGGATCAGAATTGATGTTTTCATCCTCAAAAGAAAAACAAATGTATTAATTACAAAATTAAATTGAATCATTTCAAGTCTATTTGGCTCAAGGATGAGCCAATCAACTCCAAATCCTCTAACCTAGTCCTAAACCAGCAGCCTCCAAGCCAGGAAGCAAACATGAGCAGGAAAGCAAACCCAAATCCCTACCTGATCATTTGTGGGCTGATTTTTTAGCAAGCTAACCAGTAAGTCGGATGAAGTTATGTTCCATTTGGAAACATCCTTAGGGGTGATGAAATAAACGAGGGATCCCAGTTTGGGGAGCAGACTTTCAGGGTAGCCACGCGGATATGTCTGTGGAAAGATGGTTGTTACTGCTATGAACACTCAATATCATGCCTGTGCTTATGGATGTATGCACTTTGCAAAATTAGTGAGGAAAAGCCCAAAAGGTGTGCAAAAAATAATAAAACAAATCTAGTGAGATTCCATGAGCACATCTCTCATTTTTCTGCTTGATGGCAGCAGGCCTCAGGGGGAAGCAACAAAACCTGAAGCACTGTGAACTCAACATGAAGTGAGGTGGTGGGGCTGGGTTTTTTAGTCTGAGGAGGAGAAGGCTAGGCAAGGATTTTATTAGTCTTCAGCTGTCTCATGGGAGATTTTATGGAGGGTGGAGTTGGACTCTTCTCAGAGGTGTGCAGTGAAAGGATAAGGGACAACAGACAATGAAAATTCTGGTTAAATATATGAAAGAAGGAAATATGAATATATATGGATATGTATGCCAATATATACATATATATACATATGAAATATTTCTTTCTTTTTCTCTATGATAAGACATAAGTATGTCTTTTCACAGTAAAGGCAGTCAAATATTGGAAGAGGAGCTGATGGAGTCTCAGTCCTTGGAAACCACTTAAACTCAACTGGGCAAGTCCCTGAGCAACTTCATCAGCAGATAAATTGACATTCTTTGGCCTCACATTACCTCATCCAGCTTCCTCTTTATTACAGCTAATTGCTGAACACTGAAGGGGTAGGTCAGTATCTGAGAGAGGTGATTCTCCAGAGAGACGTTCTTCAAGCAAGCACGTAACTGCTCAGGTGTGTAATAAATAGGCATCTGTTCATCATTAAGAACCATCTCCGTTATCTGCTTGTCAGGTGAGCAACCTGTTAAAACAATATCATATGTGCCCAGTGTTAAATCTTTTTGCTTCAAATTTTGAATGCTCCCTTGCTGGAGATGGACAGGTAGACAGTCCTGGTTCCACCCTCCTCCCGGGTGCCCTACCACCAAGTGTTTCATAGTTCAACTCAAACATATGCAGGGAAAGCCACAAGCACTTTGGGTCAACCTTGATAGGAGGGGCAATGCTGCCACTATGGATCAGAGAGAGCTCCCATACCGTCAGCACGCTTATGCCGAGTAGGCAGGACTGCTTCGACAATGGTGGCCAGCTGTTCCCTTGACAGTCGTGAATCATATGCAAAGTTTTTCAGCCAAAGAGTTAAAGTATTCTGGAAAGAAAAGGTTTCATCAGGGGGATATTGCAATCTTGGGTGCATCACCAACATAAGTTGCTACTCACACAGACAAGAAACTTCTTTGTTAAAGCAATATGGGCAGCAGATCTGCTTCTATATCCTAGAGACCTTTCTTTGGTGAGTCAAAGGCCAATTTCTAAATGCTTAAACCCAACATCACCCCATGCCCCATAAATTATTTTATCTACACAAAGAACTGCATCAAAATATATAGCTACTACTGCTTTCCACCACTGTCACTCTTCCAACAGTTACAGGAACATGACAGCGATCTGGATTTGCAGTTCCAGGCTGTCAGCTTGATCAGGTCTCGCTTCTTAGAGGCCATTCATCCCCTTTGGCACCACACATTTAAATGATGACACTACTGGCTGAACATCCCCATATATTTCTTCCACACCACTTTTATCAGGAGAGCTTCCCAAGTTCCCCACAGCAATATGAATAACCCACCTTGGGGATCTTCTGCAAGATGTTGTGACCCAAGACAGGAATCAACCCACTGAGCTCATCCAAAGTAAAAGCTGACCAAGCTACAGGAGGCCTGAATATAAAAATTAGCAGGAATCAGCTTTCAAGGAAGAAAACCCAAACCCACACCTTAAAAGTTTTCAGGGATACATCCTTGTGACATTTGAAGTTAAGAAAATACAAGATTTAAATCCTAAAATGTCTTCATCACTTTGTTACACAGAAGTTCATTTCAACAGA
This sequence comes from Heliornis fulica, assembly GCA_013399135.1. Classification (NCBI taxonomy): domain Eukaryota; kingdom Metazoa; phylum Chordata; class Aves; order Gruiformes; family Heliornithidae; genus Heliornis; species Heliornis fulica. The sequence goes on along the minus strand of VXBZ01009995.1, from coordinate 537,638 downwards.
AGAGCAATTGTTAGTAACATGAATAAGGGCAGATGGATAGAGAAATGGTCTTCATTATTTTCTTAAACATGAAAACCAAAGAATAACTATTGCTCATTGTCCCCCAGTTCAGTGCCAAGATCTCAGAGCATCTGACACAGGAAGGGAAAGTATTTTACCTCCCTGGACAATGTCTCTGTTACCTATAGCCAGAGATTTCTCAATCATCTGTCAGTCTGACAGGTAGAAACAGAATGTTTTCTAAAAAGTCAGTGGCTGGCAAGCAGCCAGAGCCCACTGTGTTCACCAGGATAGTTTCAGAACAGTTTGGTTAATGAAAAATAGATCAGAGGGAAGGCTTTAATAACTAGAGCAAGCAAGAAACAATGACAATGTATTTATCAGTGGAATTCCAGCAAAATTTTTCAGGTGAAAGGACTTCAAGTACAACAATGTAAAAGTTCTCATGTGAAATTCAAAAGCAAAGAATTATTCAAGCTTTCAGTCAAGCTGGTTGGCTGGAGGACAATGGTTTTGTTTAAGGGAACTGTTTTGCTGATGCCCAGAAGAAAAAAAAAAGCCCATACCCAAATGTAGTGTTACCACTGCTGATGACACTTCTAATAGCTTCTTCTTGATCAGGCAGGAAAGATTCACATTGGCTTAATTGCTTCAGCAAATTCCCACCAGAACTTCTAATGTATTCTCCACCCAGGTCACAGACCAGATGTCCCAGAATCTCTGCATTTTCCATATTTATTTGTGTGTCAGGAATTTTCTGAAGTAATACAAGACACAGGCATTAAACAGAACTGGACACCACTGTAGATGAGCACTCTTGAATCCCAAGCTCTCCCAGCCTTGTGCAGAGCTGTCCCCTCACCACGTACCAAACACACTAACGCTTCCACGAGCAGCTGCTTCCTCTGAGATGACTCTCTCAGCAGTAGAGGAAGATTTGCCTTCCCAATACGAGCAAAGTACTGCCTACAGCTTCCCGTGGCTGCATAGTCTGAAGGACTACAAGACAAATACTCCATGAATTCTAGTGAATGACATCAAACAGTTGGTTAAAGCTGTTCAGTGTACACCCTGCCCAATACAACATCTTCTGCTTCTGGTGACTGAACTCTATGCAGCTTCTCAAAGATCCTAGGCCTCATTTTTTAAACTTCATTTTCACCTTAGGGAATCTATCATGAGACTCATCTTAAAATTGTTCAAAATTTGGACACAGCCACAACAGACAGCTACTGCAACAAGGAAATCCACTCTACCGTCTGTTGCCTTTGATGTTGTAAGGGAAAAGGACAATGTTAGAAGCCAGAATGTACTAAAACCACATATTGGATTCATATGCAAACAGGCACATTTAAAAAAGAGTTTCATACTGTTTATATTAGTATGATGGATGGTTGAACCTGAAAGGACTTTAAAACCCTTTTCTGTTTGGGTGGGGTTTTTTCCCCTGAAAGGAAGTCTGAACAAGTTTGAAATAGTCTCAAGTCTCAAACATGAACTAGTCATTACCAGTTAGGCTATGAACTAACACTACTAAGTCCCACTAAGTACTAAGGCAACAACATGAAAACCATAGTACAGTTACCTTAAAAACAGCAGCAGGTCTTCAGGATAGCTATCCAAATCATTGGGAATCCCGTGCAGTATCACCATCTCCACTAAACAACTCAGCTGAAAGGACATCACAATTTACATAAATGAAAGAAAATGGCATGAAAATATGAGAAAAATGAAACAAATATATATTTTTTACTCTGCTCCAAAGTAAAAAAAAATAAAAGACGTAAATCAGAGGGTTTGGTTTCTGAGAAGCCTAGCCAACTGGGTTTTGACTTCTCTCTTTGGGAAATTCATAATGGTTTGAGAGACACCCAGGACCAGTTACATTTGCTCTAGTCCCTTAAGTTGAAAGTGGTTTTGTACTTGCTGAACAATCCTCATTGCTATCTTCGTGACAACATCAAACACAGCGTTTCTAAATAGAGGAACTGACCTGGTCTTCTCCTAGCTTGATACTCTTCTTCTTCATGACTTTGGCCAGCTCCTGAAATCTTTCTGCTTCCATCTCATTGGCAGCCGCACATGTGAAGCCTTGGAGGACTGACTGGGAAAGCCTGAACATTCAGAGAAAGCAAATAAGACAGCAAGGACTTCAGGAGAAAATTCAGTGCTGATCACCTATGTATGTAATGACAAACACAGCAAGCATAAACCTCCTACATTCTCAAGGCTTAATGCTCTCCAAACTCCATCCCCCAAAAACTGCTGGTCTTGACCTATATGGGAGGTGAAGAAACCATCATTGGTCAAATAAACATGAACTAGAGTCTCTTACTGGAAACAGAAATGCAGGGACCACCACCCCAGGTAGTGTTGCTGTGTCCTGTTCACAGCACCAGTCTCCTCCCTGTGTTTTCAGTACATATCACACACTGAAAGGGAAATGGAGTCGTGCAGATCCTCATCACTGAGCATAGTTTGCATAGGCTGGGAGAGCTCAGGGAGAAGCCCTTAAAACTTTGTTTCCCATATGGAATAGTTTCTACCATGAAAGCAGGGCACTGGGGTTGACTCCATTGTTTTTCCATATATATATATAAAATGGTTTTCATAATTTTTCATCTCAGATATGAGAACTGAAAAAAGACATATATCAGCCCCACTAAATCTAATCCCCATGGCACATTGACATATCCTCTGACTAGACACACATTCCACGGCAGAGGTCAGAAACAAGGGTCCAGGTGCCATCTGAGCTGGCAGAAGCATCTTAGAAAGCAGATATGGCTTTTGGGTATATTTTGCAGTGATACCCTGGTAAATCTTGGTGCTACACTCCTGTGTTTGGGTTTGCATGGTATTTCCCACACATGGATTTCCCATCTGTTGCTATGGACTGAATATGGTGGGTCTGTCATACACACCAAAGGACACTCAGAAACTGCAATCAAAGCAAGCTTGGAAAATGGAGAGAAGGAAAGCACTTACCTGCTGAAGTCAGGCTCTGCTTTGATCACATCATTGAAAAACATGGCAGCCTGCAAAGGAAAGCCAGAATGTCAATGTTTTCCCATGCTCTTCTGCAACATTCACCTGTGTTTTCCCACAGATCTGCATAGTGGACTCACAACCCTGTAGAGTTCAGGGCTGACACTGAGGGGACACAAAGGAAGACACAAGCTGCCAGCATATTACCTGTTCTCGGGTCCACGTTTTACTGTTGAGATCCTCAACACTGGGCTTCTCTTCCCCAAAAACCAGTAACGCTTTTGGAATGTAACTGGCCAGAGCATCAGGGATATATTTAACCAGGTCAGCAGGGTGACCTACACTGAAGTAAATCTTAAAAAAAAACAAACAAAAACACAACCAACTGAACAACCAACACCTCTGCTGATCATCTTGGCATTCTCAGAGACCTAATACTGTGAAATATTTCCTATTTGACATATTCATCAGACTATAAGAGCTGCTTAGAACTAATACCTGGGATCCTGATGAATGGAAACAATTCATTCTCTTATCAGTCTCCTACCTCCTGGCTTTATGAGCAGTCCCTAAACTTCTTTAAATGTTTAACTGGCCAGAAAGGAGGGACACATCTTTCCTCTCTGCCAACCCAATGTCTCAACTTGTCAAAGGCATGTTGCAGAACAATCCTGTGGAAAATGAGATGTTATTTCCTTAATGCTTCACCCCTGACAGCCCCATTGCCCTAGGTCATGCTATAGGTACAGCCTCTGGTGCCATACACAGGTCAAGGTTTTTGTACCAGAGGGAGGATGAGTAGCAACAAACCTAAACAACATGGCAGTTAAAATCATGGCAGAGAGGCATCCAAATCCCACACAGTCACATGGAGGGGGATGAAATACATTGCTGAAGGATCAGTCTACCCTAGAAGGGACTTTCTAAGCTATCTTAGAATCATAGAATCATAGAATGATTAGGGTTAGAAGCGACTCCCAGAGGTCATCCAGTCCAACCCCTCTGCAATCTTCACTAGTCACATGCTCTCACTCCAAACAATGACAATATCCTTTCTCTGAGAGTGTCTTTTCATGTCAGTGGGGTGTAGTTTCTAGGGCCAACCCATGAAACACCTTTCTCTTCTGCCCTCATCCCCAAGAGGCTCAGCAGGACATGCTGGCTGGCAGCCAAGGACATCTACAAAGGCACAGTGATATGGACTTGAGATGCTTGTCCTGCTGCACACTGTTTAGCAATGACAAATCCCTTGAGGGAATGGTGTCTGGGTGTGAGGTGTGTGTCAATGCCTGGCCCCAGGTAGCCAGTGTTCTTAGCTGTGAGTCACTGAAGCTTTGATAATTTATGATGCCTGAAGAGAAAAACAACCTCACCTTTTCCACAAATGTCATTTTCAGAACAGAGGGCAGGGTCACCACTTGCTGAACGAACTCAGGCAACTTAATGGCTTCCAAGATCACTTTTGGAGACAGACTTCGAAGCGTGCTGCTGTTGAGGCCAGCCACCAGGCTCCCTAGCTTTGCCAGGCTCTGCCCTCCTGTGATCTGAAAGGGAATGCATGCAGACACGAGTACATGAAGGGCCAGCAGCTAGCTATACCAAGTGTGAAGTGCACTCATGGACCTTATCCTTTGTACCTGATAGCCAGAGCTGAGCAGCTTGTTGATAATAGTGCTGGACTGCTCAGCATTCCAGCCACGAACTTCTCCCAGGGCAGGAATAGATGCTTCAAGATCGTTACCGCTGATGCCGTTTTCGATGTCGGATATGGACAGCCCAACAGCAGCCTGGCCCAGTGCACGCAGGACTGCAGGAGGGAAACGCTCAAAATTCCTCACCAAAGAGGATGCAACCTGAAAAGGTCCCACACAGACAGAAAAGAAAGTGAGAGGAGCGATGACGTGAGCCTACTGGATCTTAGAGCCTTTAGTCCTCTTCAATCACCGGACTTTATTCTTCAAACTGTGGCTCTTCTACCCACTGAGAATTTTCAGACTATGAAATACCAGCCAAACCTCACAATTGAAGAAGCAAGATGACCCTTACAGCATTGTGCACAAGAAGAAGCACGAGTTGAATCCTCAACACTCCCAAATTTTGTCTAAGTGAATGCAGAACTGGGTTGCAGGGCTGGACAGCATTACCTGCAGTTCCTCCGTTGTCAGGAAGGAGGGAGCTCTCTCTCTAGTTATTCTTCTGCGTGTCAGGTTTAACGGGCAGTTCCTACTGATCCTCTGAGCCAAGTCCAAAGTTTCATCTCTGCTCAGGTTGCTCACTGCTGAAGGGCTCAGGTAGCAAAGAAATCTGTCTGGGAGACTGCAGGTGGGAGACAAGGAGAGGTTGGCAGTACAATAAACACTATCCCTGTCGGATCTCTCCTCTTTTTCCAAAAGATGCTCTGTCCCAGTGCCTATTTCCCCTGGTTCATTTTAGTCTTGACAATGCTGATGCTCCTGGGTTTTGCTGTGTCACTCAAAAACTGCACAAACATGCACGATGCCGCTGCTGGTGGCGGGCACTGCATGACAATTATTTCCCAAGATTTGGAACTTGTGGTCTGGCCCTCCCCTCCCCAAGACCGAGTGCAATGCAATTATTTGAGGAACAGAAAAATGATTTAAAAGGTTTCATGGAAGCAGGCATCAGAATCACCACTCAGCAAACTTCTGTTAAGTCATGGCACTGTGCTAAACCATAAGGTAGGTCAGGTTCTGTACCTCGATAAGGGAAAACCAGGTGCAGAGGTCAGTAGCAAGGTGTAATACACAGCTGTCTCCGGGAGCAAGGTGAGGTTGCTGACCATCTCCACATTGACTGGATCCCTAGCAAATTTTTGAAGCTGAAGTTGTTGACATGTGAAAAAAAAAATAAAATTGGATACTGCAATGCTGACAGTCACTTGGGACAGTTTGAACATCCTCTCCTCAAGCAGTAAGGGTGTTTTTCACCTGGCTTTAAAATTGTGAGGAAATTATTCAAGTAATACACTTGAACCTCATTTTATTTATCTCTGCACTCTGAGGACATGGTAAACCTCTTGCTCTCTGACTGCTGTAAGGCACAAAGGTGGGAGAGCTGCTAAAGGACGTGGCCTTGTCCCTACAGCCCTGTTCACGTGCAGGCCTGGTACAGGCATTCACTAGGCTGGGCCCAGACATCGGTTCAGGCTTGAGATAGAGTTTGGGTTTGCTCCAGTTAGTGACTCCAATGAGCTTTCTGCAGTTACTCACATGAATGCAACTTCCACGCACGTGCCCCATCACAAGAAATCATCACGGGGGAAAAAATAAGAAGTGAAGTGACTGTTCACTACAAACAAACAAGAGGAAAGTTCCTGCTAGCAGGATCTCCATGAATTTGGGTAACAGCAGGAAGATGACCTCCCAGGCACAAAATATTTTGCACACTGCAGGTTCTTTGTCACCCTGATGAACCTGCACTTACTGTTGGTTCATCACCAAAAAGCTGCAGGTCTGCAACGGTAGCATGCTCCAAGAAGGATCCAAGATAGTTCTGAAACCAAGCAGTGGAATTCAGACCTGGAACTGCTGCACTGTAGCACTTCTGCTTTGATCCTGCAAAACAGGTAGAGATCAAAACACCATGGACTTGCACTGTATCAGAAAATCAGTGGAGACTGGAGATTTCTGAATGTGGAAGAGGCTTTGATCTGTCACACATGGTCCAACCCATGTGTTTGTGCATTCAGATTACAAATGCACACGGGACAGGATTCATGCCTCATTCTTTCACAGTCCTCTATTTCATCACCAGTCTCTTTCTTCCTCCCTTCAAATCTCCCCAAAACTTCCTGCAGGACATCAAAATGTTGCATACAAGCTACTGCCTGGAGACAGTGGAGTGTCTTACCCGGGTCCTCTCTGAGAGCTCTCAGAACCAAACCCTGCACCATTCTTTCACAACAAAAGAAGTAAATCCAATTTGCATAGTATGTAAATCAGCACAGGACTGATCCCTTCGGGCAGGAAAATGATTTCTGATACCGCTTATCACTGTCATATTCCAAGCCTGCTTCCACTGAAGACACAGCAGACAGTCACAACCAAAACCAAATTAAATAGTTCTGTCAAGCCCCAGCCCTATAACAGATCACAGCAAACGTTGTAGCACACATCAGTGGCTTAAATCACTCTGTTGTTTCTTAAAATTAAGTCATTTACCATCCTGGACAAGATAGTGTTTGATCCCAGCATAAAGATTCCTCTGTTCTTCCACCGGAAGGTCAGAATAGATGCCATTCAACGCAGCCACTCTGAAGACAGATGAGAAAGGCAGACATTTCTAATATAGATGAGGTCAAACCTGGCAGGGAGGGATTCTCACAGAAACGTCTGTTACTTGAAGATATCAAGCACATTCCTTTCCAAAGATAGCAACATGGCTTCCCCTCCCAACAGCCTCCATCTGGGGGCTGCAGCGCCAATCCTGCTTTGGAAACATAAGGTCATTACACACACACTGGCTGATGCAGAGACCAGTTACAGGGTCAGTAGGTGTGTATGAAGCCTTGGAGAGAGTCTCTCAGAGACCTCCATCAGTTCATAGCACTTATAGGATTCTGGCCCTTTGTTTTGGAGGAAGGAGCACATTCCTATCTCAGCCATACGGGACAGAACAACACTCATGTTCAACACTTACATCTTCTGAAATGTCTCACACAACACATTTTTGTCATGGAGGCAAGCAAAGGCCTTGGGCTCAACCAGGAATGGCTGAAGTCCCTCATGGACCCACTGAGACAAAACAGGTGGGCTGTCAATATCAAGCACTTCCAACATCTTTTCCCATAGGCCATTAATGAAGATCATGTTCCACTCAAGAACAAGAGGCACATGTGAAAACTGAAGGCAAGAGACAAGAAGAAACATATGAATATGAACTTCTAAACAAACATTAACATAGATCCTTTTGAATCTGAACATCAGAAACAGAATCATCCCTAGCAATAATCCCTTCTCTGGATAGCAACTCTCACTGCAATATTAGTGCAAGTCGAGTGCAATCAGTCTGTAACTTGCATAGGAGCCCCAGCAACAGTTATTCCTGTCTTCCCAGCTAATTTTAACAGAACAGAACGCTACTATGTTGGTGGAGATCTGCTGATTTAAATGGTGTCTTTTTTAAAATAATGTTAAGAGGAATATATATATAATTAAATCCTTCTACTCTAGTGGCATTAGTGTTACAGGTGAATAATCGGATATGTGATACCCACCCGTTGGCTGAACTCTCTCAGAGCAGCTAGAAGTTTCTTGGCATCATATTTGGAAAAGAACAGAATGGAGTATTGTGGATCCACAGCAGTGGCAGGTTTAGGGGTAAGGCAAGAATATAAGGATATGAGGAAGTCATCCTGAAGGACCTGGAGCCAAGCACTCTGCAAAAGAAAAGAGAAATCCAGACAGAGATAATAAAGGGTGTGTCATATTTAGAGATGCTGCAGTACAGTCTTCCACAAACCTGCCTCACTAGCTCACCCTCACGTGAGCATTCAGCACTGAAACCTGCTCACAGAAGAGTCAGAAGGAAGTCCAACTTACACTGGCTTAAAGCAAGTCTAAACTTAGCCAGTTCCAAATGCTGGGTTCTTCTGTTACCTAATCTGTGCTCCCCCAAGCAAAGGGTGGCTTTAAATCAACCCACTGTGCTCAAATTTTGGTTTCCCACCAAAAAAGAAAAGGGCTGTTTGATCAAAGTGGAAACTTCCACAGGGAATCTTGTCATTCCAGGAACGTTTTTCAGTGAAAAAAACTCCAAAACACCCCACCCTACCCACCCTCAAAAACAAAAATATCCCCCCCAACAAATATTTGAAGAAATTACATCTTTTGGTTAGGAATGTTTATGGGAAAATACAAATGGGAAAACACAAATCATCAATTCAATTGCAACTTCTAGCAGCATAACAACTTTGAGGTAATGACAAGAGCAGGGAAGGAAATCAACCCAAAATATTCCAGGTGACATTTTCCACACTGCAACCACTTCTTATTGTGCTTCTACCACCTTTCAGTGTGGTTTACCTCGAAAGACCACAGTTACTCTCACGTAGAGATTGGTTTCGATGCTATGATGCCAGTTTCCAAGAGCCAGTTTGTTTCTGAAATGTTTGTCCCACCTCCCATGAGAGGTTTGGAGAAGACAGCATCTCCCACTCCCACAAACAGCCCCAGAAAGGCCCCCAGAAAGGTGGTACAGATGCTCCTGAGCCTCATGGCACAGAGCCCATGTTACCCATGAAGGGGTGATTGGCACAGCTCAGTGCTTCAGACGGTCCCCCTGTGTTTGACCACATCCCTTCTCTTAGTCTCATGAGGGAAACCTTGCCAACCCATCCAGACCCCATTGCTGCAGATGGCTTTGGCCACTCCACCCACACCAGACAGCAGGACTGCTTTGAAGATAGAAACAATACTACTGTCACGGGAAATAGCACGCTGGCCCATGAAATGAAAGGACTTCTGTTACCTGTGCACAGGCATATTGACCAAAAGTGAGGCTGCAGGGAGAGGCTTGGCCACGGGCTATCTGCAGAAGCATCTCTTGGCTGACACTGGTGGGAAAAAAGCAAAGACAGTCCTGCAGCTGTGGGCAGAACAGTTATTGCCATAACAACAGGGCACAGCCCACCTAACAATTACAGAACTAGCAAACTACACTGATGAGGAGAATTATTTTTTGGAACTATTTGGGAGCAAGGAGAAAGTACTTGTAAGTTGTTGATCCTTAGGTAGAAATCAGTCTCAGTGAAGCAGACCTGTCTGAGCCTTCAGCCCCAACCACTAGCCAAGTGAAGCTCAGCACCAATGTTAAGGCTCTCGGAGCAGTAAATGCCCAAATCTCCACCATGTCAGGGTGGCTGATGTGCTCTGCCTTTCTTTGTCCTGTACAGACACAGAGCCCCAGGATGGCATTTTCCCATCACTGTTACAATGAACTCAACTAGAGGCCACCCTGCCCACCAGCAACCCTGGGACTTTGCAGGGAAGAAGATGCCACACTTGGTTTCAGAAGCTTCCTGCTACCCAAAATGACATCCCAAATAAACCAGTATCACTCCCAAGAAAGATGCTGCCATGATAAATTGCTGAATATTCACATACCTTTCCACTGAAGCACACACAGCAGATTCTGATTCCCCCAAAAAAGAGAGACAAAGATAAAGAAATTATGTCAGGAATACGTATACAGAGCCATGTTTGAATATGCAGATTAGTTGGTAAGAAACTCACCATTGACAGGGGAGCTGGAGCACTGCACCAGGAGAAAGAGGAAAAAAAAAGAGATCATTTTATCATGCAGTAACAATCTCAGCACAACATTATTTGTGATCACTGCGTGCAGACAGGTCTATCAGCTGCAACCACTTGTACCCAGATCTGATCTGAAAACACACGAGGACCCAGACCCAGACCTCCCAGCTTGCCCTGCTAGGGAGCTGCCTCTGCAAAATTCCCATCAGCACTGGCTCTGCACTTCAAAGAGCCAGGACATTCAGGGTGATGTGAGTCTTCCCTTTGGCTGAGCACAAGGGCCAGTGGGATAGACTGTTCTTTGATGATTTGAGTGTGGTCAGTGGCTGTCACCTCCACTGCACGGCCTGGTGATGTGCTTGCACTAAAGCTCTGCAAAGACCTGCAGAAGCCATCCCCACTCTACTCACTGCCTGGGAAGCAGGAAGGGGAAAGGGCCTTATCAAATTCCTCCACCCTCAATGCACAGAGTTGGGTCTGCAGCTATTGATTGAGAAGGGGCCCACACTAACCACCAACCCAGACATGGAAGTAAAGACTATGTAAAAGGGGTAGCAGAGATTTTAAACACCGAGGTTGCCTTACCAGATAGGTCCCAGCAGAAGTTGCAGCAGCGACCTGCCAACCTGGAAGACAGCATGTTGTGATTCAGCAGCAAATACAGGACAGAACTCACTCATGGAATGCAGCTCCTGTCTGGCTTAACAGACCCTGAAGATCAGTCACCTTGCTGCACTATTTTATTCCTCACTCCTGACAGTACTTCACAGAATCATTTCTGTCAGACCTGTCTGCTGCTTTCTCTTTGACTTTGTGACCACTGAGTGAGCAGACATGAGGTACTCCTCTCTCCACTCTGGTGGAGGACAGAAATGCAGCTGTAGATGACATGAGGGACTGTGTGCATCTCTGTCCCCAAAGAGGAAACAGCAGGGAAAAAGGCAGAAACAATACTCTGGGGATGGTTCTTCCTCTCCAGTGCATCCTTGCCCAGTATCCCTTGTGCACCACAGCCAGCCCATGGTCACCAATTGGTGCAGTAGGCCAGGCTCACCATGCTTATACTTCCATGATACTTTTAGCTTTGCAGCTTCTATTTGTTTCTTACAGCATCCCCATCAACAAGTCAAACGTAGCCAAGCCTGTATTGCATTTCATACATTTTTCCTGCTAATTCCCCATGTGGATTAAACCCACCCTGTGCTCCAGAACCACACACAATGCAGATAACATCAGTGAACGACAACACTCATGCCAGTCCTGCCCCAGAGCTTGACAGGGATTTACTGAAAGAAATCAACTTGTCCCTGCTGGCTCTTGGCAGGTCTATGCAAGCCCTCTGCTTGTCTACTCCTTGTTTCCCAACTTTACATTGTTCACGATGGCAACTTGCTTCTCCCCTGCTAATGCCGTGAAGCTGGAAAGGTGTTGAAATACCGGCTTAGGAAACCAGTTACATACACAGACTCAAATCTCCTTGGCATTAGTATTATTTAGTTTGGATTAGGAGCCTGCCAAGCTCAGCATCCCCTGTGTACAGAAAAAAAAAAGGTGAAGGTGGAGAGTTCCCAGTGGTTTCTGACAGGACAGAACAAATGAATGCAACAAGTACTACCTGAAATGAGGGACAGGGGGAAGGCAACGGTTAGAGGCTTCTGAGGTTATGCTGGCAGACTGAGTGTCACAATTTGCTGGCACTGGATCACTGCACAGTTGGTTTTCTCAGCATGTTTCTCCAACAGAGCACTTGGGACTCGGCTGGTCAGCACTGTCACCTTCACCCATCTCCTGGGGCAGCTGTGCCTGATCTCAGCCCACAGTGAAGCACCACAGCCCTGCAGAGCTGTCTGTCACAGCCATCCCTTGCCACACTTGCCCACCTCCACTCCACACAGTGCACCCATTTTGCACCATCTCCTCCCACCCCTTCAGCTACATGCCCAGATCCATCTCAGAGCATGGCAGACCACAGCAGGTGTGACTGCCCTGCAGCCCAGAGTACTCCAGCTCCCCTGCAAGCCTTGTTCACCCACTCAAGCAGTAACCTAGCACAACATCTGGCAGTTATCTCTCAGCAGGGATAACCACACCAACTCAGTGACTTTGGATCAGGCACTACAGCTGACAAGAAGCTGATCAGCCAAGACACAGATCAGCCCTATCCACATCTCATGTCCAGACCCATGGACCAGCTAGCCCAGGGTGCAGAAGCCATCCCCACTCTAGCCCCCTGTGTACAGGCAGAGCTCAGGTTCAGCTCCAAGTCTAAAGCACTTGTGACTCCCAGCCCTCAGACCCCCCCTGGGGGAAGCACACTCAGTCAGGGTTGGTGTTCTCTACAAATATTTGGCCAGGAGTAACTCATGGGAGGAACGTGGAGGAGCTGAGCCCCAAAACCAAAACACAGAAGCAACCTCCTGTGGTTCCTCCACATCTCACTGTTAAAAGACAGGGCCAGGGCAGTGTCAGTCAAACCTGTATTTGGGCACAGAAAGCAAGAGGATGGGAGAGGAGAACCTTATCACTGAACTGTGATGGGAAAGAGAAGGAGGGGGAAGGCAGTAGCTTTCCTGGGGGGGATGTGTTCACCAGCCCAATGATCTGCATTAGGAAGGGGATTATAAAATAGGTTGTATGGATGGGTGAGAGAAGTTCCTAATTAGTATAACAGCTTTTTTGATTACTAGCTGCTACACCTTTTTAATAATTTAATTAGTGGAGAACTGCCACTAAATAACAGGCAAAGGAAACACACGCACAGCTGGATAAACGACTCTGCCTCCAGCCATTTACTCCCAGAGAAAGTCCTGAAAGTCTCCAAAATCATAACCAAGAGCTCCGTGCCAGAGGCTGTCCCCAAGGCCATGCTTCCCTGCTTGCAGACAAAGCAGGGCTGTTTCCACTGTGAAAATCACTTCCTGCTCACCTCAGGACTGGACCTTGGAAACACAGAGCCAAGCCCTTTGGCCCCACTCTTGGAAAGCTCTTATGTGTTTAACTTCAGGCATGTGAATTGTTCCACTGACTCGAAAGAGCAGTGCTCAGAGCACTCATGCAGGGAGAAGGAGGAAGAGTGGCTTCTCACTCTGCAAGATCAGAGAGGAACCCAACCTACTATCAGAAAAATCTTTGTTGTATGACAATAAATCCTTCATCTCACAGCATCACAACAAGGGCCAAGGACTCAGCTCATGTCATGAACCACCTAAGATACTTGCACATCATACCTTTCCAAAACACTGCTCTCACTCCCGTGCTCTGTTAGTGCCCACACACACCAGGCTGCAGTGAAGCCTTCCACAACAGAGGAACCTGTCTCCCTCACCCACATGTCTGTGCTGTTCACAGTTCAACCACGCTTCACAGACCCTCCTCCTTCATGAGGACACTTCTGTCCCACCACTGCCCAGCCTCCCCCCATGCTGCTTTACAACAAGGCCATTCCCCTCAACAGTGTGGCACCACTACTCTTAGTGGTGTCACACTGTTGATCTGCTGTGCTCCCTTACAGAAACCTGTTCAGGGACTCTCAGAAACCTGTGTTTTCTTTCTTCTCTCTTTGATCCATCCCAAAGAGCAGGTCATGCAAGCTGTTGGATGCAAATTCTCTTCAAGCTCAGCACATTTCTGATATGTTTGACTTTTCACCCCTCTCCAGCTCTCTAGGGCTCTTATAGAAGATGGGTAGATGGGGGCAAGCACAGCCCAAAGAAATGGGATGATTTCCCCTGGCTGCATGCTTGGCCAGCAGCCAACATAAGAAACATCACCACAACTGCTGATCTGCCAGACTTACAAACAATTGCATTAACAGCAAGCAAACTGTGTGCTTCTGCTGGACTAAGACAGCACTTTTTACTGGATGTTAATAGATAATTGGAACAATCACATTTTCATCGGGGTACCCACAATACACTGGTCAGTTCTGAACAGTCAACAACAGCTTAATTAAAGAAATAAAGGGGAAAAAAAAGTTATCTGTTTGGTTTCCTTCCTATAGTTCTGGTAACTAAACCTACTGTAGAGAAAATGATGGTTTCTTTATGTAGATGAGGGGTATTAGCCTGTTTGAATTGCTAGAAGTTGACGTTTTATTGTCATCAACATTCATTGCAAACATGATCCCAGTCTGATAAGGAAGGAGGAAGAGTGTTGACACTTTCTGAAATAAACAAAACCTCTGCTCTGGAATCTCCAACTACAAAAACAAAACAAAACAAAAACCCCCAGATAAAACAACAAAATCCAAGTGAACACAAGAGGAGGAAAAGTAGGAGAACACAGACATAATCAGAGTCAGCTAAGATCACTTCACAGGCACCTGGGTACTCCAGTGAAAGGAGCAGTGAGCAGACAGCTCTGCAGTTAAAGTGCAGAGAGTGAATCCCAGTTTCGTCTTGCCCTTAATAAACGTTGGGTTACCGACAAAATAATAAACAAATATAACTAAAGGCTGAGGATGTAGAGCAACCACCAAAGGAATGTTCAACAGCCTTTCAGCACAATTTTCCCTTTTGAGCATTATCTCAGCTACAGCTGCTGGTAAGGAAAATCCTCCTGGTCACCCAACACCCTGACAGTACTACTCACCAAGAAAGAGGAGCAAGCCCAGCCCCAGGAGTGAAGGTGGCATTTCTGCAGAGGTCTTCAGAGCACTCGTGAATCCAAGGAATCACCTTATTTCATCCAAGAAAAATCAAACATGAATTATACTTAATCACAAAACCAAGCTCAGAGTAAGAAAGCTAGAAGACTGTCTCACAAACTCACACGTGCCAACACCCTTCATAAAAACTATCTGAAACCAGACCCAAAGCACACAAAAAGCCTTCAAGGGTCTGCTACACCTAGGTAAGCACAGATTTGCATAGCTTATAATTCAGACTGAGTCAAGTATTTCCCCAGAATCAGCAGGCTCTCTCTCCTCTGTTAGGTAAAGGCTACTCCTCAGAGGGTTAACTGTCACGTACCTCCACGGTGCAAGGGCTCTTAGTGTGCAGGGCTATGATGGTAGAGGGCTGCTTTTCACTGAACAAACCAGGGTGTGTCTCTGGCTTCTCAAAACTACATCTGAAATTACAGGATGGATTTGGAACACCGGACACACCTCTAAGCTCTTGAGAATACAAATGTTTAGCAGTACAAACAAATGTTATTTGTTAATGCTTGTCATTCCTAGGATACAGTGGGAGACACTGAGCCTCAGCAAGGCTACATGGAGCAGGCAGGACTAGAGCAGTGAATAGGTGCACTCCCTCCATGTGCACGATGTGTTTGCTGTTTACAGGGGGCAAAAATAAAGCAGCACTCCCAGGAGAGAGCTACTCCAGGACCACGTTCTAGTCACTAAGGAAATTTTTATTATCAATAAATTTTGCTTTAGTGGAGAGCTTGAAACGTCTGTCCCTTTTATTGGAATTTGTTATTCCTGTTTCCTCAGGACAGAGGAACTGGGATAGCTGAAACATAAAAAAACCCGCAGCCCTGCAATGGGATAAAAGGCTGGGACTGGTACAGGCAAATCCCACAGCACCTGTCTCATTCCTTGCTCAGCCTTTGCTTGCTGAGGTGCTCAGGGGTGCTCATAGCACACTAGCCTGATGCCCAGGTGTCCAGTATCTGCATCCAGGTGCCATGTGGGCTCTTGCATCAGCACTCACTGCAGCACCTTGATAGCTCTCACAAGCACCACAGCAGAGACCTCTGATCAGGGACACTGTTATCCAATGGCTCCAGACCTCTAATCCTGAGATCCCTGTCTCCCTGCCACCAGAAGTGCCCTTTCCCTTGACAAACCTTCATTTATTTCCTTGTTAGTCTGAAGTTACTCAGACATAATTTCATGGGTTCCCTAATTCCTGCAAGCCACTCTATTCTGAAAAAACAAGGAGCTTGATGAGATCACTTCTGGGCTTAAGGGGTCTTTATGCAGTAATGGCATGCTGCAGGAGCTGAGGAAAAGGTTTGCCCTGCTCCTTCCCCCAGTTAAGTCACACGTGGTGGTGATGCCCATGATCTCCCCAGACCTGTGCACCAGCACTCAGGAGGATCTGATTTTAACTGAACTTGTGTTTTTCCACAAGTTAACAGTCATTCCATAAGCACTTCAACAAGGAAAACTTGACAAGCATAATCCACAAGAATTAAAAATGAGACCTGTTGCAGATTCTGATAAGATTATATTCCAGGCATTCCAGGCTTCCATTCCTGTTGGATCTGAGCCCCCAAGTAATTAAGAAACTGCCCACAATAACTATCTCCTTTTCTCTGGATGTAGCAGTTATTTTGCATCTGCAGAACTGGAAAATCTTTCTTTAGTGACTTTATGATGTTTTTCAGAGATGTTTTTTCTGTAAGCCAGTTACCTCACAGGCTTAGGCTTGCCCCATCACGCCCACCTACAATTCACGTGTTTGTGGCAACACCAAGAAAAGCCAGTGTTGATTCATAACATCACCATGTACCCAAACCCTGTCTCTCTCCACACTCCCAGTTTCTTACCATACTTATCATGTTTATCAGCTATTTTGGAACAGGTGCAACACTGATTTGTAACTGTAGTTTTTCAGAAGTGCAGAGGATGCCCAATGTGTAAATGACTCTCATACACCTATCCCAAGCTACCCAAATCTATATAAATATGAAATGCATCATTTAGTAATTATCAGCTACATGGACTCCTAGTTCAAAGCAAGAAGCCTCTTCTCCAGGAAATCCAAAGTATTGAGCTGGTTTTGGTTGGGGTAGAGTTAATTTTCTTCATAGCAGCTGGCATGGGGCTGTGTTTTGGATTCATGCTGAGAACAGTGCTGGTAACACAGGGATGGTTTAGGCCCTGCTGAGCAGGGCTTACACAGAGTTGAGGCCTTCACTGCTCCTCACCCCACCCCACCAGCAAGTAACCAGGGGTGAGCACGGAGTTGGGAGGGGACACAGCTGGGACCCCAGTGACCAAAGGGATGTCCCAGACCATGTGACATCATGCTCAGCATATCAAGTTGGGGGAAGAAGGAGGAAGGGTGGGACACCGGAAGTGTGATGGAGCCCCGCTCTCCTGGGGATGGCTGCACTCCTGCCTGCCCAGGGCAGTGGGCAATGAATCCCTTGCTTTGCTTTGCTTGTGTGCAGCTTTTGCTTTACCCATTAAACTGTCTTTATCCCAACCCATGAGTCTTCCCACTCTGACTCCTCCGATTCTCCACCTCATCCTGCAGTGGGGGAGCGAGCGAGTGAGTGGTTGTGTGGTGCGTAGTTGTCAGCTGGGGTTAAACCACAACAGGTTCCCTTGAGAAGGATGTGAGATCCTTCAATCACATTTCAAATACCAAAGTTTTCAGTGTGTTGTACCTTTTAGAAATTCACCATTGCAAGCAGGCTGTCCAGGGTGGAGGGTCAGACGGGCGTGTGCTGCTGGAGAGCCATGGACAAGTTGCTGGGAAAACTGCAGGTCAACCAGGTCCACAGAAGAGTCAACCAAAACCGCAATGAAGACTGTGTGGCACTGCAGGCTTCTAGCCTCTGCAGTCAGACCTATGGCTCTTCCACAAGGCACTGAGTGGTGAAATGCAAGAATAGAGGAGATCTGAAAAGCATTAAAAACAACACTGAGCCTCAGATGAGGAAGCAAGGGGAGGGGGCAAGAAGAGTATCAGGATTTTCTGCTTTTGTCAGTCAGCAAGTCATGTGTACCTAAAGGGTATGCAGAGCACCCCACTTAGAGGGAGCTCACAACAGCAAGGAGGAACTTCCATCTGTAAACAAACCAACACTTTTCCTAGTTCTGTTCACAGGGTGAGCAGAGGCATCCAGTACCTGCCACTCATGCTCATCCTTTACCAGCTATGAGCCATGAGCACACATCCAAGAGCACTAGGTGTGATACAAACAAGAAGGTGTTGGTGAACATGGAAATGAAGACAGGCAGAAGAGCTCAAAGATGAGATGACAGGCAATGATCTCAACACATTAGGAGGAGAACCACTATCATGGTTTTGCACGCTTCACAGGACAGCAAAATTCTGATTATTACATAGAATAAGGCTGGAGCTGATTTGTGGTATGGCATCTGCTTGTGTAAGCCTAAGTGAAAGTTACAGCTCCCTGAAACAGGTTTCCAGCTGCAGGATTTCCAGATTTTGGATGTGATGGCACATCCAGCTTCACTACTTTGCACCATCCATCCACCACAAATGGATGGCCAGAGGACAATGTCAGTGTCACACAAAGTGACACAACTCTGGAAAATCAGGTTTTACACCCATAATTCAGCAATAACCTTCATGCTAACCAGAAGAGAAGTGGTCTAGGAACTATATTCCTATTATCTGAATGTCCCTAGTATCACACAGTGACCCATCTGGCAACTGACTAAGCAAAAATGAGATATTCATAGCCCATACCTGGGCAGACAAGTCTTCCAGGGGTCTTTCAGAGTTTAGCATGCCCTCAGCTACCACCTCCCCAGAAGCAGAGCCCTCCCTGTCATTAGTCTCATCTGCACCATGTTCCCTTCCCAAGCGCTGCTGTCACCACCCTTCACGAACTTTTCTAATTTTGCAGCATCAGGCTTCTCAGCTGCAGACAACTGGGAACATGGACCACTGTAAAAGGAATGCTGGCAAAACTTACTCTCAGTGGGAGACAACTACAGATTTCCTATCCAAGTATAGAGCTGGGAGGGGTCTTGGAGTGCCCAGTCTACCCCTTGCACCATAAAACACTGGAGTGTATATGTGTGTATATATATATATATATATATAAGCTGTCAGATGTGCAGCCAACCTGTCTTTGCATAGGACTGTAAGGGAGATTTTGGAGATCACCTGTAATAATAATCACTTCTAGCTCAACATAATCGTGCAGAAGACCTGTCTCTGCCTCCCTTTGCTCTTGCATCCTTCCCTCTTTGCAAGTTTCCTTTTCCCTGAACTGAAAAAAAATAAAAATCTCATGCCTTTGTGTCATGTCCCCCTCTTCTCAAACCCACAAACTTCCCAATGATAGCAAGTGGGGAGTGAAGTCCAATTAAGCACCATGGTCTCTAATGCACACACCAGGAGATGAGGGGAGTCAATGAGACCTGCAGTGGGTGGGCAGGACTGGCACAGGTCTGAGATGTGGGTTTTACTGCAGGAAAATGAGTCAGTGCCTTAACAGCCCTCTTATCAACCAACCTGACTCTGCATGTGTAGCATCAAGTATGGCTCAAGTGCTCTTCAGGAACACTAAATTGTACAATTGATGGCCAAGGTGTTGCTGCCACATTAAGCTAGGTGTGGCAATTGACATTTCCTCCTGATCCCATCTCCAGGTCACACACCACACACCTTGCTCAGCCCAAACTCACTGCACTTCCCCGTGGTTTTCATCCAGAACAAAAGGGGCTTTGTTCTTTCTCAGAAAAGCCAAGATTCCCATTAGCAGGACAGCACCCTTCCAGGATGGGGCTCAGGCTTCTGCCCATGTAATTCAGACCATGGCAGAACTCCTCCAGACCTTTACAAAGGCCATCGGGTCTGGACAGCCTCACCAGTGCACTCCTTGTCTTTAGCCCTAACGACAGTGCACGACCCAGAAATGGAAGGAGAGGTTGAAGAACAGGAACAACAGAACAGAAGATAAGAAAGTTTGCTGAAGAGAAACCAGAAGGGGCAGTGAAAAGGCTAAAATGTTTCATGTTCTGTGGAAACACAAACCACCTAGCAGAGAAAATCAAACTGTCACATCTGAAGAGAAAGGCAAAGAAGGCTGCTGGAAGTAAGGAGGTGTCTTTCAATAAATTAATGCTGTTTTTTTCTGAGAGAATCATTGGAACATTCTTAGGCAGGTGGGTTGGACTGAGTGATCTTTCGAGGTCTCTTCCAGCTCCTGACATTCTGTGATTCTGTGATTAGTTGCATGATGAAAAAAGAAACCTGTCAGGGCCCTGCTGGGAGAACGTGACTCAGTCACAAAAAGAGCATCTGGAGACATACAGCTCTAAAAGGGGAGCTAAATTAATTCATTGGATGCATGTCATCACACTAGATCCCTTCATCACCTGAGTGCATCTAAGAATGAATCTCCCATGTAGAGACTGACAGAAAAGGTCACAGAACAAAATCCCATCAAAATGCTCAGTCACATTATACGTTACCAAAGAGACCTGGAGGAGCACAAGACAGGTGCAGTGCTGTCTCAAGCAACCCTTTTCTTGAGTTAGGCTTTGGACCACAGGTCAGATGGTGATAGACACAACATCTTATAGAAGGATCTCCAAAAGAGACTGAACTGAGAATGAGAAGGAAAGAGAGAGACATGAAGGTCAAGTCTCAGCCTAGAGCAAACTTCTCTCCGATAGGGCAAGAAAGCGACAGGCTTGCTGCTGGAGTCAAGTGAGCTGTGTGAGCCCCTGCTAAGGGCTGTGTCCAAAGCTGACAGAAGGGGGTAAAGACAGAAGTGATGCAAAGCCTGTGGTTTAAAGTATAAACAGCTCCAAGCTCACAAAAATGATGTTATGATGCAATCATCACTTGCACTCAGCATTTCCCTTTATCATCCTGCCCATACAGATCTCAGGCATACTGGGACTTGGAACACAAAGGAAGCCACCCCAATGACTGAAGTAAGCCCATGTGAGACCTCTCCCCTCCTTATCTCTCCAAAAACACAAACAAGGAAACACTGCTAACAAAGCATGTGCATATGAGAACTGTGATTTTAGTGGCAGTGGACCAACTACCATTTCCCCACAGCTCACTGCCTCCTCTGCACAGCTCTGGACCAGAACTGCCGTCACCTACCTGCAGAATCAGGGAGAGGAAAGTCAGGAGGCTCTCCAGGCATTCACAGGAACATCTCCTGGCTTAAGACTGGATCAGTCTTACAACCATTTTGCCTGGAGCAATGATCTGGGTTAAGGCAGAAGATGCATTTTTTGAAAGCATCATCTTGCAAGTAAACATTCAATAATATCTTTGTCTTGAACATAGTGTGGTGGTCAGTGCTGGTGAGAAAAGAGCTTTAGCACCAATGGGCAGCTATGACATTTGCAGCACTGAGCATTTGGCCCATTTCAGTTGTGTGGCCACCTCTCTGCAAACCATTGGATTCCCAGGACCAGAGGGACAGTTCAGACTAGCCAAGGAGATGACACTCCACACAGGCAATTAAAGGAGTATTAAGGCCACTTCTAGTATCTGCCACTCTCAAGGAGTGGCAGATACTAGAAGTGGCCATTGGATCAGAAAGCCACTGAGCAAGAAGTATACCCCCAACACAAGAAGGACATGAACCAGTTGGAGAGGGTCCAGAGGAGGGCCACAAAGATGCTAAAGGGGCTGGAGCACCTTTCCTACGAGGACAGGCTGAGAGAGTTGGGGCTGTTCAGCCTGGAGAAGAGGAGGCTCCGGGGAGACCTTCTAGCGGTCTGCCAGTACCTCAAGGGGGCCTACAAGAAAGATGGGGAGAGGCTGTTCAGTAGGGCCTGTTGTGACAGGACAAGGGGTGATGGTTTTAAAATAGAGGGAGGGAGATTTAGATTGGATATTAGAAAAAAGTTCTTTCCTGTGAGAGTTGTGGAGCACTGGAACAGGTTGCCCAGAGAGGTGGTGGATGCCCCATCCCTGGAGACGTTCAAGGCCAGGTTGGATGAGGCCCTGAGCAACCTGATCTAGTTGGGGGTGTCCCTGCTTCTTGCGGGGGGGGGAGGGGCTGGACTAGATGACCTCTGGGAGTCCCTTCCAACTCTAATCATTCTATGATTCTATGATTCTATACCCTCAGATTTATTATCATTCCAAGTATAGTTTCGAATTGACAGGACTGATCCTTATCTCACCACAGATGTTTAAGGAGTGCGTCAGCACCGAGGTCACAGCCCGGTGTGTGACTGTGTGGTGTTACGTGGTTGCTTATTAAATGTCAGCTCGAGAGACTTTTATAAACCAGGCAGTATTTGGTTCAATAGGCAGCTTGTCTCACCTGTTTGTTTAAGCATTCAGTTACAAGCAGCCAATATGTGAAAAGAAACGTTGGCCTCCACACTGTACTGCTCCCACACCTCCAAATGCCTGGGGGTCACCAGAACCTGACACTGAAGCCTTGTGTTTCACAGCTCATGCAAGACCATCTGTCCTCTCCTGCCTGCACTAACAGGCCCTTGTGAGAGGCTACCTCTCATCTGCAAAAGGGGGAGAGAGGAAAGCCAATGGTCTCCAAGACCTGCCTACCATCAAACATCAGTTACCTCAGGACTAAAACACAATCCTGACGTATCCCCTGTTGCAGTACCTCCAGAGAAAACCCTGCTCTGACCATGCAACACTCCCAGATCTATTCTCTGCACACTGCTAAAGAAAGTGCCATGGAGACTAGTGGAAAGGCATTGGAGAGGATTAATACAGATTAAAACAGCCAAATAGCATCAAATATCAGTTTATAGCTGGAATTAGAACCCCAACCACTACATTACACCTTCACTGAGGTTTACACAAAAGCTTTTGCTTACTTTCTACCATTCTCTCTCATCTCCTCTGTAATGTTTGCATTGCACAAAATGATAAAACACCTACATCTAACACTCAAACCTTGTCCTGAATTATAAACCCAGCCAAGTTAAAAGAACTATAATAAGAACATAATTATTCCGTCTGATTTTGCTCTCTCAAGAAGGTTTCTATTCATGCTGGGGATCAACTGGCCACACTAGAGAGCAGAAGTGGTGGTGTTCAGTAACACCTTAACCTTACCCATTTAGCTACCCATCGGGGTAGCTGGGCTGTGCTATACCCAGCACAGGGTCCTCAGGGGCCTGGAGATGCTTTCGACTGTTGACAATACCTGTTGGAGATGGTCCTGACACATCAAGGAGTAAGAAGCATGACCAGTTTTAAGGTCACATACATTGTTGAAAGACAATTTTCAGCAGGAGGAGGCACAGAGCTGACATCCACTCTCAGAAACCCAGCCAAGCCTCAAAAGGTGGCTCAAGAAGAACCAGACAGTCACAACACCAGCCCCACAGCCATTAGTTCTGGCTGTACCATGGTGCTTATGGCATTAACAAATATTTGGCACTCAGCACACCAAGAACAGCACTATTGATGTGAGCTGCTACACCACGTTCTCACAACTCCCAGGTCCTTTGGCTGGGTGAGCCCTCCCAAAGCAAACCTTCCAAAAGGCCAGTCAAGAAAGTGCAAGGTGCTGTGTGCACTCAGCAGTGCTCTTACCCCCTCTGGCTCTGTTTCAAGTATCACCAGTACTTGGACATCTCCACCATATGCTGATACACAGCAAAATTTAGCTGTAATTGACAGGCATTACTTATTCTCAAGTATAAGGACGATCTGCCTCTGTATTTTATAGCTTCAAGAAAATGGTCTCCTGTGTGAGTTAGCCACCAGCTAAGAAACTTTGCAACTCCTTAGTTATTTGTCCTTATAGCAAAGCAGACACCTTGTGACACAACCTGCCCTCACCTTTATAGACAAATACATACACACACGTGTGTGTGTGCATAGTCACTTATAGAAAGAACAGGGGAGGAAAGAACCCAAATTATGAAAGTCAGAGTTTCAGCTGGAAAGCCCAACATAATTTCTAACATGACTAAATAGCATGACTAAACCTGTCTCTCCCTAAACCCCCAGCAGTGAAAGGCTGCCAGCCCTAAACCCTCATCTTAAGTGCCTTCTCCCCACGCCCACTCAGAACCTTGCTATGCCAAGCACCTGCAAGGGATTTGTTTCAGCTCAGGAGATCCAGGCTTGTCCTGCCCCTTGCAGTGACCTGCACTGTAGGGAAAGATAAGGAAAGCTTAACCCCTTCCTGCTCCATATACATGTCTGGTGAAGAGTTAGCACATACCAAGCAGGACAATCAACAGACCTGGCTGAACATCACATTCAGAATGACACATGAAGACATGGGTAGGGATTTTACCTGTCTGCATCCTTATTTTCCAGGACAGGAAAAGCAAGAGAAATATGGGATATTACACCACATGCCAGAAATTACATGTAGAGACCCGAGGAGAGCAAGAAAAACCTCTTGTTCCTGCAACCTGTCAGCCCTCCAGGTACCCACCCACTGCACTAAGCCAGCGAAGCTGTGCACAGCTCTGTCACCCCCACCCCTGCCCCAGCACCTCTGTGGAGCAGGCAAAGCAAAGAAGCCAAGTGTCCCCTGCTTTGGGCGCTCAGGGTGTCTGTCCATCGCCTGCAGGGCCCTGGGAGCAGCCTGCGAGAAGGAGCATGCAAGCACCAGAGGGCACCAGGAGCTCAGCCCTGCTAACCCACCAGTGCTCTCTGGAGTGTCTCCCACTGCCACTGGAGGTCTCTGCTCAGTCACTCACCTGGGGAAGAAGCTCTTCTAACCAAGCGGAAGAGTTCACAGAACAGTATCTGCTCTTGTGGAAATTCTATAGGAAAACATGCAAGAAGAGCACCAGTAATTTCAGTTATTTTTTTCGTCATATATTCTTGGACTTCTGATTTCGTTCCCATCCAGAACAAAACCACGTTTTGAGCTGCTTCTCACCGATAAAAAGGTGTACCCATCACAATAGCCCTCCACACACACAGCCTGACGTTCCTGCGTCTCAGCCCCTGACCCTGTATCATCCAGCAAGTTTGTTCCTTCTTTATCACCTGCTGGTGACTTGTCAAACGAACAAAAACAAAAACCTGCCTCCACAGCTCTGTCCTCATGCTACAGCAGCCGTTTAGATGAAACTAAGTGGGATGGACTGATGTTATTGTCAAAGCTGACTTAAGGCCAGACATAGAAACAGTAATGACTACAGTGGATATTTCCAAAAAGATTTAACTGCTATTGGAAAAAAAAAAGTCTTTAATTATTGCTGACTTAGTCTCCTTAATACTATGATTCTCCAGTCTGGACTGCAAATCTTTCCATGGTGCTTGTTTATCCTCTAGTTTTATCTACTTATATTATGCATCTACCAGTAAAATGCTCTTTGGCTTGCCAAGAGAAAGTCCTTCTCCAGCCCTAGAATAAAGCACTGCCTGGCAAGAGTCTCTGAGTGTCTTGAGAATATGGTTCATGAAAAAGTCATGGCAAGTTCCAATAACTTTGGAATCAGCCCAGAACAGACAAGTTCATAAAAAAGTGAGCAAACGAGGGCTTTCAGAAATTGGCCACTCAGGGCCACCTTCAGCCAATCCTTGTTGAAAATGCTTCTCAGTGGATTTGATCCAGATTTGAGTCATCTGTTGATTTTTAATCCTGAGCAGGGTGTCATGTCACACCCTTCCAACACTGATGCCTTTGCAGGGCAGGAACTCACTCAGGTCTCTCACACCCAAAGGTGGTTTCACAAGCACGCAGCGCCTTCACGGCAGAGTAACTGCTGCAGCACAGTAATGCAAAGCAGGGAGGAGACCACCCACATCCCAAACCTGCAATCCCACCACCACATGCCTGCACTAGGGACCAGGGCTGGATTCTGTGACACGGGTGCCACTATACCTAATGCCAGGTCTCAAATGCTTTTGTTGT
Source organism: Heliornis fulica (assembly GCA_013399135.1). NCBI lineage: Eukaryota > Metazoa > Chordata > Aves > Gruiformes > Heliornithidae > Heliornis > Heliornis fulica. Next base: position 511,875 of record VXBZ01009995.1, on the reverse strand, counting down.
AATCTCCAGCAATGCAAAGGAAACACCTCTCTGTACGTAACGGGCTACTGCTTCATAACAGAGCTATGTGAAATACTTCCCCAAGTGTTGTCTTATTAATTCAGCATTATCAATTACATAAATTTGATAGGATCCGAGGTTATGATGTGGCATTTGGCCATTTGGTAATTTTATTTTCTAACTTCACAGAATCACTAGGTTGGAAAAGACCATCATCGAGTATAACTGTCCCTGTCCTCTCCTAACCCACCTCCCTGAGCACCTCATCTCCCCATCTGTTAAATACACCCAGGGATAGGGACTCCCCCCCTCTCCCTGGGCAGCCTGTTCCACTGCCTGGCATCATTTGGAAATACCACATTCTGCAAAATGTAGACTGCATGGCCACTGTTTCTCACAGTCTGGGCAGAAATCCCTGACTTGGGCATCACAGTCCTCTGTGGAGATCCTCTGTGTGCAGCATAATACATCTAATAATTTATCTTTTTGGGGTAAGGAAGAGCTAGGCTTTTCTCCAGCTGATGTTGGGGAGCTTCATGTGAGGAATACATGGGTCTCACTCAAATGCAAGGTGAATTTTGCTTTGCTCTAGTTTCATAGCCAGTGAACAGCAGCAAGCCTTAAGACCAAGAAGTACCAAAAATTATTTCTGTAATACTGAAAAAAACCCCAAATAAAAAAATCTGTGAAGTTGTTACAGGCCCTTAAAGCAAAGGCCTCTCCCAAATGTTCCTTGCACTTTGCCTGGAACAAAAGCCAGAGCACCAAGATATGACTTTTGGGGATGTTGAGGGTCCAAGAGCTATCAAGAGGCAAGACTGTAAAAGAATATATATTGACAAATGCAAAACCCAGCCCCATCACTAGCGATATGCTTCTTGCTCTGAGTGAAACACAAAGGATCCCAGAATAAGGCTGTGTTAATGCAGGAGGTTGACAGACAGACAAGCAACTATGTGAGACAAAGCTTCTAGCATCTCTGTGCTGAAAGCAGTCAACAGTGGCAAGTAACTAGATTTATCCACCCAGATATTGTACAAGTGTCTGTGACCATGCTCTCTAAAAACAGTTCCTTTTTTTCACTTGCAGCTGCTACATCTAGAGATTTTCACCTCCACACTTAAGCACCACTGAACAGAACTAGCTGGTTCCAGGGTCTGGTTTATTTCTGAAGCAATTTAAAGCATTCCTGAGATGGGCAAGGACCTGACACCCTAACGTCATCTGAGCAGCACAGTAATTCTGAAGCCACTTAATGCTCTTTTATGTTACGGTTCACTGAGATTGCTCCCTGTGCTAAGGTACATCAGGAAATTGAGCTCAGCTTTAGGCATAGGGTTACATTAAAAGTGTGAGGAAAACAGCATGCCAGGAGACAAATCCAAAATGGAAAAGCTTCCAAAGAAAAAGCAGATTAATGCCATGATGCTGCTGAGACCTGGACTATGCCTAACAGCAGTAATGCAGAAAACAGTCGTGAGATCTAGCTTAACTTCCCAGATGTGGCACACAGCATCTTATGGAGGAAGGAGGAAACAAAGGAGGTGTGATAGATTCTGCTCCAGGCCACACTGCAAGACACCATGTCGAAGTCACTGAAGTGAGTTCAGATTCATATTAAAAGTAAATAACATTGAGAGTCAGATCCTTTTTTTTTAACTAGTTCCACTGGCACCACAAAAGGCTCACAAAGAAGGATGATTTTGTCACAGCATTGTCTGGTTATCAATACAAAAAGGGCAAGGCAGACAGGTGGCATAACAGCAGTGGGGCTGACAAAGCTTTGGGAGATGAAGCATAACAAAGTATCTCAGCAAGGAGGTACTTCTGAAAGACATTTTTCCCAGGTCATACATTCTTGAGAAATAAATAAGCAAAAGTTAACTCAAACTGTGCTGTTATTTATGCTCACCTTCCAGTTTCCTGATCCCCTCAGATGGTCTGCAACACACTGTAACTCTGGCTTTCCCTCAGACCTTCATCCCCTTGTTTGACACAAACTCTCTCATACATACTGGTGGTGGCTAAATCCTGGAGATAAAGGATTAACTGCATGAGAGAGATTGTGCCAGTTTAAGGCAAAGTGAGAATTTCGAGCAGTCTACTTTTACTGCTGCACATCCATATGAAGGCATCACCTGAAGGGTGATGCAGATTTGCTACCAGTTTTTATATCCAGTTTAAGTTAAACCCTGAGTAGATATGCTATAGGGTGTAATTCCCATCCGATTAAACTCCCTTCCCACTGGGTAGGAGGACCTGACCCCCACGAAGCAGACAGTCAATAGCGTGGGTGTAACATCTGCTTGCCCCAGAAGCAGCTATCTCCCAAATAAGTTGCAGAACTGCCCCTCTAGTGAGCCATTGGTAACAGCCAGCAATTTGTTACCAGCCTCTTCCTCACTGCCCAGGGGCTCTCAACTACCCCTGCTACCCCCAAGGATGGCATTGGTCCTCCTTTCCATATAAAAGCCACCAGCAAACCAGTGGCACTCACCATTTCTGTGCTACCTGGGGTGCAGAACAGGCCCTTGGGTGCAGGCACATCCTGCAACACCCTTTCCAGATAACCTGTGTCCTTGTAGGCACTGTGTTAGCTGGCAGGGTGCATTGCAGGATAGACACGAAAAGACCCCCTGCTGAGTCCTGCTGAGCCCCTGTGACACCTGGGCAGGACTAGTCACAAATGTCCACTGAGAACCATGATGGTCACTGTGGTACAGGCACTCTGAGCATCAGCTTACTACACCCAGAATCCCACAAAAAATGCACACTGATCCATTCCAGGGATGTGACGGTCACCCTCAGGCTTATATTCATATTTACTGACAGTTTCCAAGGCAGGAGGAAACAAACAGGTATTTTGTTCCAAGCCTCTCACATCCATCTAAGATGGAATATGTGAACCAAATACAACTAGAAAAAACAAAACAGAACAAGAGAAATACCTGTCCCCAACAACAAAAAAATCATCGTAAAAGGCGAGATTTGTGGATTTAATTTAAAAATTCCTTTCACCAACAGAGGAGGAAGTAAATCACACTGACAAGTATTAAACATGAAGGAAAGCAACAAATAAAATCTATGTAGTTTACTTTAAAGCAACCAAAAATATAAAATCTCTCTGGTTTATTGCTCTAGCTATAGAACATGTTTGTGCTCTGAAGTAATGCTCATGACACATTTCAGTGCCTGCAGAATCAAATGTCAGATTGATTCCACATTTAAAGAAAATTCATATCCTTTATTTCATGTAGGAAAACTGCAGCCCTAATATGCAATAGCTCAAATGCTGCCTCTCACAACACCCCAGAGAGAGTAGGGGTACACAGGCTCCTGTTTGGGGTAAATCTCAGTCCACGCTCATCACTCAGAACACCTTTCCCTACAGAGCAGTGCCCTGAGGATATCAAGGTCCCTTTTGATCCTAACTGTCCTATGATTCTATGATGAAATGCCCCAGGTATCTCTGAGGGGAGGATTTCCTGCTGAATAGGGAGGAGTGAAGTCCTGCAGCCTAACCCTGGGGCCTTGCAGTCACCCCTTCCTGCTGCACCCATGCAGAGATCTCTCATGGGCAAAACGCTGCTATGTAACAGTGGGGGAAGGTGAGGTCTTCCAGCACACTAAGTCCAGGGTATGTGCTGTGCTTACAGAGCAAGTAAGGAGGATTAAAAGCAAAGACACAAAAACCTCATCCCCACCCCCCACCCCCCCCAACCCCCAATTAACCTGTTTGCAGACTCGAACAGACCCCTCATGAAGTACATCTTCTGGCATGGGACAAGGTCTGCCTTGCTCCTTAGAGGAATGTAACAACTTCCAGAGCTGGAAAGAGTGGCCTGGAAGAGGATGCATGGAGAGCAGCAGCATGTGGCTACTCCCTAATGTCATCAGAAATCTGGGGGTTGAAATAGACCAGAAGAGGTGACAGAGGTGGTCTGTAATAAACCTCTGCCATAAAGCAAGTCAGGAGGTGGTCCTGCTGGGTGCTTTGGACAGCCAAACAGTAGTCCTTGGGAGGAGACAAGCTCAGCAGCCCAGATCTCTGTTCTCAGGACCTGTGCAGGATGGATTTCTTCACACCCAATCATCTTGCAACTGCCTGTTTTTATTCATGGTTTAAAAAGGGACTTGGTTTGACTTATAGCAAGGTGCAGAGTAAAAGATACTTTCTTCAAAACTCAAAATTGTTTCAGGAAAAAAACCCACACGTTTGAGTTTTCAGCATGAACAGCAGTGGTTTGTGCATTCCTCCTCTTTTCCATTCCAAAAGCTGCTCAATTAAGGACAAAATTCCAGAATCTGTGCTGAGAACAAAAGATACTAAACCTAAAGTGTCAGAGATCAAGATCTTCTTATGAAAGTACATCTGGTCTCCAAAATATCTGACAGCTGCTGAAATGCTTAATGCAGATTGCAAAATATCCCATTCAGTTCATTCTAGCATTAATATAAATTAAGACTTTTTCTAGACTGTGAATCATGTACTTCTGATGATACTTTGCTAAAGACTGGATGACTGGGAAGCAGACTTTGGCTTTGAAAAAAGGCATGGAAGCAAATGTCTTCTGAATGCAATCATAAAACCCTCTGAACCATTATTTCTCACCAGTTCATCCTCAGGGCTCTTGACACAAGAGGAAATATCAAGACAGTATTCAATTTTGCTAGGATTCTGACTATAGTCTAATTCAAGAATTCTCACTTGTGTGAGCAGTATCTGCTCTCAGTCACATCACAGCCTGTGTAACGAGTCACCCACAAAGAAGCTTTTGCTCAGGGTTTTAACAGACATTTGTGGGCCTCACAGGACCCCCAAGCCTTTGGTGCACTGAAGAAAGTAAAGCTTTGGAAGACAGCAGGTGATAATAAATCTACTGTGTTCATATTAAAAGGAGCTTGGCACAGTCCTTATAAATGACAAGGATTAAAGGAATGACCACATATAATAAGGCAGCATGATTCACCTGCCCTGAAGCTGAACAGTCACCTTCCTTTCACTGCTGAAATGAAACTGATCACACTGCAGAACTGTATCATGGACACACACAGAAACAAAGGACTTCCTCTTCCAAAACTGTCCTTTGTACATTCACAACCCACAAACCTTCTTTAAATCAGAGATACCCAAGAAGACAAACAGGTTTCACACCCATCAGCCTTCATCCGTGTTTCTTAGAATCTCCCTTAGCGCTCTGACCTCAAGCACATGGCTGACTGCCCAAGGGCCAAACAGCTCTGGCCATTCGGGTGGCTGGAGTGGCTGTTATCTTCTCCCACCTTCCTGTCTTGCCCAGTGGAGCAGCAGTCCAACTCCTGGCAAACACCTCTGATATTTCCAAGCTATTGATCTACCTCCTCAGAAGCAAAATCCCGTCCAGCCTTTCTGTTACTGGAAAGAAGCTGCCAAAGCAGCAGAAGGAAGCATCTTTCCACACATTAGGAGCTCAGGGATGGAATTTGTTGACACAGGATGAGATGCCAAAATGCAATCAGAGAAATTAATGGAATACAAGTCCACCATGGGCCCTTAAACACAAAGATGAGTCTCCATCCCCTGGCTTAGGAATTCTTCTGACACAAACAGCTAAAACCTCAGACTCACCAACTTCAGGGGAGTCTGGAAGTTTCAAAGTTTGTAGGATACAGCAGCCCTTTTCTGAACAAAACAAAACAAGAAAAAAAATATAGTTGAAGTAGAGAAGAAAAAAAATCACATAAAAATGTGATGACTGAGAGCTTATTCAAACAATCCCTTTGGGTTCAGAAGTATAACATAACAGAATAGCCCATAACATCATGTCTCCAAAAGCCTGCAAGGAAACTGTCCCTCCAGCTAACATAGATTTAATGCTTTTCTTTACACCACTACTGAGGAAACATTTCTCAATACCAAATAGCAGTGTAAGTGCATAACAACCAGTAATTGCAGCAGCAGTTTATTAAAACAGTGTTATGCCTCCTTGTTGGCTAGTCATAACTTTAATAGCAGGAGCCCACTGAGAGCTCTAATTCTGCCAAATTCTGAGCTTTCCAGGGAATGCTAAACTGCTCCCCACAAACCAACTTGGGAAAATAATACAGAATTTTGTCTGTGCAATCACACTATCAAGTCTTCATCAATTCTTTGACCCTTCCCACTTAAAAGCTGTTCTCACTTGGAGGCAGTTCACTTCCATGCTGAATGGGTGGACCAGGACAAAGACTACTACTGGTATTCAACTTGTTAACAAGTGACACAAGTTATGTGACACCCAAGGATACCTCAGGAAGGGCTGGGCCTTTTCTCCTTGGAATAGAGTCAAAAAACTCACCTGGTATCACTCACCATGTCCCCTGCTATCAGCTGGATATCGCCATATAAAAAGGTGACACTGAAGAAAGAGCTATTCCTGCCATCAGTCACTGGACTACATGCTGGTTTCTGGGATTCACGTGGTTCTGGAAGGAGAAAAAGTAAGTTTTTGTAACTATGGCTGTTTTCTCTTCCAGCTAAATGATTAAGTTAATTAATATTAAGGAGAAAATGGGTATTCTATGTAAGAACATGTATGTTGCTGCTTTTCCATGTAATTTGGCAGAGCAATTGTTCTCCAGTTGAACTGGATGTTGCTCTTGGCCAACTTCAGCCATTCCATTACTGCTTTCAAGGGTTTGTTTGGTTTGTTTTTTTTTTAAATAACAAAGTGTTCAGAGAAAAGTTAGAGAAGAAAGACCCAGTGAATATGATGGGTGAAATATGACACAATTTCAAACCTGTGATTGGTCAGTGGTTGTGGCTGTTCCAAGACAGGGTACTTGAAACTTTGTACTGCCAAGGCAAATTATTGCTTCACTGGTTGAAACAGCAGAGGGATCTGTGGCTCAGACCCTGTGCTGTGTTGCAGTGAGATAAGTTACTGAGAAAAACACTGTGTTTGTATTTGAGAATTTCTAATATAAGCAAGATATTACCATCTCTGGTCATCAAGCAGAATGTGACAACTGACAGAAAGTACGTTAGGCAAAGCAAAAATCTAACAACTTAAAAAGACAAATACTCTTACTAAAAACTACAATCAAATTTTAGGAGTTACTTTCTACTGGCTCTGATTATTTACTTAAGGCCTCTAAGTCTGTTTCCTTTCATAAATGTTGAGGACACTTAAATACTGAAATTCCCTTGGCAGTAACAGCCACTCTAGAAAACAAGGCAAACCCAGATCACCATCACTGTTGGTTCCAAGGGACGTGAGCAGAGATGCCAGGAGGGTCCTGTGCCCTAGAGCATCCACAGACCAGGGGCAGCTTTCCATTATAGCCACAGAGACAGCCCGTAGTACATCTGCTGCCAGGGAGCTTCCATCCACTCTGCTGGGATCCACACCTTGGAGTGCACCCCAGAAAAGGCTGAAAGGCCTTATAGCCATTAAGGACAGAGCTGGTTCCAGCAGGCAGCAAGGAAGTCTACAGCCAGGTGGATGAGCTCAGACCACTCCATGGTTCTCTAGCTCCAGCTGCAGAGTGCTGGTCCTCACAACCTGGACAGTAAAGAGAATTTCCACAGAATTTTGAGATTAACTGTATTCAAGAGAAAATTCATAGATCATTTATGCTCCTTTTAGGCTTGAAAAGGCAATCCTCTCAAAAGAACAATGAAGAGAAAAGAGTGGCCACCACTTTTAACTGCACTTGGAACTTTACTTATTATAGGTAAGTCAGTTCCCTTCTACAGCCATGCTGAGTGCTGATTTCCACACAGTTGAATATACAGATTAAAGCAACAGAGCAAAGTGTCTCTGGTGTTGCTCAGACTCTGCAGTGCAGCTTGTGCTCCAACACTGAACAGTGCTATGTAACAAAAGTCTCATGAATCATTAGGATGTGAGCTCAATATTAGCATTTAACTGAGTAAACCAAACTGAGTGTAAACCAATGAAGGATGAAAAAATGAGCTTCATTTTTATACTCCCCTGGTCTCTGTTCCTGCATTTCTGTGGTGGTCTATGATAGAAGAAAATCTGTTTATTTTTACTCCTCTATTCCATTTGTGGTTTGTTTCTTTCTTTCTTTTTTTTTTAGGGCCATGTGTAAAAGGTTTAAATCAGGTATGTGTATAACATCACTGAACACTGTAAGAAGTTTGTTTCTGGGTTATTAGTCACACAGCAGGCACTTAAAGGTAACATCAGTTTCCTGCAATAGGCATTTAGTACAGGCAAAACCCAATTTTATTTGCTCAGCAACAGCCACTTAAGAGCAATTGAGAGCAGAGAAACCTCCATGAGGTTACTAACAAACACCCACAATACTTCCCCAAACTCCACAAACCCACAGACTGGAGGAGAAAAGGTCTAATTTCACAGCCAGGCAGGATTCCTGCTTTAAAAGCTGATCTGTTGGCTGGAATGAGAGTGCAGCTTCACAAGGACACTGACCTGCACAGGGTGAGGATCCAGTGGGTCTGTCCTGAGCCACGAGTGACCAGTCTGTTCTAACCAGCAGATATATGGTGGTACTGGACATCTTTCAACCCATCCCAATGGTTTGCTCAACACAAGCAGATCAAGGCAATACAGGAGTCATTGCTTCATAGCTAGTACCTTGAATAAATTACATCCTATTTCATGTCATGAATACTTTGTACTCTGTCCTAACTACTGCTTTCTCTCCCTTCTTTCCCCAGTGTCCAGCATTCCTCATATGTGAGTAAAATTCTGTTTGTATCTAAGGTATCATTTGTAACCTTGAGAAGTTGGACAGGGTTCAGGTGCACAAAAGAGCAGAATAGAGGTATTGGGAAAGTTGATGCCCTTAGGAAATGTCCCTGAATAGAACCCATGTAAGATTTTTGCGTCACTTATTTAAGGGCTGTCTAAAATTTTAGTGTCATATATTTGTTTCTTCTTTCACAGCTCCAGCATACTGCTCCTCTGAAAGCAGGTAGGCTCCCCTGAAACTGGTATCCACAATGCCAGTGAGAGGTGATGTTAGTGTTAAAATATTGTACCCAAAAGCTTCAACAAGAGAACCTGAGCTTTCTGCAGCTCACCAAGCCCTTTTCTCTTAAGACATTTAATGGAAAATGGTCATTGTTTCCTGCTTCATTTCCAGTTCAAATCTAAGCTCCATCCTGAAGAGCGGTGACTGGTGCAGCCCTTCCCTCCAGCAGTACGCCTGTGCTTCAGTAAGTCACCTCCAACAGGTCTCTTGTACTAACTCTCCAGATATCCCTTCCTAGCTATTTTAAGACATTTCCAGTCAGATCTGCCTTCCTCTCCCTGGGCACATCAGACAGCCTTACTCTGAAATCACACCCATCAGGCAAAAGGCAGCAAGCCTGACCACCCCTCTATCCCTAGAGATTGTCTGTAGGAACAAGGAGAGCAAGAGAACTGCAAACTCCGACCCTGGACTTGTAGATCTTTGCCCTTTTTCTGATGTAACATGCTTGTGTCCATCACAGGGCATCAAGCTGACATCAAGGCAACTCTTCTCCATCCTCACATGCTACATCACAGACCCTACTGCTCTCCTGGACCAAGGGGCTTTCCTGCTCTTGTTTCAACAAGTCAACAGTAAAGTGCTGCAAACTGCTCTGAATGACATCAGTGTGCAGGTAATACTAGCATCAGAGGGGAGGTCCATCAGCAGCTCCCTCTTCACACCATACACAGGGGCTCTTTAGCCTGGGCTACATCAAGCCAGTTGCTTGAGTATTTGAATGCTTTCTTTCCCCGTGCTGCTACATGAGCTGAGACTATTCAGTATGTTGTTAATTAGTTAATATATATAATATCTATAGGATGTTGGTAACACAATTACATAAACATGTCATCACAAGTTTCAGTACAAATCAGCCTTCCCTTCTTCCTTCCTCCTCAAAACATTATTTTCCCATTCTTATTAAAGACAACAGGAGTCTGGGTACTGAGGTAATGAATCTACTTCTTACTCCAAGAAGGAGGAAACAGTCAGCTAACTGCACTGACTTCTCGTTGAAGAGGGCACAGCTTATCTGAAACAAGTTACTACCTTCCAGCCCAGTTCTTGCCATTTCTGCACTCCTAGCACAGTGTCAGCACTAAAGAAAGTAGGTTTGCACAAGCCACCCTCAGGAGTAGTTTCTGAGGCAGTATAGGTGAACTCATCTGAGGGGATTAAAAGCACAAAGGCGATTTCTGTATCTTTTCAAGAACTGCCAAGTTGCTTACTGCTGGACAAGCATGACAAGAACAACCTGAAGATCTTGGGAAAGGGACAGCATTCACATCTCAGTGTTTGTGCAAAATCCACCACAGAGTTTCTGGTCTTGGCACTACCTTTAAGCACTGCAGTAACACCTGCAATAAATTAGCAAGTTTCAGCATGTTCTGTCTTGTTTTCAGGTCCGCAGTGACCAAATTGCACCAGCCACCAAAGCCTTCATGCTGAATGCAGCATGGGAAGTCGTGAAGTCTGATCCTAAAGTTGCAAATGCAGGTTTCCTGGCATCCTGGTTCCAGGAGACTCTGCATGCCTACCTTCCCTCTGTTGGCACGAGCATCCTGGACTGCATGGCACAGCTTCCAGTCACTTGCGACGGCCTGGCCACAGTGTACGTCTGATCTAAGCTCAGGGTCTAGTTAAGGCCTGAGGTTTGAAACAATCAGGAAATACATTGTGTTGCCAAACCTTATTTTTGCAAGACTTGAATTTTTCTGTCTATTTTTCTGCCAATTTTCTCTGTTCCTAATTTGTCTCGTTAAGACCAATCCACAAAAGAGCTAAGATCGGGCTAGAAAGAAATGAAAGACAGAACCAGGTCCCAGGGCTCAGTGTGTGAAAGTTGCCAGCAAAGAACAAGACAAATGAACATGCTACCCAGATAGTGCTGTGTTCACTGGAGTTGGTGTCACACAAATGTACAGGGTACAGCCACACTCACCTGTGCCTTCACTGCTCTTGAGGAGGTACCTGTAAGCAGGTTTCTCTTCCAGCCACATAAGAAAGAAATATATATTTATTGGACATAAATGAAAAATTTTACTGTTACTGTGTCTCTTGGGGACTTCTCAGAGAGGAGCTGGTGAAGGAGATGAGTGGAGACACGTAGAAACTTGGAATAAGATGTGAAGCAGGAGGGAGCTGTGAAGAAATTAGCTAGGGTATGAACAGAGCTCTACCAATTCTCCACAGAACATGAAGAGTTATCTCAGTTTCTATTGTGCACCCAAAGAGAATTTCTAACATTCAACTTAGATACGGAAGTGAAGGGAAAGATGAGCTAACAATCTGTTATTCATACCAGGAAATGGCAACAGATTTTGTCTAATCTCTCCCTTTTGAAATCTAGGGTTCAAGCTCTGGACACTGCTTATTCAGAGATGGACAACAGCACAAGGCAACTGGTAGCTGACTGGATTAGAAGATTCCTTACCATACACGGTCAGTGATCAGTATTTTACAGTCTAAATTTTCCTGGTGTAATTGCAAAAGATTCAGAGATCCCTGTATAAACTAACATCTATTGTCTGCAAAATGAGAATTAGCTCTTAAGATGATCAAATGATAACTCCAACAAAAGATATTCAGCAACACACCCATGCTTTCAGCAGCATAATGAGGTAATTCAAATAGCTTTTCTGAACTCTACTCAAACTATTACACTAAAGAAGATCAGTGACAGTGATGTTCTTTGGGTCAAATTAATTTTCACTTTCCCCAGTACCCTCCTTCCCAGCCTTTTCCATCCCCATGGTCTCAAATGAGACCCATCCTTATTTGTCTATCAAGAAATAACAAGTTATTTTATGGTTTTAGTTTGTGAAAAAAATTCAGCAAGAGAGTGGCTACTGACCAACTGGAAGAGTTTCCAAAATTATGCATCATATCATGATCTCACTTCTTGCTGGAGCAGCTTTGATGGGGTAAGAAATCACTTTGAAAATAGGGCTTCCTTCAGCTGTTTCTTGCTGCACAAGAAATAGAGGAGCAGGGGGCTAAAGTGACTGAAACTTTCACATGTCTGTGGATTGTAGTATTGGTGGTCAGAGCTACAGGTCACTGAGCAGTCCACACCCACGTGGCACCTACTAGACTTACATCATATATTCAATAATCTGGTAACTACAGGGCTGATGGAAAAATGGCAAACTCATGAACTCTTTCACCGGGTCTTTAGTCATGCCTGTCTATTCACAGTTCACAGCTCTAGAGGTCCTCACAGCCAGCCAGCTAGCCCAGCTTACAGCCCTCGGCAATGTGCTCTCCAACAGCAGCCTGGCTGCTGCCATCACACAAGTCCTCAGCACCAATAACATCCTCTACCTTGAAGACTACTTGACCGAATTAACAACTTTAACACTGACTCCTCCACTTGACCACAACGTGATGTACTCAATGCTGGAGACCATCTTGACCAAAGTCAGGGAGAACTTCCCAGACCTGTGTTCACCCTCTTTGAAAGCCTTGTTTCAGGTGAAACTGAAAAGGATGCTGGCTGTTACTGATGCAAATATACTAAGGCTCTTCCCAACAAAAATAGGCTGCACTGACTTCCAAGATATGTGAGTATACCAGTCATCCACAGTTACAGAAGACACCAAGTTAACAGAGATAATATCTAAACATGGCTTCTCAGTGCAAACACTGTGACTACTACACATTTTTCCCACCTGTTACTGCTATGAAAATGAACCTACAGCACATCATGTACCATATTGTCAAATGCTGCCCTAGAGATTTTGAATTTATTAGTTATAGATTACAACCACAAGATAAACCATGTCACACCTCTCCAGAAAAGCAGTACAGCATGATGAAAATAACTATCAGCAAATGGCTGTACTTGCACAGACAATGTATAAAGAAAGCACCTGAACACTTAAGTAAATGTTAATCTTCTCCATGGTTCAAAATCATTTTACTTCTCAGTCACTGGCTAAAGTTACCTTCAGTTTAAAAAAAATTACTTTCTTTTTTGTACAGCATGGCTCATAAATACTGTGATACAAACCTCTGAAATCAGATTTTATTTCAGTATTTCTATATTTCAATATCAATTTCTATCACAGCTACAAAGGACTGGATTCTGTGCACCATGAGTTAGACCCTGACACGCAGAGAGCTGTATTCCAGGCCAGAATGGATTTTCTCAATGGGCAAGCAGCAAAAGAAGGTAACATATTACTGCATGCTACTCTCTTGTACAACACTACAAGCACTTAAATACTAAAACTTTTCACTACTTTTGAGTAACACATGAGTATTAATAGTACTCATAGTTCCAGGATTACAACAAAATTCACAAAAGCAAGCAGCCCCCCACCTTCTCCCAGGAGCCTTCCATGGTACAGCACAGCCAAGCTAAACTGCAGAGGGGTGGGGTGATTCTAGTAGCTGAAATTGGGAAGGAACTTCAGATCCTGATTGGCTCTCCTGAGCATCCTTTTCTACTTTCTACAGCCACTCTGATCTTTTTCAAGGTTCAGCTGTGCCTACAACTCCATTTCTACCTCACCTTCTTACAGAGAGGCATTTTTTGAGAAGTACACCCTTATCTGGCTGTCCTGCAGAGATGAGTGTCTGACACAGCAGACAAAACTTCCCCTCTCCTGCCAAGAGGCTCTATTAACTTCTGACCATGCAATACACCATCTCTTGCAGGAGTAGCTTGCACCTTCACCACTTCTAACAGCCGAGATTGGTTAGAGGACAACTTTGGATTCTCTAGGATCTACGCTGACTACAGTGATTTCTTCCATCTCAACCCCAGCTTCAATGGAGTAGGTACCACACCAAGCAGAGCTCCCACTGGGTTCCCATAAGGCTGCTCCATTGTGCCACTCTGTAATGGCAGCAGGGCCTGGGTTACTTGTAAGCTTCTCAGTGGCCGCTCATGCACAGAAAGACAAAAGCTCGGGAGGGGACATTTGACTGCTGTGCCCTTGGGATGACATTCTTTTCTGTTCCTTCTTAGTTTGAGGTGACAGATTTGCTAACTTCAGTGCAGCTAGGAAAGCTACTCATCACCTCCCACATCCTAACCAATCACACGAGGGCCAGCGCAGAGACAGATGTTACTGAGATTATCAAAACCCTCCAAACCCGCAACATCTCTGAACTCTACACCTTTCTTCATGAAGTTAATTCTCTTGTAGCACAGGTGAGTGAGTTCCAATATGGGCATCATCTTGCTGGGTCTCATTCTCATGCAATGCCCATCCCTGTATCATGAAATCTGCTGTCCATTCCATCAAGAACAGAGCCATGCCAGTCTGAGATCCAAGACAAGCATCACCATTACCCTCTCACAGTGCATCACTTCCCATTTATTCTTCTCCCCAGATGCACATAGAGAGTGTAACAAGCACTGGAGTTCGTGACATAATGCTCAAAGGCATTTTCCAGATCCTGAAGCCACATTTTGCCTCAATGACAAGAACAGACTTGGAATCGCTGTTCAATGGGACACTGACCTTGTATCTAGGCTCCATCACTCACGATGAGTTAATGACACTGCCTGCTATCAGTGACTGCCCACTCTTACAAGAGATGTAAGTCCAGCTTGGTTCCTCTCATCTGTGTGCACTGAAAAGGAGAATGTCATTGTGGCTACAGGGAGGGGTGTGATTGACAAGCAAGAGAAATGTGAATTCATCTGTCCTGTCAGAGCAGACATTTCTGGCTGGATGTGCTACAATGTTATTAGCTTGGACCTATGAAAGCCACAGCAAGTAATGGATGCTGACGTGCCTTCTCTCTCCTTGTCTTGCAGAGTGAGAGGTTTGGACTATGCATTTAATGACATGTCAACAGAGTCAAAGACTGACATAACCCAATGGATCATCCAAATTCTTCCTCGCTTAGGTGAACCTTCTCTTCCCACTGAATTGGTTCAGGCCCCTGGTGTCCCTCAAACCACACTGAACCATGGATTGTTCCTGTGCTTAGGAGTTTTCAGTACCTGGGAGCCAGGGCTTTAGAGACTGTAAAGTCTACCAAAACTGCACTCCAATTATGCAACAATGAGCCAGTTCCATGTTACTGCATCTGCCCCAGTATGAAATGCAGAACAGCCTCTGTCCCTGTAAAGGAGCAACACCAGATTTTCTTGTTGACTGAAGACAGGGGTAGTTTAAACCAACCAAAAAACACCAAAAAAAAAAAGCACCACCAAGTAACCCCACTACCATTAATTGTGCCCTCATTACAAGCACAAACTTCTCTTAGGAATTACTGAACCACTGAACTATGTGTCCTTTTCAGCATTCTCATTTTACAATGTTTGTAAAGAATACAAGCTGAAAAGTAACCAAGGAGCAGTGTCCCATTTCCATGAAATTACTAGACACCACTTTGTGACAACCTTCCAGGATCTGCATTGACAGAAGCCAGGCAGGTTAAAACCAGGTTGATTCACTGCTTAGATACATGATAACTGGAAATATTTCCTCTACCATTTCCATAAACAGGCTAAAGTGATTTTAGGTTTTGTGAGTCTTAAACTGAAACTTAAATTATTTGTTACTGCTGCATTTTAGATTGCCAGATGGATGAAAACTGGATGACTCTGAACTTCCAGAGATTCAGATCCATAGCTAACATCACAGACTTTGTTGCTGCCTATGAAAACTTTACTGGGGTAAGACTAATGATTTAGACTTTGTAACATTTTACTACTATAAAGCAAAATTATTTCTATTTCCTTTTGAGGCAGGCACACAATTTGTAGTGAGATTTATACTCTAAGAGACACAGTATTACAAAATATTCTGAACAACAACCACAAAATGAAAACATGTTGCCCTTTCTTCCTTAATTAGATGCCAACAGCATCAATTACAGAAAATACAAATGTATATTTATAATTAAGCCTTTCTGTTCCAGATGGCATTCCTGGAGGAGCTGACTGCTGTCCAGCTTGCCCAGTTAACACTGTCCCAAGATGTGGTCAGCTCTGTTGTGAATATTGAACGAATCTTTGACAGACTACGCAAGCTGCCGGGTATCCAGGGGTTGGCCGCTTACTGGGATGAGTTTAACTCTGCTTTAGAGCAGGTAACTGCAGACAGCTTGTTAATGGGGCTCAGGGGGAAAGGGGTGTTAGGGCAGAAGTCTTCCCATGGTAAATAGGCAGGAACCTAGAGTAAAAAGGAAGGTGATATGACAGGTTTTCCAGGGAACCTTGTAACAGGCTTGAGACCAGATAGAGATTGTGCCATGGCAGGTTGCATTCCTCACACACTCAGTCTGTGCTTGGGTCTGACACAACTGCCAACAGCCCTTCCCACCTCAGGCTGCCTGAAAGACACAGGTCAGATCTCCAGGCTGTGTCAAACAATAAGACTCTGAAGAGGTCCCTAAGTGCCATTGATTTACATCATATTAATTCACATGAATTTACTATTTGTCCTTGGTCCAGGCTGTAGCAATTCCTCTCCCACATACACAGTTCTGACTGTGCACCCAGGGCTCCTCTAATACAATACTTAGCTAAGAGTCCTCTTGGCTCCTTGTAAATACAATACCTTTCATCAGGCCAACAGAAGATATGCAAAGTCTCAGTCTGCAAGACTCAGACCCCGCAGGTCTCTCTCTCAGGTAAGATTTGGTCACAGAGAGAACACTTCCTACTGGGGTACGGCATCACAACTAATTTGGCTTTTGCCAGGACTATGAAAGTTAACTTTGTACCAGTGCAGCTGTCTTTATGTCTTTGCATACATCCAGAAGATGACCTGACCATTTCCTGAGACTCAGGAGGAACTGAAGTATAAAATAGCTATATAGCAAGTATTTTGTGCTATGAAACACAGGACTTGTTTGTAGAGTCTGAGGCATCAGGGAATATATTTAGCATCATAAGACAAAAGTAACTCAGAAAACCTCTTCTATCTGTGTAAGCAACAGGAGCTACACCAGCTTGGCTGCCTCAAACAACTCCTAAACACACAGAAGTGACATCCCTGAAAACAGAAGGTCTACAGGAGAACACAAAAGTTTGTTTCTCCTACTGTGCTGAATTATTTTCAAAACCTTTCTTTGCTGTGGAAGATCAAGGTGGGGTTATGTATTTAAAAAAAAATCTCTATCCTACCATGCTGATTTTGGTGGAAATTGTGTCTGTGTGTAACTTGTAAATTGGCCAGGTCTTGGCTGCACTGTTACAATGCTGTAAAATCCTTATGGATTAGAGACTGCATCACCCAGAAATAGTCTTCTCTCAATTTTCAAAAACTCTCCCAGAACATTAAAGTTGCATGTTGTGTTCCTGCAGCAGCCTTTTGCCAACACCTTTAACATCTCCATGGCAGTGAAGCACACCATGTTAGCAAGAACCATGGAGCAGCTCCATTCGGCACTCCCCACCTTCACAAGTGACGACTACCACCTGTGGTTTCAGAAGAGACTCACGGCTGTTCTGCCAGGCATTCGTGCCACCATCCTTCAGAACATCCCCAAGACCATATCCTGCAATTCCTACAAGTCTCTGTGAGTCACAGTCACCCCATCTGGGGCTGTTCCATGTTGCTTGAGATTTAAAACATTTAGTAAAAGAATAATCCAGTGCAGTGGATGAACTGGAAAAGGAGAAAACATGGTACCATGGTTACAGAAGAAGGCCAGGAGACAGTTGATCCTACTCCTCTCACTCATTTGTCTTTCGTGTCTTGGCAAGTTGCCTTATTTAGCTTTTATTTACTTTATGTATTAGCCCCTGTGCTGCTAATTCAAACATTAGTTTTGCCCCAACTCTTTCTTGGGATCAAACATTTAGAAGACCTCAATTTGGACTCACTTTGCCCCTAACAAAAGCAATGACAATTGCCCCGGGACAAAAATAAAGGCAAGGCTTTCAATATTTTTCTTTGATTCTTCCAATATATTTATTTTTAGAGCAGGCAGAGAAAACAATCCCAGAATATTTCATGAGAGCTGTCCAACAATGGGTTGGCACTTGTTCTTCATTTATTCCAGGTTTCTTTCTCCTACAGGATTGCTGGGTTGAATACAGTCTTCTCTGAAATCCCTGCGGCTGGCAAAACGGATGTATATAACTACATTGTGGCTTTCCTCACCCAGCAGTCTGAGCTCACTGGTAATCCCTTATTAGTACAGCTAATTCTCTGTGAGCCCTATCACTCCCTGCAGGTTGTGGGGAAGAGCTGATCAGTCTCTCACTCTGCTCAATACCTCCCCAGCTGCTCAATTAAAGTCATCAAACTCAGGGACTTCAAATCTCTTCTTTGACTTCAAGTTGCTTTAACAATCCTGGGTCCTGGTGTGTACTTGGAACTGCTCTCCCATGTTATCTGTTTTTCTGTTGCCATCATCATAGGTCCAGCCTGCTCTGCCCAAGCCACAACTAGAGACTGGTTATTACAGTTCTTTGGGAAATTCTGCACAGAAGCACCTTACACTCAGTTGGTTTCACTCTACCACCAACCCTTTGATGCGGTAAGTCTGTACATATCCAAGCTGCCTCTGCACTCAAAAGAGGATGTGCCAGAATCATGGAAATTAAACTGCCCAGGTATGGGGTAACAGAATTCAACTCCTCTACCTTTCTCCAGTATGCAATTTTAGACCTCCTCACTCCGACTCAGATTGGTGACATGATGGTGTACTCGGACACACTGACCCGTATGGATGTAGCAGTCCAGCTTGTCCAGTTCTTCCAGCAAAGTGAAGCTGAGGAAGTTCAGATGATTCTGACACAGTTCACTAAGGCTGCAAGCATGGTAGGCACTACCCACGGTCTCTGCATCTCCCCTGCAGACACTTGTCATCTTACAGCAATAGTCTTCAAAACTGTGTACATATCAGGTCCTTTCAGGGCTTCATCCTTCAGAGTATTTTTAACTTCTATTTTAAATTCATCAAAATTCTGGTCTAGAAAACCACTTCAAGAGCTCCCTCCCCAGCTGCAGCTCTGCAGTTCTGATTGCCCTAGCATCAATGCACTCACCACATAACTTCTTTCAGCGTAAGAGCAGAGTCCTGCCAAACGATGACATTGCTCGGCTGCTCCTACTGCAATACCTGACCAGCATGTCTGAGCCAATGAAGACATACACTGCCACTGACTGGAATGTCACCTTCCAAAATGAGCTGTACTTCCTGAGTCCTGTCATCAACAAAACCACCCTGGTCCTCATTGCACCACGGGATTATGACTCCTTAGTTGCTATGTAAGTCTTTGGGGCATCGTTGGGATTTCTCTTCAGGCAGTAAACCGGGAAACACTGTTCCTCATGGAGCCAAGTCGAAATGTAAGATGTGCTGTTGGCCTGATGAGCATTTCTTCATAGCTCTTACCCACAACTTTTATCTCAGAATCTGAGGTGAAGTTAGAGATGGGACATAGCAAATCTAGGACTTGGTCCACAGATACTATTTGTACAATAGGGGTGGATTATTAAGTCCTTCAGCAGAAATTTTGAGACAAAGGAACAGGAGACAATAATTTGGAGAAGAGACTGTTCTTGTCCAAGGCTCCAATTAGAGGAAGATTCAAAGAGTCCATCGTCCCATGTATTCTACCTGGGTCCATTTTCTTTGTTCACTCAGTGTTTCTGCACTTGATAACACTTACGGATACATGACTGAGTCCTCTCGAAGAGATGTAGCACTCTGGATTGCACAGAACCTCCCAATCTTGACAGGTAACTTTGGGAAGCCACACTGGGTTCCACACTGCCTCTGCTAACAGATTCTTCCAGGAAAGCAGGGGGTTAGCTGATAGACTTCTTGCAGAACACATTAAGCCTCAGCAATACAGACTTGTACACAAAGGCAAGTACTAGTGCTCTACAGGGCTGTCCAAGTGGAAAAACGCTCTTTCCAGTGCTAGCTGACACCAGAATGCCTTGCTGATCTCTGTGACTGTCCCAGGATATGATGTGTATTCCTGGAAACTGCGGAAAAAGAAAAAAAAAAAAAAAGATTAAGAGATATCTCTGGTATCTTGACCTGATTTGGGGATCTTAACTTTTCTCCCTTCTCTCTCTCTCCCGCTATTTATTTCACACTGATTTTAATTTCTCAAGGGTTTCCATGTGATCCATGGCTCAGATTCTTCTGGAGCTAGAACTGACAATGTATCAGTAAACAGACAGCTATTCTTTCAGCCAGTGGGATCTGTGTTTTCCACTTTTCTACAAGAACTATATTGTTTAAGAAGGACATACTGTCGTGAGTAAACCCCTGTGAATCACTGTGCCTTTTTCCCCACTTAGATGGTCCAATTGAGTTCACTGCTGCATGGATACAAATCACCTGGAAATCCTTCTTCCATGACATAGCCCTCCGGGAAGTCATAGCAACCAACAACAACTTTGACCCTGTATGTATGATCTCTACACTAAGTGCATATGGGGAACTGGGGCTTTCAGAAATGTTTATCAAACAGAGAGCCTTAAAGGTCAGAAGTCAAAACAAAACTGTATGTCAGCACTCTGTAAGCACACTCCCTCTGCTCAAATAGCTTTGCCTGGGATTTGAGAAATAACTTGAGGACATCAGAAAACCTCACAAACCATCACACACAATTTGCAAAAAGAAAAGTAGCTAGTTCTAGTGAAGAGGAATTATGACTGTATATAATCTGACATTAATATTTCCTAGGCTAAAATTCTGGACATGCTGAGCATCGAGCAACTGGTGGAATACAGTCTGATTTCTGATGCACTGGTCAATGTGACCACAATGCAGAACATCCTGAATGCCCTGAGGGGTGAACATCCCCTAATCTCAGAGTCTACAATGAGTGAATTCCTGATAAAGTTTAATCTGGCTCTGATGGAGGTATGGCAACTTTCATTATAAAGACTCTACTCCTTTAAAAAGGCAGGGATTCTCAGGCACTTCATGTGTGAGAAAGTCCTGCCCATGGAGCCAGGTAAAACAAGGATGCTGATGAAAGGGGGGAGTCATCGCTCTCACCTTGCTGCCACCAAACAGCTCCCAAGTAACAGACATTTCCCCTCCCCACAGGAAGGCATTGAGGGCATCAGAAATGATGAAGTAAGGGCAGAAATGCTGACAACGTTCTTCACTGACCTTTCCAAGTACTTTTATAAATTTGCTGATCTCGACTATGGAACCTGGTTCCTGGAGAACCTAAGATTCCTCTTGCCCAGCATAAACACAGATTTGCTAGAGTTAATCCCAGGAGACCTCAGCTTCCCAGCCTACACAGTCACGTGAGTACCATGTGCTGAGGAGTGTTGCCTGCCAGACTCATACTTCAGGAAAGCTCTGGCAGGGGAAGCACCACATGTTTTAGCAACTCCTTTCCCAGCATAAGTAAATGCTAGCAGTTCATGGAGTTTAGAAAAAAAGGGGGAGGAAAAAACCAAAACAGAGTTTCTCAACTTGATTTTTGCAGTAATGGAGATTCAGGCAGCACTTTCCACTGTACTGCACTGTGCTGTACTTCACACATCCTCCCTGCCTTTTGTTCCCTGCTCCAGGACAGCATACACTGAAGGAGCCAGGTGTATGCCAACTCTCCCATGACTTAGCCTGTACCTTTTGCACTTCTTGTTAGCATTATTGCTGTATCTCTAATTCATTAGTTGAGGCAAGAATTACATGATGCATCATCATAAATATCGTTATTACTTTATTTATTACAAGTCTCTACAATCTCAGGCTGATGAAATCTTATTTCTTGACCCTTGCAGACTGCAAGGCCTAGATAATGTCTTTCTAGAGCTTCCACAAAACACATCCCGTGCTATCTACCTCTTTATCAAAAGGATCCTGGAATCTCAACTCACTTTTTCAGGTATGGGTTTGCTTTCAGGGATAACCCATGGCACATTTCAATTATAGCAGTTTGTCACAGTTTGTCACTGTGCTAAATTTTCTGCCAACTGCCTGTCCCTCCTTGGTTCAGAGAGCAATTCACTCACAGGACCAAGTACAGCTTGGGGAAGTTGCCCAGAAGCCTTTCAGTCACTGGGCTTCCCAGGACAGAGTACTGCCTTTCCTCTGGAACATCAAATATTGATGGCAACTTATAACCAAGAAACCAAAACACTTGAGCTTCTGTTCTCTTCTGAGATGCCTCAGCACCATCCCAGCAGCACCCTATCAGGAACCCCCTGGTAGCTGCCAAAACCTCACAGCAAACTCACAGCTCACTGTGCTCAAACCAGTCCCACAGCCACCAGGGATCCCCAGCCCTGCCTGTCACCCACAGCTCTCCAAAGCCCTCTGAATGCCAATCCCCATGATCTGCAGCCAGTTGGCACTGAGAGAGCGTAGGTTGCAGACCTCATATTTAGCTACATTGTGAAGCACTGATGAAAAATATCAACAACCAGAGTGTACTGACAGACTTCTTGTACTTCCTCAGAAAAGGTATTTCCTGGCACGTACGACAGCAGCCAAAGTTTCCTGGAACTTATCTTCTACAGATTTTTACATTTTGCTCCTTACAGTGACCTCACTCACTTCTACAAGGACTTCAATGGGGTAAGGACAAGCATCTCTTTAACAGAACAACATTTATAAACACTTTGTGGAAAATTTGGATCTGATTTTCAGTCCTGATATTACTCCAGTGAGTCCAAAACATGGTCTGATTATTTTATTACAACCTTCAGGCATAACCCTACAGTTTAGAATCCTCTTATCCTTGTTTCTGCCAACATTGATACTCCAAGGCTAGAAACAGAGACAAACCCATGACTATTTAGGAATCTCACAAAAGTCTTTCTTACATGGTTTCCACACTCAGACAGCTCTGTAAAAGGTATCAAGTGTTGAGTGTTTTTCACAAGCTGAGCTTCCAGGAGATGTTATCCTCTTTCATAACTATCCCCAAAGGAAGATCTTTGCCAAAGAAAGCAGGAGAATTTCCTATAGGCTTTTAGTATTAAATGCAGTTCATGATTCTTCCATGGATTTTTCATAAGTGTTACAATCAAGTAGGAGCACTTCTTAGCCCAATGCTTTCCACTCCTCTGCACACCCCATTCCCATTCGGGTTTTTAATACTGCAGTAAATTATGTTATTAGCAATGGGAATATAAAGGCTATTACATTAGTTAGCTAGAACAGCTAATGATTAGCATTAGCTTCAGTCTTTTGTGTTGGGGCAAAACACGCTTTAAATCCCCCTTGGCTAGAGAAGGTTCTCACTTGGTGCTGTGTGGCACGGTGGGGATATTCAGGTAGCTTTAGGGCTCTGATGAGCCATTATCAATCAGAAACATAAACAATGAACAATGTACATGACTGAGAACTATAATTAGTGGACAACCAAATGACTTTGTAAGTCTGTATGCCTTCTGCTTCCTCATTAGTATGAAGTTCTTGACCTTCTGTCTGCTGGACAAATAGGAGAGATGACAGTTCTCACAAATGCTTTTAAGAGGGAACGCCTTACTGTCCAGATTTTGCTAGAGATGGAGAAACGTTCCTTTGAGGACCTCACTGAATTCATAAAGGCACTGAACACTGCAGCAGAAAAGGTATGCTAAAAGCTCCCACCCCAGAGAACAGCCTCCTGTTACAAGTCTTAGAAATACTACAAATGCCACAATGGAGAGAATCTCTCCTTAAAAGTACTGTAAACCCTGGGCTCTAGACTAGGTTAGGGCTCACATGTCCAGGCTTCACAGAAGAGTATCCAAAGTTAATTGCTCTTAAATACCTTATGGGCTACACTGCATATTCCTTACTTATTTTGAAAGGTTATTTATTTTCTCTCGTGTTTATTTAATACCTTGGTTTCCCTTCAACTCAGAACTCATCCCTTACAGAAAAGGGTAACAATCTTCATTTTGGCTTTGGTCAAATGGCTTCTCTACTGGAAAATGTGAAGTACAGTTATTTTAGTAATTCACTACAATAATATTCTCATTCAGTTCCAAATACATTACTCCATTGTTGCACTGTATTGCACTACTGTGCATTCATGATAAACCGCTGGTGGCTTTCTTGAAAACACCACGCCACATGATGGGAAGGAGACCTCTCTTGCTGCTAGGTAGTTTAATCTACCTGTGGAAAGCAGTGATTGATAAAATCAATTTGTGTGTGCTGGTTGTGTTTCCAGAGGGATCTCACTATCCTTCCTGACCCTCGGATTCGTGAGCTGCTCTTCGATTTGCTCTTTAAATCTTTACCGCTCAGCACCTTTACAGCCAAGGAATACGCCTTCTGGTTTGGTTCGGAGCTGCAGCTATTCCTGCCAGCTATGAATGCCAACTATCTGCAGCTATTGCCTCTGGATATTGACTGCCAGTCTCATCAAATCCTGTAAGTCATGACCAGACAGCTTCCCTAAGGGTAGCCAGGCTCTCGATATCTTGTCAAACCAACAGGGTTGCTCTCCCCAGTATCTGGCATCTTACTGTTCTCAGCGTACTGACCTTCACAAGAGTTTTGCATCAGCCAAAACCATTCACAAGAATAGCATTGAAATGTCTGAGTATATCTTAATTTATTTTTTCAAGATGCTACCAAGGAGGAAAAGGAACCATTTGATCTAGCCCAAACATTTCAGTTTTACTGACACTAGTACTTACAGCTTGTTTCCTATGGACCTGAAGTCTCCCTCCAAAGGAAAAGTGCACTCTGAAAACGTTTGTCCCATAACCTCCTTCTGCTCTTGTGTCAATACAGTGTGCAAGCAATGGACAGAGTGTATGAGCATTACACAGATGAGCAGAGACTCTCTATCCATCACAGAATATACAACTTTCTGCAGATGTACCACACCACTCAAGGTAAACACACATTACTCAAGAGCTTTTCGTTTTCCCCCTTTGCAGAATTTAATCTGTGGGCTTGGCAAATACTTTCTGGGCTACAATCTTCTAACTCAAAAGCTATACACAAGCAGAGTGGTTTAGCTGCAAAAAGGGAATTGTATAAACCCTCTGTGAAGTCCACTGGGATCTTTTTATTGCCGTTAATTTTACATATTAAGTCCCTAAATGCCACAGCGATAGACAGCAGTATGGGAGCTGTTTGCAAATATCTGAAGTATGGAAGACAAAGGGAGATGACCAACCTCTTTTCAGTGGTCTGTGGGGCCAGGACAAGGGGCAAAGTTCACAAATTGGACCACAATTTGGACCTGTGCGACCTCCTGTAGGAAACCTGCCCTGGAAGAGGGGTTGGACTCTATGATCTCTAGAGGTCCCTTCCAACCCCTACAGCTCTGTGATTCTGTGAGTCCTAACACAAATTAGACAGGCAACAGACAATAAAGTGCTGATGTACTGTGCTTGCTCCCCTCACTCTAACATGCCCCTGTGACAGCTGAGGTGGATCTTATGCTCCTCCCATCACTAGACAGTTCTATTTCCAGGCTAACCAACAGCTCAAGAAACTGTTGACCAGCTTACTGAGTGTGGGCTTTTCTGTGTTTCAGGTGTCACCTGCTCCCCAGGTGCAAACAGCAGCACATGGATAGCTGTCAATTATGGCAATTTCAGTGCCTATGGCACTCTGCAGGAGTTCTCTTCGCTCAATCCACATTTCAGTCAGGTAGGTCACATACTGAACCTTGCTGTATCTCAGCAGTTTTTTCTCCTCTCTACATAAACACAGCTGATCAGTAACTGATTGCTGTGCTATTGGCCATAATCCCTGTTACAAATATACAGGTGTTTCTGCATTCCTTTTCAGTTATCAGCTCTGGAAAAGCTGTCCCCAGCTCAGCTGGCACAACTAACTCTGGAAACAGGGGCTCTAGCTGATGAAACAAGTGTGATCACCATCATGGACCACCTACAAACACCATCAGATCTTGCTAAGTTCTTTGCCACACTGAATGGCATGGCATCGGTAAATTCCCCATTGTGCTCCAAAGCTCCTCCACCAATCACTGCAGCTACCTGCATCAACACTTGCTGATGTCTGATAGTCATCCCCAGCCCTGACAGCAAAAAAGGGTTCATACTACAGCCTCACTGAAGCATCAGAGGGAAACTCGCCTGAGATGAGGCTACAGGTCAAATCCTTGGATAGATAGTCATTAAAGACCTGGGGTTGTAGCAATCTTCTGGTTTTATGTCCAGGCACTAACCTCTCCTTCCTCACAGGTCTATGCTGAGCCATAGCAGGATGTGATGGGATGAGATCTGGGTATAGCTTAGGGAAAAGAGACCCATTTAAGAACAAGCACTATGCACTCTTTCCAAGAGCGCCCTGCTCGTGTCCTTCACTTGTCACTTCCAACCCAGTCACCTTTACAGTGGCTCTCCATGAGTGAAGGGATATTAAATAATCCTGAACAATAACTTAAATTGGGGAAGTCTCAACATTATAAATTACATGTCAACTATACTAAAAAAGTGTGTGATTGCAGATGGAGCTTCAGAACAGCGACCTTGCTCACCTTCTACTGAGCAGTGCCTTGCATAAAATAGCTCCTTCCCTTCCCAAAATGAAACCTTCTGGCTTCGCTGACTGGTTCCAAGATACTCTACAAAATGTTTTGCATGCAGTGAATGAGGTCAGCATTGCAGAGATACCTGTGAATATTTCATGTGACTCCTATCAGCAAATGTGAGTCATCCATCCCATATACATTCATCTTAACTAAACACTTTTATTTACTTATGTTATATGTGGCTTTCTGGCTATATATTCACATACTGCTAAAGCAGAGTGTAATGCTCCTGCTGAAAAGCAGAAGTAACAGCAGTAAAACACTCAGTGTTTTCAGGCTTCCATGCAAAATACACTATAATTCAACAAGTTTTTAATTAGAGCAGCCTTAGCAATTTGGTGACCTTTACCTTAAGCAACTGCATCAAGTAGAAAGTATAGTTTTTAACAATAGAAACAGCCTTATTACACAGTATCATGTTCAGTCTGATCTGAAGATACTTCACAGTTACATCTTTAGAACCTTGTTGATAAGATTTGCAATAACTAATAATGATGAAAGCTGTTGTAATGTTTCTAATAGAAAAGTTTTTGTTACTGGAAAACCCTGATTTGACTGAATTAAAACACTTCTCATGACCAATATTCCCTGATGCAGGTTGAAGGGTTTCAACAAAATCTATGCTGGCATGCCCATAGACAACGCTCTCCACATTTTCGGATTCTGCAAAAGCTTCTTGACAAGAAAAGTGAAATCAGGTAACAGCATAAAAATTTGTAATTTGGGAATGTCCTCCCAAGGTTTTCCAGCACACTCTGGGCTTAAGAAGCACCAGGAATTATTGCAGTAATTGCTGAGATGGTGTTAATGACAAGCAAGGGAAAGGAAGCATATACTTACATTGGCACTCCAACACTGTGGCCTTTTCATCTTATTGATATTCTCAACTCTTCCTGTATTTTGGATGGTTCACTAGTAAGCTTAGCCATTGCCAGCCACAATATTAGGTTGCCAAATGCTGTTAAAGACAAACATGCCCAAATTTAGACAGCAGCACAAGAATGTTATTACTTAATAATGAAGGTTCTGGTGTGTCTCATACCAATGAGAAATCAAAATACTCTGCTATCTGCAAAGGTTTAATAGGAATTTACAAGAGTGAGTAAGGTTTCCAGGCAGAACATCAGGGAGGAACGTGCAGTCCTCAGCATTCCCAGTGTCATTATTTTTTCAGGTGTTGCATGTGGCAGTGCAACCCAAAGTACTCAGAACTGGCTGGAAGTAAATCTTGGAAATTTTAGCAAATATGCTGAGTATCAGGACTTAGTCACTTGGAACAAGCACTTTGTGGGAGTAAGTATTTTAATTTTTTTTTATCCTTCACTAGCCTTCACTGTGAGAACATGGAGTGTTCCACCATGAAACACACTACTTTGCTGGCATTTGCAATGCCTTTGTGGTCCACACAGCACGGGAAGTGATGGGTCATGTTCCTTAAAAAATACTCTGGCATTAGTATCTAATTCTCACAAATATATTTACTGCTTTTCACTGGCCAGTGCCTTTGCAGAGCTATAGTGATATTCAGAAATGTTACACATCCTGATGGAAAAAAAAAAACTTACAAGTCCTGTGAATATTCCAGACTTGCAGATTTGCCCTGAGTTGCTGTCATATGGTTAAAAAGGTTGCCATCTGCTTTCTGTCCCTTTCCACAGATGGATATCTTGGACAAGTTATCCCCACCACAACTAGCATCCCTGACACTTTCATCTGATGCCATTAATGAGGAAGAGGAGATGTGTCAGATCCTTTCAAAACTACACCACAAACCATCAGAAGAAATCTATCAGTTTTTAGACCAGTTCAACAGAGAGGCAGCCCAGGTAGGGGTACTGGCACTGCAAATCCAGCATAAATCTATGCAATGTGGACTTCAGCTACCCAGAATCTTAAAGACACATTCAAAGATGGTTTCTGAGATTTCACTTCAAAGTATGAACAACTGTGACAAAGCATCTCATGTCCATCCTCTTATCATGGCTGTCTGCCCCAAAGTGTTCAAACACCAGTGCCCAAGACTTAGTGGCTGGCTGATACTCAAGTACATGCCCATGGCAACACCAAGATTGTACCAAGCAGAACTTCTGAACCTCATGATCTGTGGTCAGTGGCCCTGTGGAGGAAGCTGATCCTTACAGGCACTTCCCACTCAAGCCACTTATCTGCCTGTGCTTGAGCAGTCACAAGAGGCCAGGATGCAAATGGCATGCAGTGCCTTCAGCGAGTCCTGGAGTGGCAGAGTGTCCCTGTGCCATCCAGGGACACTGTGGAGACTAACAGCTATGCCTTGGTCTTGGCTACTTAGATTGCAGGTTCACAGGACATCCCTAAGATACATCTTCAAGTCTCTGGGACTTGCTCAGAGTCATTTCCTACAAAGATACTCCCTGTACCTTTGCAGTGAGTCCCTTTTTGATCCCGTCTTCTCACTGATGCTCACTGTCCTTCTCTTTCAGCTGGGAATAACCACTATTAGGAATAATAATGTGAGGAAAAAGATGCTCACCCAGTTTGTAGGAGACATTCAGGCAGAATTTCCAGCTTTCAGCCCAGCTGAATGGACTCATTTGCTTGCAAGACTTGCTTTGCTACTGCCAAGTGCTGGAAAGGAGGACACCAAACTCTTCCTGTCCCACATCTCTGGTTGTGACAGTTTCAGAGCTCTGTAAGTACACAAGGGAAGTGTCCTCCTTACTGTGTGCAAAATAAAAATGGGGGTTGTCAGGAAAAAGCAATGAATTGCCAGGACAGCACTATGCTAAAGAACTTCTGTGTAATAGAGTATCATTTACAGAAATGATCTATCAGGTAAACAAACCAGCCAGGGCCAAAACTTTAATCTTCTGAATAAAACTGCAAAAGCAAATAAACCCATTTTCTACAAAGTAGTTTATAATTTATAGTAAACAGATTTCACTTGTTTGTGAAATAATGCAAATAGAAGCAGTAAGATGAAAAAATATCTGGAAGAGATGAGAGGAAATATCCTGGCTAATGAAATAGATTGAGAAATAAACGCCAAAGGGCAACAATGGAAGGAATTGCACAGTCTCATCTGGGCTACGCAAATCAGGGAAGACCATGCTACCAACAACAGTCCTGCTCTCACCCAGGAAAACAAACAGCAGGGCTGGGCCCAGATCAGGCTTTTCCAACCTGGTCTTGAACTTCCCTTTCCTGGCACAACTTCATTCTCACGGGATGGCATGACACAACTTTGCTTTTCACATCTGTAGAGGACCTGTGCACCTATAGCAGATGGTATAGATCTACCAGTTTATATCGAGTATTATGAAAACATTCTGAAATTAATTCGGCAACACGGGGAATGAGGCCAATTTCCCACATTCAGGGGGTTAAGGGATTCATGAAGCATACGGCGATCACCAGGGGAGGCTGTACTATTACAGTCTCTAAGGCCTCTTGCCTACAGCCTAGACAGACGTCTGCAGAGAGCTAATCCTGCCCTGGGGCACAGATCTCTCCAACACCCTCAGCAGTCCAGTCTTTCACATACAAATCACAGCCAGTAAGAAATGAAGCAACGTGACATTTCAACATCTAAGCTTTCCCTAAGCTTTTCCTCTTCTTTGTGAAACTGTTCATGCTGGAGTAACATCTCTCCCACCTATAGTATCACAGTACCAGCTGGCAAGCAGGAATTCAACCTTTCCCATGTGGTTTGTCTCCACAGCGTATCCTCCTTAAGTCAGGTGTACCAGTCCTTGTTGCCCATGAATCAGCAAGACATCTGTAGTGCTTTGCTGACCTTCCTTGAAAGCCAACAAACCTCAACAGGTAACACAAGCCAAAGACAAAATAAGATTTCAGCTTTCCTGTGCATTCTAGCAAACCATGAGGATAGGTGAGTGGTACACTGTTGTTCTCCTGTGCTGCAGGTTCTGCGTGCGCTTCAGGACATAAACCAGGTCTGGACTGGCTGCAAAACAACCTGGGGGCATTTGCAGCCAATGCTCGTTATGAAGATTTCACCAGATTAATGACAGATTTCAGTGGGGTGAGTTGCCTTTCTGACCCAGACCTGCCTTTGCTCAGATCTGACATCCTGCTGTGCTATAGCTCCTTGCATGCACAAAGCTGAGCGCTCCCGTGTGATCTGATTCAGCAAGACATCTCTCCAGCCATAGCAGAACTCTTCTTTCCAACAGGGGGAATCCAGGCAACTCCATGGCTTAAGTGTCCACCTGATAACAGCAGCATTTTACTTCTCTCTGATGATGTTCCATTGCTTTACAGTTCAGCATAAGAGACAATCTCACTGCTACCCAGCTTGCCCATGTGTTTTTTGAGCCTGGAGTCCTGGATGATACCAATGGGGTTGAAACCCTCATGGTTTCCCTGCAGAACAGGCCAGCACTGGACATCTCTGCCTTTGTTACTGAGTTTGTGGCCACTGCTTCTCAGGTGAGATACCAAACCTTGCTCTGGCTTTGCAAGGAAACACAACCTGGTCATGGTCTTATTGTTTTAGTACACTGTGCACTGTGAGAACAGGGTCTGCAGAAACCACTGGGCTTCAGCCCACAGGGAACTTGAAAATCTCTTTCCAGAGCTGGTTCCCCACATGCTTTATTACACCCAGACAGACACACTTGCAAGAGCTGGGAAACAGTTTCTGCTCAGACCTGACCTGTGTTCTTACTTGCTTTGTTTTGCAGCAAGGGTTACCATCTCTGGCAAACCTGCAAGTCCGGGATGCCATGTTCAGCGTGATCTTTGGCAAACTGCAAGGCCAGCTCACTACTTTTAGTGTCTCCCAATATAAGGACTGGTTCCAGAACAAGCTCAGCTTGTGGCTGGGCAGCATAAATGCCTCTGCCCTTGCAGCTATCCCAAGGAACATACCTTGTAGAATATACCAAATTATGTGAGTACACAGTTGCCTTCATTCACTATTTCAGTCACCAAAACCAAGGCTTTGCTGCTATACTGAATGTCCCATTTTCCCTTCTCACACAGAATGAGTGGTTTAGAAGGCAGCTTTCAACAGATGTCCCCCACTAGCCAGCAGGATGTTTACAGCTTTGCAAGGAGCTACCTGTCTGCTAAGGCTGCTCAAGGAGGTATGCTGAGGCAGCACCCTCCCTCAGATAATTTCTCTGCATCTTTCAGAACCAGTAAGATACAAAATTACAGGATGCTGGCCATATTATATCTGTGAAAAAGAAAATCAAATTAAATTTGGAAGATGTCAACTGCTTTTTGCTCTATAGCTTATCACAGTGATCAGGAACAAGAGGGTCTGCAGAAACAGCTGTGTTTCTCCTTAAGGCTAGGACAATCCCTAGTGTTAAACACTGTCCCTTGCTGCAGTGGCAGCTCACGAGATGAGAGCTGGACTATTGCTGGCACTTCTATGGCAGCTGTTCCCACAATATCAGAGAATCTCCCCAATTTAACATTCCCATCCCTGTGCCATTGCTAGGAAGGCATGGGAACGCTATTTCCTTACCAGGTGTACTTACAGGTCTAAAGGTAGACATTGGGCATTACTGACTTCAGTGCTACAAATATCACAGAGATATCACCTGGATATTTTGGACAAGTCCTGTATCAGCAATTCCCATAGGAGAATCAGGGGACTAACCTGTATATCACCTTTGAATTATGCTTTGTTAAAAAGGTGGCCCATGCATTGAAAACACCCGGGGAAGCTTGGGTTGGCTACAAGCAAATCTGGGCTCCTTCAGCTCCTTGGCTACATACCAAGACCTGACTGACATGAATGGAGATTTCAGTATTGTAAGTAACTCCACAAACCAGAGCACAGCACAAGCCCTGCATCCTGCCTGCCAGCCTCTCACAGGTAGTTGCCATAAGGCAAGGCCAGTAGTTTTACCATTTCATTTCACAGGTTGACGCTGTGGCAGGACTCAGCCCAGAGCAACTGGCAGCTTACACACTGGCTAGCGATGTCCTGCGTGATGTGGACAAAGCAGGGAAGGTCTTCAGCTCTCTGAACTCTCACACCATTGGGAACTTCATGGATGCATTCAATGCAGCTGCAAAGCAGGTAACAACTCCACTTCTTGTTCAAGAAGCTGGAACCGTTTACATATGAAGAACATAATGATGTGGGAGGTGAGGTTCCAGGTGTAGGAAGAGGCCACAACTTTCCCTGAGTCTGGCTCCTATCCTGGAAGGGTAACAGATTCTTACAACATCATCACTCTCTAACCATGCATGAACTTCAGTGCTGTCACAAAGGCTAACAAGGCTCAGGAAAAGAGTGAAGGCGTCATTGTGCGGGCAGCATATTACAGTCTCCCTGATCATATAAGAGCCCTGTATCCTTCACAACCTATAGCCATGAGCATCCTCAGAGCATCCCCAGGAGCCTGTACCCACAGGCCACACAGGCAGTTTGTGCACATGCACCCTTAACTTCCCAGGAAAAGGTGAGCCTGGGACACTCACTCGCTGCAGCCACACATGCAAGCAAGAAAACCACCAAAACTGCATCCACAGCAACAACCTTTGCATCTGTAAATTAAACTAATTAAACCATCTTGTATTGAGTCTCCAACAGGGCATTCTCTGAACTGCCATGTACTTCTTGGCTCCCAGTTTGACTCCTTTTTACCAGTTACACCTGCATCCTTTAATGTTAGCTACAATGTACACTCAATGGTTATTTTTCTGTGTCCTTTTTGTTGAAGCACAATGTCTCCCAGATTCCTCATGGTGATGTGAGGCAATCCATCCTAGGGCAGATCTTTTGTCACTTAAGCACAGTATTTGAGCTCTTCTCTCCTGAGGACTACATCACCTGGTTTCAAGGAAGGCTTGATCTCTTCCTGAGCAGCCTCAACACACAGAATCTCGGCTTCTTACCCAGTGACATGACATGCAACTCTCTTGCAGCCATGTAAGTATCAAGTCCATGATCATTTCAGCAACACTCTTCTTACTTCTCTCCTTGTGTGTGAAGATGGAAACTCATCAACAGTGTAAAGAGCTGTTGTGCAGCTTCCACTATCGCAAACATTCAGTGCCAACCCCAAAATTCTCAACTGGTGAATATAATTCTGATCTTACTTGATTGCTACCACAGTGTCACATTTCAGACCACAAACAGAAGACCCTAAGCAGTGACTCTGCTTCACTCCCATACATTGCACATCCACATAAAACCAACCTAAGAGCCTAGTGCCCTGAGCAAGCAGGTCACACTCCAACTGAAGTGTCTGTCCCTGGCACCAAGGGAGTAGAAACATTCCCTGAATGCATCCCTAACACCTCTCCACTCCCTGACAAATTATCCTGCATGTTCTGTCCCAGTGGCTGTGGGTGCTCACCCTGACTATTCATGTTCTGCAGAGTGAAGATCCTGAATGAACATGGAGCCCAGGGACCCTATGAGAATCCAGAGCACATCTACTCCTTCATAAAAAGAGTTCTTCACTTCCAACTGGAGAATTCAGGTAATAAATAACTGGGCCTGCTTGTCTCCAGGTATACAGGAACATTAGTAGAAAGATTCAACCACCTTATAAAACATCTATGATTCCCAATGACATGCAGATCCATTCTATCTTGTTAGCGATCTGACAGTTACAGACCTGAGAAGTGTGAGGTCCCCTGAAGTCAGCAGACAGAAAATCATCTCTACCTTTGCATAAGCTGCTTTCTGTAGGACAAATTCACTGAATCTCCTGATACTTCCTAATGGAGTCCTCCTTCACTCCTTAGCCCTTTGGCTCCCATTGTTTAGAGAAGGTACCACCCTCTTCTTTGGAGGCCTGAAACCTCTCTTAGCACAGAGAAAGTCAAAAAGCAAAAGCTGTATGAAGAATGACACTAGAACATGCTGACATGGCATCAAGCTGGCAACCCCAGTATGAGCAAAGGCTCAATGACCCGGTTGCCACATCTGCTAGTGTTTGGATCCCACAGGGAGCTTGACAACATGAACTATGGTATAAATTTCACTGCCGGTGGGGACTCACAGTATTACACACCTCAGCGATCCAGTGATGGAAATTATAAATCTTCTGAGCTTTGTTTTTCCTTTTTCAGGCTCTGCCTGCACACAGGGCACTGCAGCAGACAGAGAATGGCTGACACGGTACTTTGGTTTATTCACTGCTTTTGGATCATACTCAGATTTTGCAACCTTGAAGAGCAATTTCCATGGGGTAAGGGCTAGATACAAAAATCTGGGATTTTATTCTCAGCCATGAAACAAGCTGACAGGAACAGAGTTGAACTGTTCAGTATTTGCTCATTTTCTCCTATGTGTTTCCATTTTTTCTCATTAAGTTTCTTCTTGTTAAGTTTTAATGCTAAAATAGTGCCAAAAGCATTGCCTCTAGGAGACAACCATCTTATCGGGAGAATATAAATTCCATAGAAAAACAAGGATTTCAATGACAAGCTCCAAACAGTAGCAGCTGATAAGATGCAGAAAGAGCAGATATTAAATTACAGTCTGCTGAGAACATTCTCACAAATCACCTGTCTAGCAGCAGAGAACAGCTGTAATTCAATTTAACCCCAGTAAACACTGCACATGGCTTGTGGTCTGAAACGCTGTCCAGAGAGAAGTTAATTTTCCCTATATATCAAAGCTCAGGTGGGCAGAGAGGGATGAGCAGGGGGGAGAATGCTGTGGCTCAGTCTCCAGGCCTCACTCTATGCTCTGTCTTCAGCATGACTCCCTAGACCTTTTCTCAGCTGAGGCACTGGCCCAGCTGACTGTTCAGACCAAGACCATCTACAGCCCCTCAGCTGTCCAGACAGTCCTGAAGGAAATTGGGAACAGGGAGGAGCCTCTGCAGGCTCTCAGTGCCTTCCTGGAGGACTTCAACACTTTTGTCCTGAAGGTAAGTAACCCAAGTGCCTGTGATAACCAAGACCTGGTGAGGAGAACAGATCACAGGTGAACTTTCAGAGTTCCAACTCTGTGACTCTTATGGCTAGATACACAATAAATCTGGAAGATGA
Organism: Heliornis fulica; assembly: GCA_013399135.1. Lineage (NCBI taxonomy): Eukaryota > Metazoa > Chordata > Aves > Gruiformes > Heliornithidae > Heliornis > Heliornis fulica. Next base: position 476,522 of record VXBZ01009995.1, on the reverse strand, counting down.
ACCAGAAAGGAGTTTCCCCTGCTCCAGTATGATCCAAGCTTGAGCAATATGAAAATTCCCTCTTCAGAGTAAGTTTAGGAAACACACCTACCATTCCAACATAGAGCCTGGATGTAAACAGCAAGAGCTTCTACACTGCTGATCTGTGGTAGCCTAATGACTCCTGGAAGATTCTGGACCAGGCCCATAAAATTATTACACCTTAAAACATTTGTGTATGAGTGAACAAGAGAGACTCTGCTGCTTGCCCTGCTCCTGCTGGGCTGAGTCTGTACAAGTTAACAATAAGCCAAGCTGAGAAGTCTGAGTATGCCCCAGCCTCACTTTATACACAGTGGGACCACTCTGCTGACTGGTGTAACAAAAGCAGTGACTGTGGGAGCGTAAGGGAAAGGAAATTCAAGCACCTGGCTTGCTTTGCTGTCCAACTCTGCTGACAAAGAAAACCTGAACTGCCAAGGTCAACTCCCCAACAAGGACAGAGTCAGGTCATATTTCCAACTTTTATTGTTAAACAGGAGAGGAAGGAAGGGGAGGAGAGCAGCAAAGAAGAGAAATTGTGGTTATTCTGCCAATTTTCCCTTTGCCACTTCTGCTTAGCTTCAATATTCAAGGCTAACACCTCTGCTGATCACCTGCTTCAATTTCTCCCTCCTCCCTCAGAGCTCTGATTTCCTAGGAAGCACTAAAGTTCGAGAAGCAATGCTAATGATGTCAGCTGAGATCATCTTCCCACAAATTACCGACATGTCCCTGGAAGACACATCTATGTGGCTGCAGAGGCTGCGCATTCTGCTCCCCCAAGTGAATGCCACGGTGCTGGACCTGCTGCCCCTCAGTATGCCCTGCCCATACTACCAAGCTCTGTAAGTGCCTGCCTGCAGGGCTGCAGCTGCTTTAGCTTTGTGTTGCTACAAGGGCAGTCACTCTTGCATCACTAGTTACTGCTAAGGAAGGAGCTGCTTTACCTTTAGGTTTATCATTGGGTATAATCAAATCAGCCAATTACTCTGGTCTAAAGAGGGTGTTTTCTTGTATTCATCCTTAATCTCAAGCACAACATAAACTGTACAGAAACAAAACTCGTTACCCTGTGCTATAGGTCAACCGCTAACAGCTGCTACCTTCGGTTTGGCAGCATTAAGTTCTCCTCACCCACTACACTCATGTCTGCTGCTTTACCCACGTGGAAATCATCTGTTACTTGCTTTGTTCCTCAGCATTGCAGAAATTGATGGAGTCTACCCAGTGTTGTCAGCAAGGAAGAAGCATGAGGTGTATGAGTTTCAGAAGACCTACCTGACAGCCCAGTTTGCAGAATCCGGTAAGGTGCCTACATATAAATTCCCAGTAAAGCACTAGGATTTGTATGGAGTAGCTTTCATATTCCAAACACTGAAGATATTTACACCTATCACACATCTTCCCAACACCAAGATTCAATCACTTCTGTTGTTGATTACAACCCTGGGAAGCTCATGACAGCTCTGTGAAAGAGGATGGGAAATCAGGTCTCTTTTTGAAGCTACAGGGATTACTGGCATAAGGAGGTGTGATATAATAGTATGGATAGGATATAAGCAGGATTTCCATTTGGTGTAACCATTTCCTCAGTCTGGAAGTGAATCAGAGTGCACAAGTTCAGACCCTGGATTTACAATAGGAAGATTAGCCATTCTTCTGCTAGCAGACATCTAATCATTCACTTGAAGGATGCCTAGATGCCTCCTTCAGTATATGCTGTGACTTTAACTCTTTGGCCCTGTTTTGATTACAGGATCAGCATGCCAGGATGGAACAACTGGGACCAAAGACTGGTTGCAAAAGAATCTGGGAGAGATCTGTTCAATAGCTAAACTTAGTGAACTTCAGGCATTTTACCCAGACATCGCTGGAGTAAGTTTTACTAGTGCATGCACTGAACAGCAGTAAAATTAGCACCCGCCCCCAAGCACCAAAGGTAGCCTCCTGGGCTTTGCACTTACAATAATCAGTAAGGGTGAGATGCAGGCAATGCCTTACACAGTGGCTGCATCTCTTGAAGCAGGGATCATCTTGGGTTTCAATGGGAAAGATTACTAGATACAACCCATGTACAGGATCAGGGGTTGAATTACATATTCCAGCTGCTTCTCTCTCTTCACGGCCTCTCTTTGATGAAAGATATTAATTCTTATCACCAGTTATCAGAACCAGTGCTAAGAGCCTGGGATATGTCTGAAATTGAGGCATATTCTGCTCTGAGCGGTGAGGGGAGACTTCTTTTAAATCATCTTTAAAACCAAATTGCCTTTCCTAATTCCACCAGAAAATGACTCTCCAAATTCCACTTTGTCTTCAAAAATACCAGATACATTCTGCGTTTAGTCTAATCAGTAGCAATGGCTGCACACCCTGTGGACACAGTGAATTAATTTTTAAGCTACCTGCATTATGACACCAAGCTGTAATTTCAACAGTGTAAATGATGCATTAAGAAAACAAACAGCAGTAAGACCAACAGGAATTGAGTCCTATGATATTAACATTTGATTGGGATGAATGTATCTAAATGTTGTATTTTAATACTGGTTTCACAGCAAAGACAGGAATTGCATTAATGAAATAATTCAGTAGAACTTGAAAATCCAATACATCTGCATTAATGTGAAAGCCAAAGAATTTTTCCTATGTTCTAAAAAAAAAAATAAAATAAAATCCTGCACAGCTGTAAAACATGCCTTAGACAACTTTTTATCTTCATACACTCTGTAAGCCAGCACTAGTATTTATTAAAATGCTGATTTTAAGAATGTGTGATGCTACCTACCCAATCAATAATAAAAGTAATGTTGAACAACCCACTTGGTATGCTTCATACTGCTTGTGGCAACCTTATTGATGGTACTCAAACTAAACTGATAAAGTAAGCAGTGGTACAAATACACTAGCTGCTACTGGTTGAACTAAACTAAAAATGCCAAGACACAAACCAGTTTGCTATCTCCTTCCCAAGCTAGTGAGGGCACTCCCCATGGCTGTATACCAGGCAGACACACAGAGCTTTTGCAAGAGAGTTATACCAATAGGGAAAACTTCGCTTTCTAACACTTAGATTAAATCTTAAGCACCAACATTATCCAAATTCACAATTAAAAATTAAAGTCAGAGGTTAAACATGGTGTTCTATACCAGATATGTCCTACCACATCCACAGCACCTGAACAACTTCCAGCAGAATCCTGAACAACACAACTTGTCTGTGTTAACATTTGCCATGTGCACCACAGCAGCTTAATCCAATGTCCCCATTCACTCTGCAGCTGAAGCTCTGGAATGAGACATGCTGACATGTATGTCCTGTAGACATTCACTCTGCTTAGCAAGTGCCCCATCAAATGCTGCTACACTACAAATCCTTCATTTTCACCACAGAAAATGACTTCTCTGTCTCTGAACATACATTCTAGCAAACAAGAAACTTCTTTCAAAGCTATGGTGAGAGACTTCTGCTCTATGTACAATGCCTCAAAAAGCTTGCAAACTGGAGACTCTACCATTGCTTTGATATCATTTCCTACTCTTTCATGATCAAACTCATTCTGTTACAAATGATGCTGTATTAGAACACATGATCTGAAACCTGTCAGGGTTTGGGGAAAGCCTTGATTCATCTATCCTCTTTAGCTTTAAAACTTCAGCAATGACTGTTTTGCTCTCAAATACAGTGCTGAAAGTATTCATGCGTGACTTTTTCAGAGCAGCTAGACCAAAGCACATAAATAGCTTTATATGAGGGGAAAAAAAAACCCACAGCAATGTTACTTCAATACCACTTTTACTGGAACACATTTCAGACCAAGGCTGGCTTTTAACTCAGTAGACAACTGCACACAAACACATCCAATCTGGCACTGTTCCACATTTTATCTTGCTAAAGGAGATACTGATTTACACAAGCATTAGACAGCTCAGCTTCCTGTTGCTTTTTATTTAAATCTCCAGAGAACAGACAGTATTGTCTGGGCTACCAGAAGGGGCCAGAATCTCTGAAACAAAAAACTATCACCTAGTATGACAGGTGAACAGAGATACGGGCTCACTATACATTCAATTTTACAAACAATTAAGCTAAGCACAAATTACAAACCAGCCTTACCTAAAGCTCTTTAACCTGGCAATTGTTATTGGGCAGCTTTATTTAGAATCTTAAAGACTGGAGCAGGCAACATAGTATGAATGATCAAAGCCAAATCATAACTGTTAAAGGGATCAGCATGGAAAAAGAAGGCAGTAAAAAAATAGTCAAGGCAGGGAAAGATGGGAGGAAAAAGGAAATGTAAGTGATGAGGAGGATGAGAAAGGGCTATTGTAGACATAAGCTTCACTCAGGACAGAGACAGCTGAAGATCTAAGAGAATATTCCTGGCAGATCAAATCAACAAGTGTTAATCAGGTACAGGTTTCCAGGCAGTTTTATCAAATTCTCTGTAAACTGCAGAAGGTAGACTATACTTTAATTAACTAATTAAACATTTCTCTGGTAAGGAACACCTGCAGATATTTAACAGGCCATTTCCAGGGGCATACCCAATGTTCTCCCCAGGAGGCTCTTTACACAAAGCTGAAGCATTTTTCACCCTCATCCTCCCATGAGATGGCATGATTGGCATGATGTGGAACTAGATTACCCCCACCTCACTTATCCATGAGAAAAAATGTATCTTCCCTGGCTTGACCTACTTTTTATGTCTTTCTCAAAGAGGACTGCCCACAAGCATCCACAGCACCCCAATAACAGTCTTTCTCCCTGACTGATGGTGGACTTCACTTTAGAGCCACTCGCCAGTCACAGCCTTAATGTACCAGCAAACACAGCTCTTGGACAATGGACAACTCTTTTACATGCTTCTCTTCTTAGTTTAAAGTTCCTGATCTCAATACCCTAGAAGAGATGGCACAGTTGACTGTTAACACTGACCAGCCTGGAAGATACACTCTCAATCCTGGCAATACTTGAGTATGGATCCTGTAGCACAGTCGACAGAATCCTGAGCCAGTTTAACACATGTGCTCACCAGGTCAGTCCTAACAGATGCCAGGTATTCTCCAACTCCCACATAGCTGCCTGTGCTGTACAGCTCTCCGAATGTAACAGCAGCTCTCTACATGTAACAGAGCTGAGAGGTAGAGAGGAGGTCTGGTAAATATTAGACAACTTTATAAGGAGAGACCTCAGCAAGCTAATGATCAAAAAAAACCCCAAAAACCAACCAAAACCAAAAGACTTAAACCCTTGATAGGGACAGGAAACTAAAAATATTTGATTCTGTTATGATAATGCTGCAGATGTTCCCTTAATAGGCTCTTCTGATTTAAATGTTTATCCAGAACCTCAAGCCATATTGATGGTTTTGCTCTTCTTTATACCACAGGTAAATCTGACCTCATTATCCAGCATGCTGGTTAGAGATACAATACTGAAGACAGTACTACTACAGCTAAGACCTGAACTCCAAAACCTCTCCAGTGAAAGCTGGGCAACATGGTTCCAGCAGCAGCTGCCCTTATTGCTGTCTGGTATGAACAAAACCTATCTGGGATGGCTGGGGACCAACATCTCCTGTGATTCCTATCAGGCAATGTGAGTTTACCGTGACTCTTAATGTTATGACAGTATTGCTGTTAAAAGGCAGTGTTTCAGCTGAAACCTCCACTTTGGATTTCTACAACAGTACTGAGCTCTGACCCCCTTACTGTTCTATTAGCTGAAACCAAACACAGGACCACTAGGCAGGACTTACACCGAGATCTTCCAGGTCTCTTATTTCGCTTGTCACTGTTGGAAAGCTACGAGCAAGTCTCATATATTCTAGTTCCTTTCTGAACTTGTACTCTTTCATTTCCTAGAGTCAAAGGATTTAACAGCGCTTATGAGTCTCTTTCACCTTCCAACAAAATCGACATATATCACAGCTACATTAAAACCTACCTGAGCCAACAGTCACATGCAACAGGTAACAGCAGCAAAATAGAGACATTCTAAAGCCCAAACAATAATGGTGGTCACCAAGTTTGTTTCCACACTACAAAATACCAATTACAGGTGCCCAGCCTCACTCAGCTGTTCATGTGGCTGGAGCCAACATTGCTGAACAGGAATACAACAGGTCCAGACTGAATTTGAAGTCTCCCTGGAACTGGTCCTGTTTGTGGGTCCTACCTGCACTGCATGGGGATATTGCTAAAATCATCTCCAATATAGTCTCTGAACAAACAATCTAAAACAGTTGATGCAAAACACAAGTGGTGTCCTAGTTCTGTGCCTTTCACTAGTGCCATCACTAGTAAGGCTGCACTGTAAGTACATAGGTTGTCTCAGTTTGTAACTTCACCTTGTAGACCTGTACGTTTTGCCCTCTTTCTAGGGATTGCCTGTGATACTCACAAAGGAGTGAGAAACTGGATTGACATGAATCTTGGGAAATTCATACAGCATTCCTCCATGCAAGATCTTGTTTGCTTCAATGCCAAATTTAAGGTATAGAGCTGGAAGTCTCAGAGTGCTCAGCAATGCCACAGGTCACTCTTTGTAACAATGTGTTGCACCAAGCTTCAGATGAATTAAAATTTCCTACACAAAGGCCAAATCACAGCCTAAGATGTCATCAGATTTGACTCAAACTACCTCATGGTAGTCACTAATACACTTAATAAAGAAATAAATATAACGCAAAATACAGCCTCACTCTGCCTTGTAGACACCACCATCACGGTATGGAGTAGGACCAGCTAACACAACCCAAAAAAAAAGACTCTATTACATAACTACTGAATGAGCAGTTCCAGGTCATTTTGTATGAATGTACCTGATTATTGTATTACGGTTTTTCCTTTGTAGGAACTGAGTACTCAAAGCCTGAAAGATTTGCTGGGAGCTAATTTTGGATTTCACCTTGAAGAAGGATTTTCACCACAGCCATCAGCAGGTGAGAGAACTTGGGAGTTGGGAACAAATTCCATTATACCTGCATAGTAACAGCATAAACAAATGTTATTCTTTGTCTGTGTGACAGCAGATACTCTCTGCTGTATATAGATGAACTTTCAATTTGACAGATGAAAGAACATGCCAGATTTTGTAGTGGGATCTCCAGGCATATACTGTGCTCTAAGTTCAGCACCACTGCACAGAATGCCACATGTAGGGTCAACAGGAAAGTCACACTGGGTCACACTTAGTTTGCAGAGCAGGAGCCGCAGGACTGTTGCACACCACATGCTCCCCAGTGCTTTGCACAGCCCAGTTGTAAACGACTATGCAGATGACTTCCATTCCTTCTCTTAGGAGTCTATCCCACTAGTAAAACATTTCCAAATGTGCTCATGGGAAAACTATCAGGAGGTGGAGTGGTTATTCCAGAACCTTGAACAGATCATTATCTCTGTGGATTCAGAACTTATTAGGTGCCTTAATATTTTATTTCAGCACCACCCGTGACTGGAAGAGCAACAACATATAGGAAAAACCACAGAATTCAGATTTTTCACTGTGTTCTCTCCCTCTGGCTACTAAATGCTGTACAGTTATATCCTACCTCCTGACCAGCTCTTCCAGCACAGAGGAAGCTACACAACTCTTCAGTCTACAAGGGTGTTCGCTTACTCCAGAACTCATTGCTTCTTAACAAGAATATAAACGTGCAATTGCAGGACATTAAAGTCACATAAAAATCTGCAACCTGGTGCATTTGTTGTTAAATTATGTTGTCTGCAGCTTTTGAGGGTGCAAGGACAAAGCCCAACAGTTCTTCCAGGACTGGGCCCTAGGCACTGTACTTCTTGAATTCTGCCTACAGCTCTGCTTATTAACAGCACATTGCACTTAGTGCCTTCCATCTAGGTACCTCAGGGTACTACTACGAACAGTGTAAAGGTGTTTTTGGGGGTTTTTTTTTTTGTTAAATAAAACTCCTGTTAACATGCATTAGCCTGCATTCTGTAGGAGCCCGTTTTACCATGCCTTCCTCGAAACACCCCTGACAAGGACACCTCAAAGCAGGCTCTGCAAACGAGTTCCCAGCTTCCCAGCCAGGCAGCACCACAGCCCGAGCAGCAACCCCAAGAGCCGGCACAAACACACAAGAAACCCCGGTGCCGCACCGGCAGGAACCTCGGCGGCTGCCAGCCCGCTGGGAGATCAGTCCCGGGAAGGGCGACAGGCATCCAGGCCAGCCCCGCAAGATCAGCTGCTCCTAAGAAGAAAGGCCGAGACACCCTCTCTCTGTAACGCCTTACACACATCCCACCGCAGCCAAACAAACCAAGTAACAACCGGTCTCCCCCCGCCAGGCCGGCGGAACCAACCCATCCGCCATGACGGTCAGCCCTCCCAGCAGCCCGCCTTGCGCATGCGCGCTGCTCTTCTCCCCTTTGACGACAGCCCGTCCCCCCTGCCCGGGTGCTGCGGCCGGGATGGCGTCTCACTTCAGCGGGGTGCTGCAGCTGACAGACCTGGACGATTACATCGGGCCCTCCCAGGTGGGTGCGGGCGGTCAGGGCTAGGGGAGAGGCCGCGGCCTTTTGTCGGGGCGGTCCGGTTCAGCCCCCGCCCCGGAGCCGCCTTGGGGAGGAGGGTGAGGGAAGCGGGGTGAGGGCATGGTCGGGCCAGCCGCAGTCGCCCCGGGTTGGGCCCTGAGCCTGGCAGCGTGCGGGGGCGGCGCCGCGGGGCACGGGGCGTCCTTCGGGAGCTGCTGCGTAAAACGGTGAAAGGAGAAACCACGGCGATCCCCCGCCGTGCGCCCCGGGCAGCGCGAAGGCAACAGGGCAGCGGCGCTGAGCCGTGCGAGCCTCGGCGAGCAGCTGAAGGGACAGCCGTGACCCCGCGGCCAGGTCGTTCCCCGCGACGTGGACTCTGCCCTGTTGAATGTTAATCTAGACACACACGCACACACAAAAATCATTAGCCTGAACCAGTCTCCCTGCACACTACTCACCCACGCTGGCCCCTGCCAGTGTATAGGAGCAGGCGGCCAGTGGGACTGAGCAGCAAGGACAGGTCACAACTGTTACTTTTGGAGTCTTCAGGCAGTAGCAAAAGTACAAAATGGTAATCCTGGGCATGATTACTGATAAATACGGCAGAAAAATCTTGTCCTGAAATTAGTTCGGTGGAATGGGGCACAGCAAACCCCGTTACCTCTCCTTGCAGTACCTGGGCTTCCTAGTGAAGTCTCATGTAAATAATACAACCTTCTTTTCGGTTTTGAGGACATTGATTCTTCAGTTACACTCGCTGAATAAAACATAATTACTTGTTCCTGCTAGTCTCTGAATCTTGTAAAAGGTAGTAAGCTGCGTTAATTTAGGGGGAGAGACCTGCAGATATTGGCAAAAAGCAAAGAGAATCCTCACTGTAGAAGTAGAACAAGGGGTCATAAGATGCCTAAACAATAAAAATTCGTACAAAATGCAAAAACACCCTTGAGACTTCATCACAGAACAATACAGAAAACTGGAAGCCGTCCATCTGAGGTCGTCAGAGCCATTTCAACATTAAATGAAACTTCATTGGCACCAGCCACATGTTGACCATAGTGACCACGCCTCCCTCAGTTAAAATATGCTATGAAGAATGCACAATCATCTGTGAGATTCTGGAGAGCAGGACTGCGCAGGCGAGTTGCTGTTCCTTTCAAAGCTGTGGAAAACACAGCTTAAAACAAAGAAAGAACAGCAAAATTATCTTCTGCTTGTGGTATGATGCTGGAAAAGTGTTCCTTCTGTAGAAAAGGGGTAAGCAGTTTTGGCTTTCACCTTTTCCCTTGGTGGTTGTACATGCTGTAAGTAAATCACTGAGGCTTAAGGGAGAGAGAGAGCGGCACTTTAGAACTAGTGTTTGGATTTGATCTTTCTGTTACATCTATGTCTTGCACACTTCATTGCTCATCTCACTTTTGGGCTTTACTTCTCTTTCAGGAATGTATCAAACCTGTAAAAGTGGAGAAAAAGCCTGGAAAAGCAGCAGCTAAGATCAGAATTGAAGCAGATGGAAGCTATTTTCAGATCAATCAGGTATGTGCAATTTTTTTCTCATTATCGTGTAAAATATCAAGAAAATGTGAGTGTATTGTGGAGTATTTGAATAGTCTACAGCTATTTAATGCCTCAAAGAGGACCAGGATGTTAGAAAAGTATTGCTGTTGCTGTCAGCACTCTCATATTTTTTTCCAAAGTCCACCTTTTTAATTACCCTGGTTTTAAGCAGCAACTCTGATTTTGTGTCAGTCCTTTATGCTCTGAAACTCTGACGTTAGTAAGCAGTGATTTTCAGTGTAAGAGCAGGTAAGCTGAGATGTCCATTTTGCCATCAATAGTTAAGTATTAGCAATTCCTAGAATATTTGCAACAATGTCTTTTATTGCATTATGTCATATAGCGGAGCACTCACAAAGAGATTCAATCACATCCTCTTAAATTTTGCTCTGATTTTAAAATAGTATTTTAAATTACATGAAATTGAATTATTTAAATAGCCTGCAGAGTTCATAAGCTTCTTGCTTCTAAAATTAATGCCGAGTTTTGCAGAATGATTTTTCTGTTTACACAGAAAAGGTTAACATTTCTTACTTAATCAATCTGGGAATTCACCTAGAAATGGTACTTTTAATTTTAGGCTGATGACAGCCCTTTGATGTAAAAAGGGGAATATGACACTTCCAAAGGGGTCTGTTTTCCTATTTTAAAATTTCAATTTAGCAGTACCTAATTTCATGGCCTGTTTCTGGCTTTATTGAGAGGAGACATTTAAACAGGGAGTCCCATGGGAAAAACTGACTTATTCCGGTCAAATATTATGAAAAGTCATTTCCTTTCAGTGGCAAACCACACACTGCCTTTGATTTGCTTCCATATAGTTTTCCCATCAGTGTCCACGGAAGTTCTGCCCATAGAGACATTGCAGAACACTCAGTATCAATTAAAAATGTTAGCAAGCTTATAACCTGGTTACATGATCTATTTAGATAGAATGAAATTAAGTTCCTGTGAAGAAACTGCTGAAGTACTGTTCAATAGCACAAGCAGCAGCATCTGATAGAGGTGACAAAGCTGGCCTGCTTTCCCAGGATGGTTCTCAGCACACACTGGAGATTAATGCTTAAAGGCTTCGCGTCTCTGCAGTCTGCAGTTCTGTGGTTAAAAGAGCAGCTGCAATCTGTAGCATGTTAGCCATGCTAACCCCATCTTCAGCCACCCACAAATTGAAAAACTGAGCAAGACAGAGCCTGTTTGCTCTGGGTAGTATAATTTCAGTGTTTCGAAGCAATGTTAGCCCACCAAATAGGAAAAAGAATTGTGGCCTAAGCAACTCTTCTGTATTTGATGAAAATTATGTTCTTGGTCTTGCTAAAATTTTCCTGAAGTTCTTCGACATATTTGCACATGTGCCAAATAATCCCATCAAAGGCATCAAACTTCAAAGATACTTGTCTTCCTCCTCACCTTACTCAAAAAATAAAAAATAAAAAGATACTGTTATAATGCTAAACCAAAAGCATAAAAAGGGCAACAGCTTTGTTACTCGGTATAGTAAAGGTGAGAAAACTGCTTCCTAATTCTGCACCNAAAAGGGCAACAGCTTTGTTACTCAGTATAGTAAACTGCTCCCTAATTCTGTACTGTGACTGAAACTGAGTCTAATCTGTTTCGTTTTAGGATGGAGGAGCCCAAAAACTGGAAAAGGCTAAAATTACTCTGAACGACTGTTTAGCTTGCAGCGGCTGCATTACATCAGCAGAGAGTGTTTTAATCACTCAACAGAGCCACGAGGAGCTCTGCAAAACACTAACTTTCAACAAGGTAGGTGACAAGTCCTGGCTAGGCAGGCTGCAGTTTCAAAGTCATAATAGGTTGATATGATACATCTGCAGAAGCATGTGTGGAAACAGTGCTCACAACAATTCTTTTCAGAGTTCTGGAGGTTGTCTGTGCCCACTGTCGTGTTTTGACCAGCACATGTAAGTAATCATAGAATCATAGAATGTCTGGAGTTGGAAGCGACTCCCAGAGGTCATCTAGTCCGACCCCCCTGCAAGAAGCAGGGACACCCCCAACTAGATCAGGTTGCTCAGGGCCTCATCCAACCTGGCCTTGAACGTCTCCAGGGATGGGGCATCCACCACCTCCCTGGGCAACCTGTTCCAGTGCTCCACCACTCTTACAGGAAAGAACTTTTTTCTAATATCCAATCTACATCTCCCTCCCTCTGTTTTGAAACCATCCCCCCCTGTCCTGTCACAACAGGCCCTACTGAACAGCCTCTCCCCATCTTTCTTGTAGGCCCCCTTGAGGTACTGGAAGACTGCTAATCATGTGCTTGTAATAACTTACTGACTTCAGAGTTAAACTGGGAGATACTTTCTGATGTTGAAGCATGCTGAATGTTCTGCATGTGCCGTAGTAATATTGTCTGAATAATGCTCTTTGGTTGGTTTTCTCAAAGGCTGCCGCTCCCAATGAACAGAAATTGGTTGTGGTTTCCGTTTCACCGCAGTCCCGAGCTTCGCTGGCTGCGAGATGTAAAATGGATGTTCTGGAAACAGCAAAGAGGCTGACGGCGTTCTTGAAGAGTCTAGGCAAGTGTGACACCATGTTCTGTTCATCAGGGGGAGCATGGGGGGGTATGTTAAGCACAGCTGTTAGGAGCACACAAGGGTTATATGATTTAACCTTCACAGGGACCCATAACATTTCATAATTGGCATTAGCCAAAATGCAAGTTGTTTACAACCCAAGTCACATAAAAAACTCTCAGTTGGTGTAAGGAAGGAGATTCACATTTTAGGTTTGCTGTTCAGCTGTCACTTTGCTCATCTTGCTGTTTGATGTGGTAGGGAAAAAGGCTCACTCTCAACTGCAGAGACATACCTGTAACTGTGGCATAAATGAGTTTGGGTGCAGTTTGACTGGAGGTTGTTTGTTGTAGCTCGCCGTGTCTTTCTTGTGAATTTTAACGCAGACGCTGTACCGCCTAGGTGTGCACTATGTGCTTGATACAACTTTCTCAAGAAACTTCAGCCTCCTGGAGAGCCAACGAGAGTTTGTAAAGCGCTTTCGGAAGCAGTCTGAAGACAAAAAGGCTTTGCCAATGCTGGCTTCTGCCTGCCCAGGTATAGTATTAAATTAGTTATAGAAGGAATAAAACAGCACACCAATAGCATGCTGGATGAAAAATGCAGAAAGGTAGTCTACATGGATAGTTACTTGGAGGGTTTCTCCTTTCACAATACAAAGAGAACTTGGTGTTAATAGCAGTAACAATCTGTACAGTGACCAATGAGCTCTTTGAATTGTATCTTATGATACACTTTTGTTGCTCTTCATGCAGAAGTAGGACTGAAATGCTTATTAAAGGGTACTAAATCTGGGATTGGGAGGTGGGTGAGCAGAATGCAAGGGATGCTTGTTGGGTTTTTTTTATTTCATTTGGTAATTACACTCTTTTCAGGTTGGATCTGCTATGCAGAGAAAACCCATGGCAGTTTCATCATTCCTTACATCAGTACCACCAAGTCCCCACAGCAAGTCATGGGCTCCTTGATCAAGGGCCATTTCGCAGAACAGCAGGTAAAGCTCTGAACTGTACTGTGCTTAGTGGCAAACTGCTAAAACTCAACACTGTAAGATGACTTTTGTTTGTATTTTGCTATATGTTATACATTAGTGTTATACATTAGTGATTAAAGGTTAAATTGTCTCCCAAAAGCCAGCAAAGGCAGCATCTTCCTCACTTGCCTTTTACCTCATGGGAAGTTAGCAACTAGGGCAGTAACACTAAGCACATGCTGCACGGACTGTCTGGAACCTCTCTGTGTTGTTTGGGAAGGCTAGAGAAATTTATTTTTCAGCATACTGGTGCTCCCAACATCTTTGTGTGTGGTATTTTCATGTTTCAAGGTGAATAACTCATAATAAATTACCCTAAGACCAAACTTCAGTCGGTGCATACGTGCAGATCATGTCTTGTCTAAAACTTGCTTGTTCCCAACTTAATGTTCCGTTTCAGTTTAACTTAGTTCTGTTCTCAGGCTTTAACCTTTGGAATCTTTCCAAATGTAAATTTGATACTTAAAGACTAGAATTATACTAATAGCCTAGACTTGCCCAGTGAGAAACTTAAGCATCACTTCTGATTGTATGATTTATTGTCCATTAATGAGCAGCAGTTTAACACTTGCATTAAGTAAACACTGACATCTGCCTGCTTGTTACAAAAATTGGCGGCTACTGAGAATATTTGGCATGAGTTACTGAAACAATGGCCTTGAGTCAATGACTTGTTTCCTCAGCCTGTGCTTATTTCTTGGATGATCACAAGGGTTTTGTCTGACTCTAGACCATTTCTTAGCTGCTGTTGTAGGGGTTGGGGTTTAGTACCACAGAGGAGGCACAGTTTCTGACTGTGTAATTTGGAATTCACTTCACTGTCTGACTGTCTGGATCAGCAGAAGAAGGTGGGGGAAAACCTATAAAAGACCACACTACTGATGCTAGCTACAAGCTAAAAAGGGTTCTGTAGAGAAAAAAATCTAATGCACATATAAGTATGTGTGTATATAGACTTTAAAAAATGGTTCTATAACAGAGAGTTTTTCCAGAGGCATAGTGACATTATTTTCATCACTCTCATTTGTACCTGGTAAACATCTCCCTCAACATAGTTTGGTATCAGCCAGTCCAACTGCATAACTTTGTCTTTCTTCCAGCACTTAACACCTGACAAGATCTACCATGTAACAGTGATGCCCTGTTACGACAAAAAGCTAGAGGCTTCGAGGCCAGACTTTTTCAACCAGGAATACCAGACTCGTGATGTGGACTGTGTCATCACCACAGGTAAGATGAGCCTGAGGTAGTTCAGCTAATTTCTGGAAGCCTCAGAGGAAGGCATTTGCTGGTTTTAATAACTCTTTATCTTTGATAGAGGATGTAACATATGGATATTGTTGTATAGTCACACTTTAATAATGCAAATAATGTCCTGGTAAAAATTATAGATGCAGTCTTATGAACTGATCTGTGGGTTTTGTTTTCCTTTATCCCAAAATAAGAACTTGTTATGTCTGTGGTTCTGTTTTAGGAGAAGTGCTCAAGTTGTTGGAACAAGAAGGAGTATCTCTATCAGATGTGGATCCTGCTCCCTTGGATACCATGTAAGAACAAAATCTCATTTGCATCTTCAGTCATGTTCTTTTTCATCTAGTATTTATAGAGCTCCACAACAGAATTTGCCTTTCCACTGCTGTTCTACACAAGGCTGCATATGTTTGCATTTGTTTTGCTTCCCTGTGTCGCTTGAACCAATATGATTGTGCACCAAAATACTTCATCTACAGAATGTGATTAATTTCTACTCTTGGAGAATCAGTAACCATTTGTTCTAGATTTAGTAGTCCAGGATTAGAAGCTTTCACTGTAAATCAGAAGGATTGCCAGAATTAGCTCAGTAAGAGTATAATGGCAAAATAATTGCGCAGAGAAACTACCTGCAAACTTTGAAAAGTGCAAGAAACTAGATTAGTTTTAAAAGAGTTTGCTGGAACAAAGCCTGTTACTGGGCTATATTAAGTTTATTTGACTCTGTTCCTAGTCATCAGAGCTATTGAAAGGATCCCAAAATTAAAGCATAAATAAGAAATATTTAGATCACTCAGCTAATCTCTAGGAGTCTTTATTTGTAAAAAAAAAAAAAAAATCTAAACCATGTGCAAACCAGATGAGACTTAAGTTGCTCCAACTGAAGAGTAACATCTGGTTAAGTGACAACTGCACAGAGATCTAAGTGACTGTGGAAACATTAAAATCCCATTTTGCTAATCTAAACCGACATGCAGTAGTGGTTCTGCACTGGAAGCTACACCAAAGCATTCTCTTCTCCACTTTAAAAGAAGTGTCCATTTAGCCCTTTGCACATTCATGAACAGAAAGGCTACATGTGTAGCAACCTTTAAGAATTACAAAAGATGAGCAAGTACATGGTTCAAAAAGGTACTGCTTAGGTTCCTTACACTTTTAGGAGATATTTTGATAACCCAAATGTGCAGCATCTAGCACGATTAGAATGTGACACTAGTCTGTTTTCAGCTGTACCCCTTGCAGATGTGAAGTTCATTTTATTTCTATATAGGCTTCAAGTCTTTCTAGTACAACCAAATGCCATTGGCAGCCATTGCTCAGGAGTTGTCTGATCAGCATATGGATGTTGGCTGAGTTGTGAAGGGAAGTGGCTTTACTTAATCGTAAGCATTGGTCATTACTATGCTTCTGAGGAGGAGAATGTGAAATGGTCTACTGACATCCTATCCCTGTCATTTAAGGGATACTTAATTTTAAAGTAATGTGCATGCCCAGAGCCCTGGTTTCCTTCTGCTGCATTTCAGTGGGTTGGTAGATACAGATTTCACATAACACATTTGCTAGCACAGATGTGTTTATGCATGCCTTTTCCAGGATTGGTCTTTTTCTGACATAGCACAGATTGCCTTCATATCAAAAAAAGAGAAGCATCCTCAGCTATAATACATAGCTGAGTCCCAAAAGTACAGCTTCAGAAGTTGCCCATGTAGACAGGTACTTCTGTCCTACCTGCTTTGTCACACCACAAACAGAAAATAGGGGACGAAAAAAAGATTCTGAAAAGTTTGGGCTCCCTTAGGAGATGACATTATGGAAGCATCAGTTATAACATAGAACTGAATGTCTCATTACTTGATAAAAATCTTTGGCCAGCTTCTTAGGAGTACATTGGGAGCACTAGGCCTCATGCTGGTGGTGATAAAGTGCCTCTATAACCTTTTGCTAGCTTTAACACACTCAGTAAATGGACTGGTTACAAACAGCACGTATTCCTCAGAGCTTGGAGCGTTCACATAAGCAGTCCAATGGCTGTTGTTCTGCTTTATCCTCCTGCACGTGGAAAAGCCCATTAAGAGGTTATTACCTTTGGCAGCAAGAATGAGATAAAGTGCCAGAAATCCCAGTACTGTTGCTGGTGTAACCGCCTGCTCCAGGCCAGCGCTGAAGCTTACTGGCAGCCTCATTTTAAGAGAGCAGCAGTACGTGAGGCCAGACACACTGAAACATTTTTTAATGAAGCTCAGTTCCTGTAAACAAGATCAAATTAAAAATAGTTTCTGAGGGTGATTGCAGGCTGAAGTGTTGCCTTCTGCAGTTCTTCCAATGCTAAGATTTTATCTGCAAGAGGCAGTGTCTTCAATTTGACTTGAAACTGTTTGGCCTGAATTCAAGTGTTTTCCCTTCTGCAGCTGTTCATAAGAGAATGCAAGTGTCACTGCCTGATGAGTGCTTGTGAGCAGATCCCTCATCTTGTTATTCTCTCATAACAAAAGCTATTGTTGTGGATTCCATCTGGTGAGCTATTCTCAAGAAACATTGTCTTGACCTCGGAATAGTTGGCTGTGTTTTGGCATGTCAGCGAGATGGAATTATTTGTGCAGAACTAGAATTACAGAACTCACACCAACACACTTGTTTGACACCAAAAATGTGTGAACTTGAACCGGGATCCCGCTGAGTTCAGCCACAGATGGAGCAAATGCCCTGACATCCTTTGCTTTGTTCACCTTCATTACATAACTTCAAGCTTGTGAAACCACAGCAACGTGGGTTTCATCTCTGCTTGTGAGCAGCACACACCGAGACCTCCCAGAAGCATTCTCACAGGTCCCAGCAACCACAGCTGCAGTAGCTGGTTGGAACACAGAACTGGAGCCTGCAACAATGAACTCTGCTTTTATTGATGTTGCAGAAAGACTTTGAGACACTGAGGAGACCTCTTAACCCAGCAGGATCTCTGCTAGGTTGTGTTCTCCAGGAGAAGTGCAGGTTGCACAGCCCTGTACCACCACGGCTTCGTTATTTCCCTGCTCCCATTTCTAAGTTTGTAGCATGATTAAAGAGGAAGCTGATGTAATATGCATGTCAGGTAACTGCACTTGTAACTCCCAACGTTCTCAAATATATTTTTGAGGTGAAGATCACGTTGTCACTGCATGGGTCAGGCCTGGTGGCTGTGACTCCACAGAGATTTGCCCTAAAGATGCCCGGCAGCACAGAGTTACATCTGCTGGGCTCTGGAGTTATAAACAGTTGGTTCCCAGGAGAAAGTGAGAAGCTAGGAGCTCAAGATTGCTGCTCTGAGGCTTGTTCTGTTGCTTTTGAGTCCCCTGGGCCTATTGCACTTATACTGGACATTCTGTTTCATCAAAGATTCCCTTATAACTGTTCCTCTCTCCCTTTCCTCAGGTTTAGTGGTGCTGCAGAAGAGGAGCTCACTACCCATTCTGGAGGTGGTTCTGGTGGCTACTTGGAACACATATACAAGTATGCAGCCAAGGAGCTCTTTGGGATTCAAGTGGATACAATTCAGTACAAACCTTTAAAGTAAGAAATCCTGCAGAAAGGACCTTCTGTTAAAATTCTGCCTGTGCTGCTGTAGTGATGCTGATGAGCTGAAACCTTCTCTGCAATGTATTCTTTTAATCAACATTTTACTTCAAGGCATGGGAATTGGCCTGTCACTCCCCCAGTTGCTGAGTGATAAATCAGCCAGCACCCCACACAGCCTTTCCCTGGGAGACTTCTATCCCCTCCACCACCCACATGCTTTATTTTGGCCTGATAGATTTTCCCAGTATCAAGTTACAGACAATTTTTGGAGTAATTTAGAGAGCAAAGCTCACATGGACCTGGGCTTCCTCACCTACACACAGACCACTGAGTAGATGCATTGTGGACTTAGCTGTCATAGAACAGGACATGTTGTGCTGGGGCTTTGGGGCTCTGTGTTAACTATGCAGTGCTAAGACAGAAAGCAGATCCCTTCAGTTGGGTGTGGAGGTTCCTGCAGCTGAGATTCCTGGTGCCTTTCCAGGTATAATATTAATGTACCATTTGTAATGAATTATATCCATGATTAGCAGTGTTTATACTTAGGATTCCCTGGTCTAGGAAGCAGATGTCTCAATATAAAATACTTGACAAAAATCAAATTAGTTATTCTTTTATCACAAACAGGTATTTCCACTAACCTTAGGAGTCCAGAAGCCTTCAGGAATGGCTCACTCCCTGGTTTTATGACCCACTACAATTGAAGTTAGGCAGCAGGTCACCAGACCAGCCTCGAGAAGGGGCTGTTAGCTCATCTGTTTTGTTTGGATGGCAAAGAACTAGGACAGCTTTCCTGACTAAGACCTCACAGAGAACTTTGCTGTAGCGCAGGGCTCTTTGAAGTTTAAAATAGAAGTTAATCTGGATGAGACATTTTCTTTGCTCTTGTCCCTCAGAAACAAGGACTTCCAGGAGGTGACACTGGAGAAGGATGGAGCAGTCCTGCTCCAGTTTGCTTTGGCATATGGGTTTCGAAACATACAGAACTTGGTGCAAAAGCTGAAACGAGGGAAATCGCCCTATCACTACGTAGAAGTCATGGCCTGCCCATCAGGTGAGACTGCCCAGGGGTTTCACTGTCACTGTGGGGGCCTGTCTGAAACCCTGACTGCGGTGTTAGAACAGCAGGCCCTTGCTCACATCAAACTCTTGACATGCAAAAGATACACAGCATCAGAATTTCAAAGCTGTTTGTGTTTTCTTACCTACGAGCTAGTAACTCAGGATTTAAGTAATTAAATTCCATTGCATAAAATTTGCATAATTAATGCTTTTAAGGACGTTCTGGTTTTCTGATCTTTTTGATACACAAGGAGATTCTTCCTCTAAAATTGCGGAAAATTCATGTTACGCTTTTAGAGAACACTTACTGTGGCTCTGCCTGCCTCTTTAGTTCCATTTTTCACTTTGTGCAAGCTCTCCTTTTCCTCCCTCCTGGTTCTCTTTGCCAGCAGAGAGCACAAACAGCTTGAACCTGGCCTGGAGTGATGCTGAGCTCCTGCTTTTGGTACTCTGATTGCTTCTCCCTGAGGGTCTGTGTAACACCCAGCCCAGAAGGCTGCTCAGTACAAGGACAGAGCTTTGGGCAACCACAAGCTGCATAGCTCAACTCTGTCACGCCCCAGCTCACATCATAGCTCCACTCAGCAAACCCAGAACACATCCCAGGAATGTGTATCTTACCTTCAGTTGAGACTCCAAGGCTGTTCTCTCCCAGGTCGTGTTCTGGTCCCGTAGCAGTTCCCTGCTACTTCTTATCTCTGTCTCCTGGCCCTGACCAGCTGCCTGAGCAGCCCTCACCCAGCTGTCTGCAGGCTCAGTAAGCACCAGGGCAGAGCAGACCAATGAGCTCCTCTGCAGGGAGCTGACGTTTCTACCTAGCACTGCTGGTGTTAGATAACTGGGAAGCAAACTGCAGAGTTGCAGTTCCTGTAGCTATTTGGGTTTTCTTCTTCTGGTAAAGCTGAAGTGCTTTCTAAACTCAGGGTCGCTTTCTCCCTTTGTTCCACTTAGGCTGTTTAAACGGAGGTGGTCAGATCAAGCTAGATGGTGAATCCAGCAAGGACCAGCTTCAGCAAGTTGAGAGGTTGTATGAATCTCTTAAGACTGAAATTCCAGAGAAGAACCAGACTGTGAATGAGCTGTACGAGCAGTGGCTGGGCGGTGTGGATTCGGAAGAGGCCGGGAGAGCTCTGCACACGCAGTACCATGCAGTGGAGAAAACGAGCACTGGATTTAACATCAAATGGTGAAGGCTGCTGCAGCAGAGCTGTGATGCCTCGATACAGATACACTCAGTGCCTTCTTAATTCAGTGGTGGTTTGGGTTCTCAAAGACACCTGATGCTCTGTGCCATCACTGGGAGTGTGCAGTTCCTGACTCATTAGGGATGGAAGGGAATGTGCAGAGGCAGGCAATATTCATTCCTATGGCTTTATAATTACTGAAGTGATACAGATAAAACCCAAAAGCTGACTTAAAGCACATGTCAGAAGAAGCTGTAGTGCATCCCAGCCTCCATGCAGTCTGAGGGACTAAACCTGCTGTCCCTTTACAGCCCTGTTCCTACCAGAACCCATGAACTGAAGTACTGAAGGCTGTGGCTTTGACAGTAGCCTCGCTGGGACAAGCTTTGTGCTACACAATTACTTGTCCAGGCCTTGCTGTATTTTCACAGCACTGAGTTTTATGTTGTGACATCCTCATTTAGTTATAAATGGTATAGTTAGGCCTTGGGTGCTGTGTTCTGTTTCTGTGCCCTCGGGGTCCAGCTGCAGCATCTCTGTCCTGTCAGAGGGGGTGCATGCCACCACGGAGCATCAGTGCTGGGGCTGCTCTGGTGCCTGCTGAAATGGGACTGGAATGAATGTTTAAGAAGAAAAAGCTGCAGTTATTTTTTTTCTTCTCTTTAATTATAACAGTTGTCTGCAACTGTGGACAATTACACCTTTCTGTATAGTAAAGAAAGTCCCTGAATTGTCACATCTGCCCCATCCCCAACAGCCAGTCACTGATGGATAATGTCCCTAAATTCAGAGAAAGGAATTTTTTACAGTGTTTCAAGTCAGAATTTATTGCCAGCTTTCTTTCCAATGGGGGACAAAGTCCCTGGTGTCCCTGAAAAGTGTTACTTCACAAGAGTTAGTAGGAGAAGGCTGTGAAATGTAATCATTACAAGTAGTTTACTGGAACAATCCAAGAGGCTAGTACAACAACCCCAGTTCTGGCATAGCACAGCGTTACAGCGCCTCGCCAGAAGCTGGGTGGATGTGAGACAGATTTGGTTGGTTGATGCTGGAGATAATGTGTGTTTTCTTGCTGTCTGTATTTTTACATACAGGTGTGCTCAGAGCTATTTACAGAAAAAAAAAAACCCAAGTGAATTAATGTCTCTGTTTTGGTGTGTTTAATGTGAGCTACAGTGTGTATGGGGAGTGGAACACAGTGGTGGGAGGATATGCTGCTGTCCTCGAGCTCAAGGGGAAGGGGTGCTGGCACATGCAGAATCTCTCCTTGTAACCTGGAGCAGCCTGGTCTAGTGAAGGTGTCCCTACCCGTGGCAAGGGGTTGGAACTTGATGATCTTTAAGGTTCCTTCCAGCCCAGATCAGTCTGTGATTCTACTCTGTGATTCTGTGACTGCTGTAGCTGTGAGTGACCTTAAGAATTACCAAATCACTTCAGTATTTCCCCTTTCTCCAGTTAACAGCTGTGTGAGGAAGAAGAGCTGTGCAGAGGGCAGAGCTAAGTGAATGAAAGCTGAAAATAAAGCTGAAAGTTGCTTTGTTCCCTCAGAGTAACTACAACCAGGTGGAGCTGGTTCCTGCCTCTATCCCAGGCTGATGCCTTGCCCCGACCCTCTGGAGATAACCCTCGCCCGGCTGGTGCCGACCTTGGGCTCAGGGCTGCCAGAGAGCAGAGCTGGCAGCCTTTCACCTGCCTCCCATAACAGCTTCTCTGACAGTTCTTGCCCTCCTCAAAGCCTCCTCCAGGCTTCAGTAAAAGCAAGCCAACAGTGTAAAAGAGATCTTTAATGTTTTTAATTAAAAGCTTTACATTTTTCAGGCGTTGCTGATCTGTCAGTGAATTCACAGTGTTCACAAGGCAGAATTTCCCCCTCCCCATTCATTTAGCACACGAGTTGGCAGTCCAGTGTGTGCCCCTTCCCAGGCACAGGTTTGTTACACACAGTGTTGTGCTACACCACACGGCAGCAGCCTCCAGCGAGCGACAGAGCTGCTGGCAGCACCAGTCCAGTGTGCCACAGGGCCCAGGCCGTACAAAGGAAGCACAGCCTGGTTCTGCTGGGAACATGCAATGCATGTCAGGCCAGAAGTGCACAAATAAATAAAGTTAATTAGCTATAGGTTAAAATAATTAGAAAGGGGGATGCCTATATTTTGTCTCCAGTTACCAACAGGCACACTGCTGCAGCCATCAGTGGGCTGTCCCCTCGCAACACACCAAGATCTCCACTCCTGCGGATGCTCCCGGGTGCCTCTTTGTGCCACAGCAGCAACAACAGCTGGAATTTCTCCAGGCTCTGTGCTGCTGGCACCAACATGAGCAGGGCCAGTGCTAGTTATGGAACCCTCCCCAAACACGTGGGTGTATCTCTGCTCCCACTATAAACTCCAGAGGAGCCCTAGGGTCACGCCAACAGCCTGCACTGCTGCATTTCAGCTGCGTGGCTGAGGCAACAGTACCGAAGCAACTCGTGCTGCAGGGTTAATTCTTCCCCTCCTGTGGGGGAGAGTAAGTTCTAACAGTAGACAAAAGAAAACCTTATTCTGGTTTCCAGCAAAGGAAGAAGTGCCACAAATCAGGCTTCAGCAGGAACAGGCACAGCTCAGCCCAGACATAAAAGATCCTGAAGCCAACTCCAGTGTCAGGAACGATACAATTTCTAATCCAAACTCTTTAAAGTGACAACACACAGTGAAGGATTACGGACCGACTGCTCTGCCCCCATTTTCATTTAAGTACAAAACCCAGGGGTAAACTGGGCACCACTGAGACAGTCAGACAGGCTTTGCACACAGAGGTAAAGAAGAAACCAGAGACACCCGTGCCTGGTGCACAAGGAGCAGCCTGCCCATATCCAGCCCCTTGGAGGGATTTCCACAGCTACTTCTGGAGCTGCCATCAAACCCTAGTTTGTTCCCCCAAAAACCCGACTGGTTCGTAACACACATCCCCTCCACCTGCAAATAAAAGCTTTGCAGGTTTCTCAGGCTCCATAAAAACAGAATACAGTACTGAGTTAGCACAGTAGCTGATTTTAGCTGAAGAGGCTTAAGAGACACAGCTGCTCCCCAGCTCTTGATCTAGAAACAAGGCAACGCAAATGTAGGTTTCAGCCAAGTGTTTTCCAAGAAGGAGCAATGGATGAGTACAGCAGATGGTCATTTGTTACCTCAAAACTACCCCTCTTGGAAAGTATTTCACCAAGCCAGTGGGTTAGAGCATGCCTTCCTCCAGCCTGAACTCCACCTGATGTGATCTGCAGGGTTGGAGGGGTTTGGAGAGCACCTCTAAGTCAGTGGTGGCATTACCTACACAATGTTTCCATGTGAGCCAGTCCAAAAAAATAAGGGGGGGAAGGGGGAAACATACCCCAACCCCACTGCAACAAGAGCCTAGGTGTGGAGTCAGGTGGGTACTGACAAACACCAGTGAAAACACTGGTCCCCTTCCAGGCTTCCTCTCCCGCACCCGTGTGCTGCAGCTCCCTGCCTGCTCTCGGCCTGGGAAGGACACAGGGGTGGCTGGAGCGGGGCAGGCAGGGCCAGGAAGGTTTCCTGCCCCAGCCTGGCCCTGCAGGAGCTGGGCAGCTTTGGAGCCAGACTGCTGCAGAGCTCTGCTCCAGCTCACCCCAGGTCTGGCAGTGCTGTGGGCAGAAGCTTTCCTTACAGCCCAGATGGGCACCAGCTGGTCCACGGGGTACAGCACCACGGCACCCCAGGTGTCCCCACCTTTTCCATACTCTCCCCTGTGTCCTGTAGGACAGGTGGCAGCTCCCACACCCGTCAACATGAGCATGGGCATCCTCTCCCCCCAAACACCCCCTGACCAGCAGCACCCTGGGGGTGTAAGTGCTGTCTGAGCTCACCAAAGGCACCCACAGACTCCCTTCCCCCAGGGACCGGGCGCTCAGCGGAGCTCCCACGGGCCAGGGGAGCCGGGCACGGGCACTGGAGGGAGTGAAGCAGAGCAGCCTCAAAACAAGCAGGTCAAAGACAGAAACCACCTCCCAACTTGTGAGTCTTACGGGAGTAAGTCAGAGCCGGACGGATGCAGCCAGGAGGAAGTCCCCATGGCGACAGGGACGCTGTGTCAGGAGCCATCGCGGCGGCTGCTCACTTCTTCTCGAGGAACGGGCTGAAGAGTCCCCAGTCAAACGCGAGCACGGCTGTGGGATTGAGCCGCTCCTTGGGCTTCTTGAAGTTATCCTTCTCGATGCGGAGGGTCCTCAGCACCTCCACCGGGTCTGTCTTGCCGGTGAACCTCTGCAAGGGCTCCTCTCTGCAAAGGGACCGGCTGTGCTGTGGCAGGGAAGGATGGGATGGGGACCCTCCCTCCCTGCTGAGACCCCAGCACACTACGGGACAGAGAACGGGACAGTCACATCCTTGTGCTGGGGAGCTGCTGGGGGCACATGGAGCTTGTGTGTGGGTACCCCACGCTGGACAGGGCAGGACCCCGCATCTAGGCACCCCCTCCCTCAGGGCCGTGATTACCCACTGGCTAGCACGGCCACTAGGAGAACCGAGGACACTAGAGGAAAAGGGAAGCTGAGTCTGGGGACAGGACCAGCCAGATGGGGCCCACCCACCCCCAGATCCGTTCAGGGTTGACCCACAGTGGGGCCCTGTGCACCCCCAAGGCACCGGTGCTGCTTACGTGACCCGCAGGAAGGGGTTGTACAGGAACTCCTCCTGCAGTGTGGAGGGCACCGTGGGCAAGTCCTCCTCGTCCCGCTGCTGCCAAGGAACCAGAGATATCCAAAGTCCTGCCAACACCCAACACCCTCCTCCACTCCACCCCAGCAGGGACACAGCCACTTACTCTGGCCCACACAAGTTTCTTCTTCACTACCTCGTTCTCTGGCTCCACTTTCAGGGCAAACTTGAGGTTTCGGACTGTGCACTCGTGGCCACAGAACACTTTCTGCAATGCCAGCGAGAAGGACACAGCGTCACACATGCACCCAGTGCAGGATCTGATCCATCCCGGTCCCACTGCAGCCCCAAGGATGGGCACTGCCAGGCTCAAACCCCACCCCTGGTTTTGGGGTCCCTTCCCAGGCTGGGTCTGAGATGCAGTGAACTCACTGTCTCCTTCGGCAAAGCCCCCAGGATTTGGGTGAGGTTGGTGTACATCTGCTCCGCTGTCCCCTCAAAGAACTTCCCGCAGCCTCCCACGAACAGGGTGTCACCTGCAGAGAAAGAGGCCTGGGCACTGAGGGGACCCTGGCCCTGCTCCGGGGGGAAGGGTGCTGGGTGGGACCCTCACACACACCCGGATTCACCTTGTGAGCACCGAGCAGGGGGGGCAGGCAGGGTGGGATACCTGAGAAGAGAGCTGGAGCGTCCGGGGAGCCGTCCTCCCACATGAAGTAGCACATGTGGCCTGAGGTGTGGCAGGGGGTGAAGAGGCACCTCACCCTGATGGCCCCAAACTGTCAGGACAGAGCGGTCAGGATCCTGCTGGGGTCACCCTGGTCCCCATGGGCAGCCAGACACCCTCAGACCCCCCAAAGCCCCACGGCATCGCCTGCCCGGGGCTTAGTGGGTCATAGACATGCCATGGGATAGTGGTTTGGGTGAGTCCCAGGTTACGTGTGTCTGGTCCGATGGTGCTTCGCAGCAGGACCCTCAGGTCCCTCAGGGTTGGGTCTCCCAGCACAATCCACCAGGGTGAGAATGGCACAGGGTTCTCCCCCAGTCCAGCCCTTCATCCCAGCCCCAAACCCACATTTCCACATCCGTGACTGCCCCAGGGCACGGGGAGCCTGAGCACAGCCCCAGCGAGGTGCCAACCCAGATCCTGGCATGGTGCCACACCTCTGGGGACCACACCACCACCCAGTTCCACTGCCCACCAGCCACAACCACCCCACAGGGCAGGATCCACACACAGGGGCTGAACCCCAGAGCAGTCCCCCGATCCTACAGCCACGCACCGTCAGCTCCTGGTCGTGGGTCACCTTGTGTGTCAGGGCCCCGATCCGCTCATCGGCGCCGTACACCCGCAGGCCGGGGCAGAGCCGCGCCAGCTCCTCGTTGCCCCTCGCATGGTCCCTGCACCGGCAGAGGAGGGAATGGGCACCCGGTCCTGAGCGGGGCACGGCAGCCCCCAGCCTCCCGCTGTGCCAGCCGTGCTTACCAGTGGTGGTGGGTGGTGAGCACCGCTCTGAGCACCACATCCTCCTTCCTGACGATTTCCAGCAACTGAAACGGACCCAGAGGAGAAGGAAGTGAGTGTGCGGGGCAGGGGCGGGTGACGTATGTGCCATGGCTGCTACAGCCACACAGCACCGCCACGGACAGCCAGCAGGATCTGTCCCACTCTGCAGGTGAGAGACTCCGTGGACCGAGGCAGAAAAACAAGAGTCAAAACCCACCCCAGAGCAATGGGAGGAAGAGCAGGGTGGGAAGGGAGCTTGGCTGCCCATGCCTGACCCTGTCACGAAGAGGGGAACAGGCAGGAACACGCCGCTCCCACGGGGACGGCAGCATTTTACGTCCGGTGCTTTCACAGCACAGGCCATGCGTGGGGTCACCACCGCCCCAGGGAAACAGTGGCCGTGCTTCTCCGTGACAGCAAGGGACACGTACAGGACTGCCAAGCCCACGGCTCAGCTGCCAGGAGGCTCTGGATGCCAACTTCCAACTCCAAATCCATCGCTACAAACAAACCTGCTGGCTGCTCCCGATCACGTTCCTCAAAGAGGAAGGAAACATCCGAGTCAGCAACAAACGCTTAAAAACCGCGACAGCGTTTGCAGAGTTGGCAGCAGCTGAGGGTGGTACAAGGGGGTCACCGGGCAGGGTGCCCACGGCAGCGAGGGGTGACCCTGGCACTGCCACCCCAGCAGTGCAGCCGCAGGCTGGCTCCCGGGGGACGGGACTTTCCGTGGGAGACACGCTCCAAAGCCAAACTCCAGGTTATTCTCGCTTGCTCCCAGCCGGGGCCCTGGGACAAGGCGACATGGAACCCAGGGAGGGTGGGAGAAGGATCTAGCACAGGCACACCCCCTCCGTGGGAGCTGAGCGGGGGGGGGCAGCCCCCGGTGGGATGATCCATGTGCACACAGATACCCCCTACACACACCAAGACCCCGCACACCACCCCTGCGTGGGGCCACCACCGCATCGTGGCCCCAAGCGGGACCCCCAGCCCACCCGCGTCGTGACGGGGCTGCTCGGGGGTGGGGGGAGGGGCCGAAGCGCCTCTCACCCTNGGGAGGGGACGAAGCGCCTCTCACCCTTTTGGGGACGGCGGCGTCCACCGCAACGGCGTCCCGGGTGTTCTCCTCGATGACCAGGTACATGTAGTTGTCCTCCAGGACGGAAATCACCTTCACCTTCATGGTCCCGCACCGGCCGCGGGACGCGGGGGGGTCCGGCCCCACGCAGCACAACAGGGGGGCGGCGCCAGCGCCGTACAGCCGACCGGG
>VXBZ01009995.1:436625-448289 GCA_013399135.1 Heliornis fulica | reverse complement strand
CCCCCCAGTTCCTCACCCTGGTCCCCATACCCCCACTCGTGGGCACAAGGACTCATCCAGACACACACCCGGGCGCGGTAACCCACAGGCTGAAGGAGCAGGTGG
The DNA here is from genome assembly GCA_013399135.1 of Heliornis fulica. Taxonomy (NCBI): domain Eukaryota; kingdom Metazoa; phylum Chordata; class Aves; order Gruiformes; family Heliornithidae; genus Heliornis; species Heliornis fulica. The sequence goes on along the minus strand of VXBZ01009995.1, from coordinate 448,184 downwards.
GCCTGGCCAGGAGGAAGGCTGGGGTACACCCCCCCGTACCCCACCACTGGACCCCTCGCCCCATCGTAGCCAGGCACTGCTCCCCAAAGCAGCACGTCACAACCCGGCCTGTAGACACCCACTTCTCCCACCACCAACACACTAACCTGAGGGACGAGGCTCCCCTGGCTCTGGGAGAGGTGGGGGCTCCAGCACACCCCAGGCACTGGGAACAGAAGCAACTGGAGATGGCACATCCGAGCCTGGGCACATGCAGGACCCAGCCATGACTCCAGGCTGGGAGACCTGAGACCCTCTGAGAGAGACCCTCCGGCCCAAACAGCACCCAAGGCCCGGGGTGGCAGGAACAGCACCGTGCCCTGGCTCCTTTCCCTCAGTCCCACTTCAGGGCTGACCCTGGTCCCCCAAGTGCCACCTGTGGAGGAGGAACAGTGCCCCCAGCAGTAAACAGGCACTGAACAGGCTCCACTCTTTCAAAAAGAAAAATGCAGTTGTAACAAGACCTTGAATAAAGCCCCAGAGGATCCCAAAATGCCACCCACTCCCCACCAGGAATAGAGGCTTCCAGCTGGTTGACTCCAACTGCTCGCACAAAAAACCCCAAATAAATAAAGTTGTGAGATAAAGAGACCCCCTTCTTCCAGACTGCCCCACCACTGCTCGGTTTACAGCTGTTATTTATTTGCTTTTCTCAGACAGCCATCAGTACAGTCATGCTCCCCTGTAGCAGCACAGCATTCAGGTTAAGGAAGCAGAAAGGTTTAGGTACCACTTTTCTTTCTGAACTTCATAAAATTTACCTTTTTTTTTTTAAAGCAAACAAAGAAAGGGTGCTACACCAAATCCCACTCACACACTGTCGCTGTGTGTGCTGGTTGGAACAGCAGACCAAAGTTACAGCGGCGACACCCGGGCGGTTATGGACTCCAGCACGGAATTACTCTGCAACATGAACTGGGCTGAGGGGGAGAAACCAGAACTAAAATAATTTGAATCTTCTGTTAATTTCAGCTGCATAGCATTTGTTTGAAAATCTCTTGTCCTTGAGCAGATCTGCAGTCCACTGCCAAGACCAAGAAACAAGGAAGAAAATATAAAGAAGGCGCATTAAAGATGCAGAGGCCAAGCCCACAGGGTTGGGTCCTACCACACTTCACTCATCTCTTGTTTAAAGATGCTGAGCTGGAGGGTCAAAAGAGCAGGAGGGGGGTGACCCACTTACTGAACATCTGGATTTACTGTTCCCCAAAGTTTATCTCATTCATCCACTTCGACGCACTATTCCACATCAGGAAACTGCCGAAGGGGAAGTTCCCTCACTGCAGTTTTCAAGCTGACTGCAGACTGGGGTCCTGCAGCACTACCCCAAGAACTGTGTGCCACACTAACGTGGTTTCTCTGGGGATCTGAGCCCTGTTTAATCTTGCAGTTTGTGGACACCCTCACCACTGATAACATCACCTCTGTGGCTGTTCTAGCTGGGCAGGCAGAGGCTGCAGGGCGGGCGATCGATCCCAGCAGCACACAGCATGTTGGAGAAGTCTCGGCGCCGCTCCGCTGTCAGACACGCTGTTAGTCACTATGTAAGCTCTTCTCAGGATTTTGAGCCAGCAAATCCTCCTTAGCTTGTGTGGTACTAACACAGGTAGATACAGATCACACAGAGCAGCAGAGGGAACACGCAAACAGGCTGAAGTTAAGCGTGACGGGGCGTAAGCAACAGCGCAGCCTCCAAGCCAGCATGCTGCCTGGAAAAGATACTGTAAGTCTGTGAGAGGGGATGGCAGGGAGGACAGAGATGCTGGATGTTCTGTGTGCCTTTCCCAGTTCCAGACCATACTGTGCATTCCACAAACTGAGCCCTGAACTGGCAGCAGAGCAGGTCTGTCACCAAGAACTGCTTGTAGTGGAGGCAGAAGCAACCAACTCAGCAGTTCATGTCTGTAGCAGCATGGAAGAAAGTTCCTGGCAATGTAGTTACTACATTTTGTCTCTGTTTAAGATTAACATATCCCAGTCCCCCCATCCCACTGTCTGAATTTGCATCAGGCTCCTATAAAAACAACAAGAGCTTTTCCCTAGACCTCAGGGTTTGACCTTTCCACACCCCAGACTCCAAGTCACGTACCAACACTGTGAGATGATCTGTGTGTGACATATAGCAGCTTGAGAGACAGCAATAGAAGGATAAATATTCTTCATCATAATATAAATATGCTGTAGAACATCTCAATAAGGGCAAAGTGCTTTTTTTTACCTTAATTAAAACAAAATAAAAACATAGATAGGACTATCTTAACGACAGCAGAAGGTTCAACTGCTAAAACATCTGAATAGTCTAAATTACACTTAAACTGACGTTAAAGTGACCCAGGCAGAGTGCTCAATCCTTCGGGACTCGGAAGTTATCCTTCTCTTTCCTGATGGCCCCCATTGTTCGGATGGGGTCGGTCTCCCCAGCATGCTGCTGAACTGTCTTCTCCCTGCCAGTGGGGAACACCAGGGACAGCAAATCAAAGACTGCAAGATAAAAATCTCATCTATGAAGTCAGTGATATCACATTTCGTCTGCATCAAGGGGAAGCGATGCACTTAAAAGATCAAAGACTCAGGGCTTTGGCACAGGCTTATCAGCTCCTCGCTGGCAAAAGGAAATTGCAAACACTCTCAGGCCTTGCATAGCATTTTTTGCTGTGCTCATCTGCCAAACTCAGCTTGATGAAGGAACAAAATTACATGGTGAAGCGTGTTCTGTCTTCTGAGTCAGGGACTTCAGCACTGGCACAGATGCTCACCCTTCAAATTTCACTGCTGCAAGCTTCTGCCAGGACAGCAAGTGCAGGAGGGTCTTGAGGGCATCAGAACAGCAATGTGAGGCAGGAGAGCAATTCCCACTTACAAGCTCTTTCTTTGGAGACCTCATTCTCCCCACATCCCCCCTTCAAATGCAAGGACCGTTCCCACACCCATATCTCCATACCTCACTCGCATGAAGGGGTTGTACGTAAACTCTTCTGCAATGGTGGAGGGTATGGTTGGCTCTCCACTGTCATACTTTGCCTGTAACAAGGGAGATTTCTGCATTATGAGGAATGTTGTGATGAACAAGAAGAGTCCTGTATGTTAACCATGCAGGGCTGGTGCTGCACCTAATTGCCTGAGCTACTCCTCAGGCCAGGCCCTTCCTAGGGCCATGCACACAGCTAAGCACTGAGGTACACAGAGCTGACCCTCTCAGACAGACGTGGACATCAGCCTGTAATTATACCAAGAAGTTTCCATGGAGGGTCACATCTCCACCAGACAGCATCATGTCTTCTCTAGGCTGCACACAAACCCTGCTCCCCAACACAACACTCCACTGGCCACAACATACTGCTTCTCCTGGAACCTGACTCCCTTCTCCGGGCCTCTCTCTCTACCCAGCTCTGTCTTCTCTGCCTCCTCAGAGAGGCTCTGCCTCCATGGAAGCACCAAGCCTAGGGAAAGGATGAACCAGCTTACCTTGGCCCAAGCAAGCTTTTCCTGGATGGTGGCGTTGTTGGGTTCAACGTGCCGAGCAAACTTGAGATTGTTGATTGTGTATTCGTGACCGCAGTAAACTCTCTAGGGAGAGCAAGGATGAGTGACACCAGGTAACCAAAGCAAAGTGACAGGTACCATCATCAATGTCATGGTACAGCAGGAACAACAGTCAGCCCCCCTGGACACGTGACACTCTCCACTGAAGACATGCATGGGAGAAGTGTCAGGAGTTATCAGCCGATTTAGTGGCAAGCCTGATGACAGAGCCCACTCATCCCACCTCACTACCCTTCAACAAGCAGCCTCTACTCTTTCCCCACATAGCACAAACATATTTGGGGTAGGTATTTCCTTCTCAGAAGACTCCAGCTACTCAGCACCAAAGACAATTCCCAATGTAAGCACATATCCCTTCAACACATGAGAAATTCTCTGGGAATGTCAGTATTATCAGGCAGGCAGTTTCCTGCTGTCTGCAGCAGCTTCTGTCCAGTGAACTCGCTGGCACAAAGAGAGGCTCATACCGTTCGGGGGTCCAAGCTGCCCAAAATCTCAATCAGCGCTCTGTACATCTCCTCCGGGGTTCCCTCAAAGAACTTCCCACAGCCAGCCACAAACAGCGTGTCACCTGCAAGGGAGGCGTGACACGGCATCAGGGCCACGCAAGGCTCCTCACACCAAAGTGTGAGCACCCAAGGGCTCAGTCTGGCCATTGCTGTCCTCGCTCTGGTGCAGCGGAAGGCAGGGGGAGAGCCAGCCTACACTGCTCAGTGCTACAAAAATCCATGTGGAAAAACCTCCTACTGCAGGAAACCCCACAGCCTTGCCAGCCACACCACACCAGTGCTTCCCTACCCATGGGCAGCCTGCTGTCCCCCTCTCATCCTTTCTAGAGTGGACAAGAAACACTTGTTCTCTTTGCTACAAAGTTGAACAAAGACGAGTCACCTCTGCATTTTCTCCCCAGTGCTCCCTAAAATCTTGCTTAAGCTGTTACTTCTTCCATGCAGCAGCTGGTGCAGGCTCTGGAGAACATCTGTCAGGACAGGGATGTCGTGACAGTCTGGGGAGACCGGGCACAGTCTCAGGGAAGGGGGAATGCTACTCTCCAAAACAGGATCCAGAACCTGGGTACCAGAGATGGAGCACCCACCCTCTTTTACTCCCCTACTTTCCTCCTCTGTTTTGTTACAGCCATGACTACATGTATATGGAAAAGCAACAGGTTTTGGAATCAAGCTGCTGTTTGGCCTCAGACAGTAAAATAACAGCTCTTGTTTCAAGGAAGAAAATGCTAGAAGTAGGACTCATCCAGGGCTTGCTCTTGACGTTGTTTGCAGGGCATCCAGCAATGGTTTACAAACCTAGAGGGGTTTCACCAGTCTGGTGTACAACTGCTACTTGGTAGCTCTTGGTAAGGGAGCAAGATGCAGAAGTTAACCAGCTGCAGTGGCAGTAAGGGATGAAGGCACATCCAGAGTCAGGAGCACACAGGCAGAGGGGTAGCTTACTTCTTTGCAAGACAGGCTGCTGGCAATGTCACCTCCCAACTCCTCACCTGTAAAAACAGCAGGTGGCTCGGAGCTATTTGGCTTAGTCACATAATAACAGATGTGTCCAGAAGTGTGACAGGGCGTACAGAGGCATTTCACATTAAGAGATCCCACCTGAGAAGAAGGCAGAAGACTAGAGCTTAAGCTACTGTTTGCTAGCATTTGTATGGTTAGAAAAGAATTGCAACTATTACAACGGTCTAGTAGTCCTACAGGCAAATTCTCACATAGCTGGCCAGTAAACATCAGCTCTGCTCCTGGGAGAGTCCAGCAAGAGTTTTATGGCAGGGATTTGGAAGGGAGCTGTTTCCTCCTAGCAGGTGTTGTGACAAAGAGAACTGCCAGATTCTTTCATTTACATGCAGAGTGACTCAGTGTCTGGTTGGCAGCAGGAGCACAGATCCAGAGCAACACAAAATCCTAAACAAAGTAAATCAAGTGTAAAAAGCTCCAAACAAAACTGAAGCTGAAGGGATGAAGTGGATGACACTCACCAAAAGGGAAGGATTAAATGCACTCATGAGGCCTAGTGCATGTTTCCCCTCCACCCCGTCCTAATTTGTACACCTTCTCACGTGTATCTCTGCTCCCTTTTCTGCTGTGGCACTCCTCAAAAGGTGCACTGCAAGACTAACAGTTCGTGCCAGCCTGCACATTTCATAGCAGTTTGTCTCCTCTGCCAGCTCATCTGTAAACAAACAGCCAGCTTCCAACAAGGCCTGGTGCTTTAGCTCTGGAAAAGCAATGTGGGCAGCTAGCACTGCTGGCCCAAGTTCTCTTCACCTTGTATTCCAGCCTTCATTCAGAGAGGACCATTTGCACTTGTTTGGTGCTAATAGGCTCTAAGCAGAGCACAAGCCCTGTCCTTTCACACTTGGGCTCTAACTGCCCCAGGTCAGGTAGCTGTCAAGGAGCACATGGACATCCAGCATGCCCCAGGCACTGCAGGTGTCTGAGTCATGCCAACATTCTCATCCATGAAGTATCACCAGCCAAATCAAGACAGAGGGGTTACAGACAGGGCTGGAAAGGGTGAAAGCTGTGCTTAAACTATCAACTACATCCACAAGATGTGTGAAGGTAAAAGAGCTGTGACCACAATATTAATTCAAGATGGACCACACAGGTCCAGTTCTAAAGCTGTGCCACCAACGGGAGATGTCCCCAACCAAGTCCTGCAGCTCAGTCCCTTTACCTTGAGTGATGTAAGGTGAGACACTTTCTGTGTCAGTGCTCCAACTCTGCTGTCTCCCCCATACACACGCAACCCCGTCTCCATCTTTACGAGCTTCTCATTTCCTCCAGCATGGTCCCTGGAAGGTCAGAAAAATGGACATTAGCAGGGATGAAGGCAAATCTATCATAACTCATACTGTAATGGTTGCCTCCAGGTGGTGATTTCTGATTAACTACCTCCTAGTATCTGTAACTGTCTTCGTATTGAAGGCTATGCTACACCAGCATGAGTGGAGATAATTTCTCCAGTAACCAGGGCAGTGAGAGGGGTGAACAACCCCCAGTAAGTTCATACCCAGTTGGGAAACGCCCTCCTTACGGGCTCACAGTTAACCTCCAGTAACTAAGAGCAGAAAGAGACTGGGATAACTGGGGTAAGTGTAATTCACTGTCCCAGGCACACAGATGTCCAAACAATGCTTGCAGTGCTGGTCCAGCCAGATCAGGGCTGGCTCACTAGCCACAGTGGTGGCTCCACCATGACTGTCCCAGTTACAGCTGGGATAGAGTTCATTTTCTACCTAGCACCTAGTGCAGGGCTGTGTTTGGGTTTAAGATGAGAACAATGTTGATAACACACTGACGTTTTTGGTTGTTGCCAAGCAGTGAAGGGCTTTTCAGCTTCTCATGCTGCCCTGAGAAGGCAGGGGGCACCCAGGAAGCTGGGAGGAGACACAGCCAGGACAGGTGACCCAAACTAACCAAAGGGGATATTCAGTACCATGATGCCATGCTCAGCATAAAGGGGCCTAATGGGGGATGTGCAGTTTGGAGACTNCCCAGTAAACTATCCTTAGCCCAATCCCTAAGGTTTGTCGTTGTCACCCCATTCTTTCTCCCCCCACACCAGAAGCAAGCAAACAGTCACATGGTGCCTGGGGCCAGCTGGGGCTAAACCATGACCTTCCTTTCTGGCACCCAACATAGGGCAGGAAGGTCTAGGATACTTCTGCTTAGAGAAGACCAACCTGATTCAGAAAAGCAACAGTTCTTGACTGCCCATGTTTATGCAGAGGGGTCCTACTACAGCAGATAGTTACCAGTGATGATGTGTGGTCAGGACGGTGGTCAGCTTCACACCGTGTTTTTTGACTGCATCCAAAACCTGCAGGCACAGGGCACAGCAAGAGCATTAAACTCACATGAAATGACCAAACAGCACACCTGGTACCTGCCATAACCTGGATGTATCTGCTCCAAGGTTCAAGACTGCCACACCAGCAACTCTGCAAGCAGCTCATCTCGCTCCCAGACACGGTTACAGATCAGGACATGAAGTCTCTGATCCAGCTGTCCATGACTAACTCCTCAGTCCTGTTTCCTCCTTTCCACACTACACCAAACTAAGGGCAAAAACCAAAGTCATGTCAATAATCCTTGAAGTCAGGACAGGCTGCCTGAGCCCAGAAGCAGACTGCCTGTGAAGCCTTGTCTGAACCTATCCACAGCCAGTACTTCCTGCCTTTCCACCACACCCCAGTCAGCGTGTGGCTAGTTTTCTTGTGGATATGGCAACCTGAAAGGATCTCCCTGTCCCAGCACCCTGCTCACACAGGCAGCAGACAACTTTACCTTCTGGGGCTGCACAGGATCAACTATTGCAGCTTCCTTTGTTTCCTCATCAATGAGGAGGTACATGTAGTTGTCTGTGAGGGCTGGGAGTAATTCCACCTTCATGTCGGCTTGTGTGACTGTCTTTGATGTCCTCTGCTCGTGTTCTGTGTGCAGGAAGGCAGCTCGCAGCTGGGCTGGACCTGGGGACCCCAAAAGAATCAAATCTCAGGTTAGTCCAGGGAAGGGAATGAGTGGGACAGAGCACAGCAGGTCCCTCCAGCCCATGGCTCCAGAGAAGGAAGGGTATGGACAGCACAACCTGCCTTCTTCAGAGGAAGAGAGAGTCCACTATGGGACACAGCCTTAGTGCCTGCCTGTGTGACCCTGTGCCACACAGTGTGGAGGGCTCCTGGTGCCCTACACCTGCACTGCAGAGGGAGGGGGTGCTTTGCTCCCAGAGATGTGCTCATGCAGGGAAAGCGTAGTACCCAAATTGGAGAGCAGAGTTCAAGGGGCAGGAACAAATGGCGAGGGAACAGCTGGACAAAGGTCACCCTGGGACAGTGACTTTGCAAAAAAAGCACAAAAGGCTGTGCTACAGCCAAAAGACAAAAAAAAAAAAAAAAAAAAAAAAAAAAAGGAGGGGAGAAAAAAAAAATACAGAAATACACACACAGCTACAACAAAATATCTGGTTTGCTACTCTGGGAAATCACAATCTGCCCAGTGCATGGAGAGGAGACAGGCTCTACATGCAAGCAAGGCACCCCACCTGGCCAGCACCAAGGACTCCTGCTCATGAGCTACCTTGGTGCAACAGCAGTGCTCCCCTGTTTGCTTTTGGTTAAATGTTTAATCCAACCCAAGAAGAATCTAATTCCAGATGCAAATAACATGGGGTCCATTGTTCAACTCACAGAGAGGCAGCTCTTAAAGAAACACCCAAGCCCTGAGAGGCTCTGCCATTAAGAAAAATAAATAAATAGGGAAACAAAAAGGACAAGGTCTTCCATTGCTGGGGCCCTCCCATTCAGGCCTGGGATCGTACAAACACAAGGGAAGAGGTGTCAGTCTCTGCAATCAGAAATCAGTTGTCTTAATGCTCAAGGCCCTCACTAAAGGTAACTATATGGGTCTAATCTGTGCTGTCTCAGCTGCTGTTTCATTTTGTATGGCTTACTCTAGCCCTAAGGCTCCTGATGCCCCATGCTTAGTCACCTCCATTGGTGCCAAAGGGAGGGGTCACCAGGCTCTTAATCAACCTGCCCCACTCACCCAAAACAAGTCAGTCCTGCCTACCCCTGATAAGAGCCTGTTTTAGAGGGGAGAGGCCCCACAGACTGGCTGCAGCCAACACAGACTGAGTCCTGGAGCCCCAAGGACCAATGGGACCAACAAGGCTGCAAAACCGATGTCCAAGTTCTGAGTGGGACACACAGCTGCTGCTGTAAACACAGATCCAGAGGCAGCAGGAGCTGTGAGGCCCTTCTGGTACAACTCTCCTAGCCAGAACGTTTTCCCATTCTACCTCTACCACCTCACTTGCTTATATGGGAAGTTTAACTTTGCTGCCTTCTTATATGAGGTGGCAGCAAAATTAAACACAGTGCTGCAAAGAAAACCCCAAGGCTCAACAGTGTAGGCACACACTGGGTATTTCACAGTGAACACACACAGCACTGAGAGAGGCATCCATACCTGCTGAGGGTTCCTCTGGAGTAGAAGAATCCTTTAAAAAATAATTCAAAAACCAACCAAAACACAAAAAAAACCCCACAGATAAACAACCCCCCGTTACTATTGCTTGGAAAAACAAAAGGGGGGGGAGGGGGAAACAATCAGTTTCTCTTTAACTGCTCTCTAACATGAAGCACGTTTCTTCTGGATGCTATCAGTCACTAGAGCTGCATGTGTGTTTGCATGCTAGACACTAACTGGGGAAAAAAATCCCAAAACAACAAAACTCAAAAGTAAAAACAACCTTAACTTCATGTCAAAGGAATTATTCACATGCTTAAAATGCTTTCTTCCTATGAACCATTTCTAACCTTGGCCATGATCCCGAAGTCTCTTTGCGTGTTTAATTCACAATTCTCACAAAACAAACAAACAAGCTACACCACATAAGGAAGTGTTTTCTAAAATATAATTGAAACAGAGGAATGAAAATACATCCACACAGTATGAAACTCATTCTGAATTCCCATCTGCAGTTAAGTTGCACCTTTCCAGCCTGCCTGCTCGGTGAGCAGACCGAAAGTGCTCTCACACATGCCCAGCACTGCTCCTAGGAGAGGGATGTCTCAGATCCCCTTCTACTCTAAGAAGATCCCCAAGCAATAAGTAACTCCTGGCCTAGCCCAGCACTAACACAAGTCATTTCAGAATAGCTGTAATGCATGCAGATCTGCCAAAATTAATGCCCAATGACTTCACTTGCACTCAGTTTTGTAACACGTCCCTCCTGACTTCATGCCCGGAGAGAGAAGAACACCAGCAGCCTTTGAATCACACTTCAGCTTTCTGGAATGGTTTGTTAGTGCAGCTCGAGTAGACAAGAGGAGAGGGCTTGTGGATGAGTATTAATGCTGTTACATAAATGCAGACATGCTGGAGACTGAGAAGCAAGCAGGCAGCAGCACACTTGAACAGCAGGTTTCCCTCGGAAAAGGGGGTGCATCATTTTCTCCATAGCATCTTGGGTTGCTCTTTTTATTACAGAAAAGAGTGGAAAATTCCTATTTCAAACATAGCTGTCACTCAAAACTGACTTCACACACATACCCAGACGAATACTCTTGCGTTGCCTCCCAAGAGGAAACACTCCATTCACTTTTTACATACTGTGTATGCAGGTACTTTTGGATACCCAGCCAGTTTGTGGCTCCACATGATACCAAGTGAGATGACTCCACAAATCCAGGGCAACTCCAGCTCTCACTTGACTTGCTCACCCGGCACACGCTGCCAATCTCACAGCTGGGTCCAGACAGTGCAGATAGGACACGCACATACCCACTGGTGGAGCAAAGCCTGTGTGGAAGGTGCAGCACCCACCCTGCATCCTGGGCAACTCAGGAGCTGCTAGTTACTCGTTTTGACGTACTTGTTCCCAAGAGAGCATCAGCGTGTCCAACTCTGACAGTTAACTCCAATGGATTCTCTCTCATTAAGGCCAGACTTAAAATTGGAGTGAAGCAAAAGGCCTCTGGCAAGACTTGCCAGTGACACTGTGAAACTAAAGACCTGCGAAGCCCTAGTTCAAGGAGGAGTTTTCCGAATTTAGACCATTTAAATGCAGAGCTTACCCAGTTTTGGTTTTGGTTTACACTGCCAATACAACCTGCCACCCATCACATTCAGTTTAAACACCAGCCCCCATTCCCCAAACCCTCCCCCCAGAGCAATAACCAGCATTTTGGCAGCCCAGGCACTCCGCAGGAGCCTCCCAGATGGGTTATCGATACGAAAAACCACCGAGAGCGACAGGCTCCAGCTGAGCAGATACTGACCTACTTGGGGCTGTGAGTCAGCTTAAAAACCTCGGCGCACCCCTGAGCCGGGAAACGAGAAGAGAAAAAACCACCGTCAGCCTTCCGAGCTTGCCAAGGGACCCGGGCTGAGCCCCACCGTCAGCCCCCCCCACCCCCGCCCCCCCGCTCCCCCCGGGCCCCGGCTGGGCGGGGGGCGG